>JAHLJT010009436.1:224894223-225265459 GCA_031308135.1 Acheta domesticus
ACCAAAATGAGCGAGCTTAGTGTGTACCAGCCTTGATACCAGTACCATACTTTCGGCATCCAGATTTTGAAAACTTCCCGGAATCCGGTCTAATTCTTATTAGCATGACTCATCAGTAATCTCCACTTGTGTTGATCGCATTCTCCGCTGTTAATCCTGAATGATCTGGGTCTTTTGGCGAATCCAACTCTTCAACTCTCCACGTAGAACATTTTGATCTTCCTAGTGAAAGCTTTCTTCTTCCCCTCTTGGCATCTCGCTAAATGACCCTCCCATGATAATTTTTGGGGCAATCTTCCTATAACATTTTAAAATTGATGGTAACAGGCGTGAAATAATTTTTGTCCGTAGATGTTTTCTTCTTCCAATTCTTCCAATCATATTTATACTGAGAATATCAAGGTAATAGTTTTGCTCCGCCCTGACAATGTTTCAACGGTGGAACGAATACTGTTGAAGGTACTAGTATCCCACCTCAGCAATCTTTATTGTTGGGGTGGGCAACGATTAAGAAAAATCATCGGCTTTGTGGTCGGTCCCCTAATGACAAAATGTCTGCCCTATCAACTATTCTCTAATTTGTGGGATCGAACCATACATAGCATTGGCTTTCCTTCTCAGTAGCAGAAAAATGTTGTTCTGATTCCTTACCAGTACTCCTGCTTACAATTTGCCACAATCTTAATCACGATCCTTTCGATGGTTTGATAACAGAACGGCCCTGCTCCGATCCCGTAGTCGCTGCTATCCGTTGAAGAATGAACTGCTCATCGAAATGCGGTATGAAATAACGCATGTTTTGTGGAAGGCAGCTTTTAGATCTTGAAACTTACTTTCGAGTCCTATCAGTCCCTTCCATTGTTGACCTTTCCTTAATAATGGTAAAAAATTCGGCTATGGCCCATCGCAAAATTGGGTACAAACCTGCTGTAATAGTTAACGACAGCTAAGAAACTTTTAAGTTGCTTTCTGTTTTTTTAGGCGCCTTATCTTATCTATTTCAACAATTTTATTCTGGGTTCATTTGCAATCCTTTGGTTTGTCCTTGGTAAACCAAGGAAAGTCAACCCGTTTTTCTGCAAAAATGAGATTTTTCAAAGTTTAATTGTAAAATGATTTTCTAGCAATAATTTGAGGAACGTTTCTTAATGTTCAAATGCTCCTCAAACGTTTGAAGCAAATAATACCACATCATCTACATAAACTATGGAACAATCATATAACTGCTTGTTTATACATCGTTCAAGCATTGAATAGTGCGGCCGACGAATTTTTTTAATCCGAACGGTGTCCTTAGGTAAACATAGCTGATCCCGCGATAAAATGAATCCTGTGTACTTCTGAGAACTGGGTGCTATGGAATTTGCCAGTAAGAGGCGGTAAAATTAATCCATGCTCGACATCCATTTGACATTCTTCATTTCGCTAACCATTTCTTTCTAATTAGGGGGTCTCTCTTCGGTGAGGAGTGGTCTTCGCGTTTAGTTTCCTTGCGTCTAAACATAACCGAAGCTGTCCATTTTTCTTCTTAACTACCACGATAGGATTTATATATGGGGTTTTCATCTTCCTGATTATTCCTTCAGCTACCATAGACTGTATTAACTCGTCCAATGATTCCCTATACGCAACCGGAATAGGATAGTTGTGCCCCCACAAACGGATCCTCATCGGTTAATTCTAAGTGAATTCGAAATTCTTGATGGGTTGGTCGCATTTTTCAAATACTTTCTTATTTTCAACAGGTAATCGAGACAGTTGAGTCTTTGTTGTAGTTGACTCAGGTTCTCATTCTTGTGGATAGTATCTTTCAATGGATGTTAATAAATATAAGTGTAGAAGTAACACAGTTGGTGTGAAATCCATGCACTGCTCGTCGTCTTCTGGATTACAGTTTACAGTGTTGTCCAACGGGAATTGTATAGCAATTCCTAGATAGGTCAATCACCACTCCGTAGTCGTGCAGACATCCATCCCTAATATGAGTGGATACAGCAATTCCTTTGCTACTATGCAGACAACATCATACATCTTTAGGCCAATTGTCAACTGCAATAGGACCTGTCGAGATATTGGACGCGACCTCTTTTTGTTCGCTCCAACAATATATGATTTGTGCATAGGGAATTGCGTGTATTTCGGATTCAATTTAGAGATTTCATTTAACAGATCTTCTACAATCACAGAGCATGTGCACCTGTATCAACCAATGCTGAGATTTTTTTTCCTTCGCATATTATGTTGATCATCGGGCACCTACGTCTGGTTGCGTTGACACTGGTAACCGGCATCCTTTCAGATTCTGAGTATGGTTGCAAACACGTCACAGACTGTATCGTCAACCTCTTCTACTTCCCTTGATTTCTTGGTTTGTTTCGGGTGACCACACGAGACAAACCTCATTAGTTTTAAACCCTCGTCCAGGATCTTTTGAAGTAGATGGTGTTGGATTATCCTTGCCCATTTTCTGCTTTCTTCCTTTTCTGCGTTGTACAGTTGTGCAGCTGCTTCAGGTTGATAATAAGCATTTAGCAACTTTCGACGGAGTAGAAGTGTCTTCATGATTTCCTGATATCTCGTGTTTTCTTTCCCTTTTTCTTCACATTTCCATTTTCCATATTAGTGCCAGAAAGTTTGTATGATGGCTGCTGATGAAATGCTTGTCGGTTTTGTTGTATCCTGCTTACCCGACATCTCATAAGTTGCATCATACAGACCTAACTGCGTCACTAACTTTTCTGCTGTCATGGGCAGTTGACTTTTTAGCAAATTCCTGAATGCCTATTGGAAAATGTCTAATTATAAGGCAAACGGTTTCACTTTCTGGAATCGTGGGAGAGCATAATCTGAAGCCTGCTAGCTTTTCCGTAGCGTAGTCCTTGCATGCTCTGACCTTTTTTCCCAGGTACTACACATAAGCTTCACCGAAATTAACCTGGGTTTCGTGATTCCAGTACCTCATGAAGAACTTTTCTTTAAATCCCTCCATTGAAGTCGGTAATGGATCCAGAGTGTCCGCCCAATTTTCGCATTCCTCACTAGCATCTGATAAACCAATCTGACTTTTTGCTTTCAGGCAGATTATACAATGTAAAAAAAATGTCTACTGCCTTTATGAATACGCAGGGGTTTCTCCTTCCCATGGGCTCCAAAAGTTAAACCTTGCGGTATGCTAACCATCATAGGATGTGTAGTCATAGGGCCCGCAGGTAAACCATCAATCTTCTCTTGGAGGTCGTTTACCTAGCTTCTAATTCCCGCTTCCTTGAGTCTAATTGCGACAAAATTTTGTGCTCGTTGCCTACTATTTCTGCCCTTAAATCAGAAACGTTTTTGTCGACTTCTGTTTTGACCTTATCAACTTTTGTTTCAAAATTAATATTCAAACGTAACATCTGTCCCTCCAGCTTTTCTTCTAATTCAGTTCTAATTTGAGAGGTTCGTATCGGTTAACTTTTGTTCCAATTGTGAAGTTTTGCCCGAAAGATCTCTTGACAACTGTTCCGTCCTATCTTGAAAATTCTTTTCCATCTGTACTATATTTTCAGATAGTTGTTTTGTTTCTAATGAAAGTTGCGAAGTCTTTTCTATTATGGCTTGTTCTAAGTGAACTAGTCTCGCATTAAAACTAGCAGTTAATCTATCTTCCAACTGAATAGATTGTTCCGCAAATTTTTCATTTAACTGAGCGGATAGACTGTCTTTTAATTGATTAGATTGATCAGCTAATTTATCATTTAATTGACAGGACTGTTCAGCTAATTTATCATTTAATTGACAAGACTGTTCAGCTAATTTATCATTTTAATTGACAAGACTGTTCAGCTAATTTATCATTTAATTGAGAAGATAAACTGTCTTTTAATTCCGAATTCGAGGATCTAAGTTTCTCATCTATCTGAATCATAAACTGCGACATTAATCTTATCATCATATTATTCGCCCTGTCAATGTCAGTTTCTGATGTCGTTGGATCTTGAGGAGACGCAGATTCAGTTCCCGACGTACCAAGAGTAGCATATTCTTCGGTAGCAACCGGTGATTCTACCTGTTGAACTATTTCCCTGACTGTAGTCTCCCCATCATCCTCATTTGAAGAAAGATCTCCCAAATCCCTAGCTTGGTTGTATTTATCAGCCATTTTATCTAACAAAATGAACCAGTCGTAATTTGAGTTCAGATTGACAAAAAATTAATATTAACTATTCAGTGAGTATTTTACCACCTACAATATCTATAGAAATGCATACCTTTAACAAACACAACACAACCTTGTCAAACATCAAAGATACTAAAAAAAACACTGCTGGAACCACCAATAGCTTTGGCTATAGTGTAAATTTCTCAAAATTTCAAGCCAGCCAGTTGGGGCGCCATTTATGTGACCGTTCGTGTAGGTCGGCCGTGGGGAAATTTCGTGGGTAATTTGGCTCTTGTTGAAATTTTGAAAAAAAAAACACAAAGTTGAAAGCCACAAACATTAATATAATTGAATCTCAAAAAAAAAGAAACACAAATTGCAAAATTACCTAACATGCACAGATAAACAAATGAACAAAGAAAAATACAACACTGAACAGCGAAAAAAAAAACTTTTTGAGGAAAAATCAACTGCAGAAATTATGAATTTCAAAGTTGGCACAAACTAGCATCACAGCAACATCTTCTGTGACAAAAATAAATTGAAATCCAACAAATTAAATCAAAGATATCTCTGGGGAGATGAGTACACATAATAGTACATCAGAGGGTAGAGCACAGGCATTTCGGATGACAAAATGCCTCAGCACTTTCTGTTTACAAAAATTGCAATTAACCCTTCCTCAACATACACTGCATTAGCATACATAGTAGTTTCTTGCAAAACTATTCACTTCAATTACAAAGACATATGTTGTGTACAATTAAAATGAATAAACATAGTTTTGAAAACACAGAATGTTCAAAAGAAATTGCAAAAAAAAAACTAAACATGTGTGTTTACACCATAAATGTGAAACATTTATTACAACCTACACCTTTGGTTGAAATTAAAAAATATGTTGTATTTTTACTCAACAGGCATCCAAATTTCAATAAATATTTCAAGATATTTAAGTTCACTTAAATTCAACAGTTCATAGCAAATATACTTTTATAACCTTTTAATTGTTCATAAATAACCCAAATTGTTTCTAACTTGATTTGGATTTTACACTATCATCAAAATGTTCTTTTTGATTTAAAGACGGAAACTGCACTTGTAGTGTATTAACATGACAAGATTCTATCATAAATAAGTGATGTTCTCCCCTTAGAAAGACACACTACTTCAAATATCTTTTGAAAATAGTCCACAATGATTATGGAAATACCAATGGTCGGGTATATCATACATTATGCAAGAGTGTTAATGGCCAAAAAAAAATATTAAACAATCTGACAGTGAACTACAGGAACAACACTTCAACCTGCATTCTACAGTCAATTGCTTCCAAATTCTCATTACTTTTTATAGTATCACATACAAAATTGTTTTGTCTTTAACACCGACCTTATTTCGGTGGCCGTGGCGTTCGCCACCAGCGCACAACTCACAGCGAACTAATGCGGCTGCCGACGCTCTGTCTTGGGCCTAAGCACGGGTTCTCTCTGTAACCACGTCTTACTCCAAGACCAGATGCCTCCGTCGAACGCGCATCTGCGGTGTGAATTTAGCCACCACTGGCCAAACCTCTTTCTCGCTAACTGGAGCTCGCGGCCCCACACCATCAGCTTCCAAATTCACGCTGCTACCTCACGCTGCCGCTTCTCGAAACATTCTGCGCACTCTCCTCACACCGCGGTTACAACCCCTTCTTTTCCGCGTAGGGGGGGGGACAACTGTCTTCCCCCCCCCGCCACCCCTCCAGCGACCGCTGGTAAGGCGACGGGTTACGTAATCGCGCGGCGAAGCACGCAGACGAGGTCTTTCTTATCGCCAAATAGTGACTGAGCAAGCTCAGGATCGCTACACAAGAGACCCTCGGTTTTTCTTGTTTTTCACCCAGGACTTAATATGCAAACGGCTTTTATTGTTCTTGTTTTTATGCTTTTTCAAATACAAAAATAATGCTGACAATGTCAAGCAAATAAGCACGGCAACAAAATGACAATTGTTGTATATAGTACTTGGTTTAAAAGCATTTATGTTTTTTGTCTGTTCACGTGATCACCAATCCTTAATGTTATGTATGATTTTTCACGTTAAATTTCATCTCTTCGTGAACCGCCCCTAGTTCGTTATTACTTGGTTTGTTCTCGTTGAACTTACTAAACCAGTACCCAATCTTGCCTACAGTTGCACTGTCATCTAGTCAGTGGCCGATTCGGGGGGGATGGCATGGGGGTAATACACTTACCAAAGATCTAGAGTTTTCGCTTGTTTCCTTCCCGTCTTTGGCAATAAATGTAAATATTTATTTTTGTTAGATTTATGCAATAATTTAAAAAATAATATTGTATAATTTCATAGATACACTTCAAAAATAATACACAATATAACAAATATATTTATTTATCAAAAATCTATGATGTCCCCTCCCGAATGATCGGTTGGATCCGCCGCTACATCTAGTCGTTCGACCTGCTTCTGTTGCAAATATTTTTCGTGTCGTCGCACTTGTCCTTTTCCCTAGTGCGTTTGTATTGTATTGTTTGCTCTCCTCTGCGTTTTTCCCACTCTCAGCTTCACAAGCCCTTCTGCCACCATGCTGTACCTTCCTGGATGTCGTATACATACTGCGTGAACCTTCCTGGCCATGTAAGTTTTATTTGAATGCCACCGTTCTGTTTTGTTTGAAGACATGCTCTTCGCACTCTGCTTCCCAACCCAATTTACTCATTCCTATTCACCGTTACCCATTAAATACAGATTCCTCAGTTGCAGACACGCCGTGCAGTGTTTGCTCTAAATCTAGGAAACAACTGGAATAAAACACATTTCCAAGAAAGCTAGAAACGTGGCACGCTGGGTCTCATTAAATGTGGGAGAATTAAAGGCGTTCTGATTACAGCAATATATATTTTTTTAAACAGCCACCAGCAAAAGCGGTTCTTTTAGGGCATTCTAGCGTGCTTTCAGTTCACTTTCTAGCCCTAGTAATAAAAATGAGACGATGCTCTAGTATTCACATTAATATGTGAATACCTAGAAAACAAATAACTTTTGTTTGACCTCATCAGCTACTACTCTGCTTCATGTATCGTTTAAGGGATTTGTATAGTTGAATAAAAATGAAATGAAAAATAGGAAGGTTGTCTAAAATATGAAGTATTACATACGTGGTAAAAGTGATTTTCTTTTGTTGTATGATTGCGCCACTCTGTCTCGTGCTGAAACTTGTCTAAATGTTTCATAAAATAAAATGTGACTTTTACCACCCGTATTTTAAATAACTATTCTCTCCATCCGATTGAAAATAAAGATTTATGCAACCTGGTTATTTTAATGTTGTATATTGTCGTATGACACGACTTTGATGAGATACTTTTATTGCGAATTTATTAAGGAATCTCTTCTGCCAACTTTATAATATTAAGTCAATATTTTTTATGGGAAGTCAATATTGGTAACATGTTTTAAAATTTCGTTAATCTTGTTCTATTTCAAGATTTAAATTTTTTCGTTCTGGTTCTTAAACATTATGTTGGAGAGCTTACCACGTTTCATTGAACGTGCACACTGTACCAGAAATTACAAAGTATTGAACTGCAATTGACAAATATTTCGTTTTCATGTTGTTTACTCATGTCTCTCTGTGTTCTTTGTAATACGAATAGTAGTCAATTCATGATGTTTCATAAGGGACATGTAGTCCATGTCCCATGTAGGGACATTCACATGTATTAAATGTATAAGTACCTACAATACTGTAAATATCATCCATACCAGTTGCACCCTTTCCGTGATTTTTGTCAAAAAACATAAATTCTGCTCATGGTAGCACTGATTATTTGTTTTTGTGTGCTGTTTTTTAAATAATTAATGGCTGAAGAGAAAAGAGATTGACACATTCAAAAAACGTATTTTGAATTGAAAATCAATTTCGCAATTTCACTGAATGTCCAGTTTCGTTACTTTACAAATGAATATTGCCCCTTAACAAATTACGATATACATTTTATTTTAAAAAACGCTTTCAATAATTTTTTTCTGCAATTTCCAAGCTTCGGCGCACAGAAATAGCTCGTAAACCTTCAGTAATTCAATTAAGATACAAATATCTTTATTACTTAAGTTGTGGAGACACAACAGCACATATTTTATCCCGTCATTTCTATTTTATTTTTTGAAATGTGAAAGAGTTGAAAGAAAATCTACCATTCTTTTAAGCCTCCCTTGTTTTAACTGTGAACAAATTTTAAAGAATGATGGAAAAACATTTTACAAAGGGAAATAGAAACATATTAAAAACTTCACGATTTTATATTAAACTCAATTTTTCCCTTAGTGGAAAATATGCGTTTTGATTAGTTACTCCTCATGTGAAACGAACTGATGGATATCAACGAAACTGTCACGCTTATGAGAAATTGAAACACAAATGGCGGCCCGTTCTTAGCCCAGGTGTGTACGCTGGGAAAACAGGGGTGCGCAATGCCGGGTGCCATTTTGCTGGGACGTGTGGGATGAGCGGGGGTGGTTGGAAATACGCACGGGCAGGCAGAGACCAGTGCTCGGGAGACAATTTTTTGGAAAACAGTTAATGCAAGTATGTAAATGGAACACATTAGGAATGCGTTGTAAAATGAATGATGATTCGAGAAGTTGTACATGTGTAGTTGAAGTTGTTGTAGAAGGTTGTTGGTTTAAGTTAACTTTGCAAAACAATCGCCTGTTGATACGGGCAACTTGACTCACTTCGCATGCGAATTTACAAGTCGATGGCCTCCAACTGAAGAATTGATTCGTAATTAAATTCCCAATCCGCACGTGTACCTTTTGTCTATAGGGTTCAACTGTAGAAAAAAGTACTGGGGTTTGGGAGAGGGTGAATGGAGGGGGGGGTACGGAAGCGGAGGTGAGCATGTATGAGGGGGTTAGCTGTGAGTGTGCGTAGGCAGACGAGGGCTTACTATGACGGTGAGGGCGTACGTGAAGTGATTGAGACATCATGTTACTTCAGGAGCTTGTGTGAGTGGTCGAATGTTGACGTGCGTGGGCGCGTGTGAGCGGATCCAGGCGCGCGTAGGCGTTTGTGGGTGGATGCGGCAAATACAAGCTTGCGCGGTCTCGTGGGGACACGTGCGGGCTGGTGGGGGAGCGCGTGCACGACAGTGGCGTTTGTGGGTATGCATGAGTTGATGGAGGCATGTGGATACGCCGGGGGCATCCATGGGCTTGTGATGGGCGTGTCCAAGTATGCAAGGGAAGGTTTAAACATGCGAGTACGATAGTGGCGTGTGAAACTGCGTGCGATAGACTATGTGGGCGTGCAAATACGGTGGGACGTGCGAGTCCTGCTGAGGCGTGCGATTTCTGAGAGTGGCTTGCGAGTCCTGTGGAGGCGTGCGAGTCCTACAGAGGCGTCTTGTGGGGATGTGCGAGTCCTATGGGGTAGTGCGAGTCCTTGGAGAGGAGCGTGCAAGTCCTGCAGGGGCGTGCGAGTCCTGCGGGTGCGTGCGAGTCCTGCGGGTGCGTGCGAGTCCGGCGGGTGCGTGCGAGTCCTGCGGGTGCGTGCGAGTCCGGCGGGTGCGTGCGAGTCCTGCGGGTACGTGCGAGTCCTGCGGGTACGTGCGAGTCCTGCGGGTGCGTGCGAGTCCTGCGAGTGCGTGCGAGTCCTGCGGGTGCGTGCGAGTCCTGCGGGTGCGTGCGAGTCCTGCGGGTGCGTGCGAGTCCTGCGGGTGCGTGCGAGTCCTGCAGGGGCGTGCGAGTCCTGCGGGTGCGTGCGAGTCCTGCGGGTGCGTGCGAGTCCTGCGGGTGCGTGCGAGTCCTGCGGGTGCGTGCGAGTCCTGCGGGTGCTTGCGAGTCCTGCGGGTGCGTGCGAGTCCTGCGGGTGCGTGCGAGTCCTGCGAGTGCGTGCGAGTCCTGCGGGTGCGTGCGAGTCCGGCGGGTGCGTGCGAGTCCTGCGGGTGCGTGCGAGTCCTGCGGGTGCGTGCGAGTCCTGCGAGTGCGTGCGAGTCCTGCGGGTGCGTGCGAGTCCTGCAGGGGCGTGCGAGTCCTGCGGGTGCGTGCGAGTCCTGCGGGTGCGTGCGAGTCCTGCGAGTGCGTGCGAGTCCTGCGGGTGCGTGCGAGTCCTGCGGGTGCGTGCGAGTCCTGCGGGTGCGTGCGAGTCCTGCAGGGGCGTGCGAGTCCTGCGGGTGCGTGCGAGTCCGGCGGGTGCGTGCGAGTCCGGCGGGTGCGTGCGAGTCCTGCGGGTGCGTGCGAGTCCTGCGGGTGCGTGCGAGTCCTGCGGGTGCGTGCGAGTCCTGCGGGTGCGTGCGAGTCCTGCGGGTGCGTGCGAGTCCTGCGAGTGCGTGCGAGTCCTGCGGGTGCGTGCGAGTCCGGCGGGTGCGTGCGAGTCCTGCGGGTGCGTGCGAGTCCGGCGGGTGCGTGCGAGTTCTGCGGGTACGTGCGAGTCCTGCGGGTGCGTGCGAGTCCTGCGAGTGCGTGCGAGTCCTGCGGGTGCGTGCGAGTCCTGCGGGTGCGTGCGAGTCCGGCGGGTGCGTGCGAGTCCTGCGGGTGCGTGCGAGTCCTGCGGGTGCGTGCGAGTCCTGCGAGTGCGTGCGAGTCCTGCGGGTGCGTGCGAGTCCTGCGGGTGCGTGCGAGTCCTGCGGGTGCGTGCGAGTCCTGCAGGGGCGTGCGAGTCCGGCGGGTGCGTGCGAGTCCGGCGGGTGCTTGCGAGTCCTGCGGGTGCGTGCGAGTCCTGCGGGTGCGTGCGAGTCCTGCGGGTGCGTGCGAGTCCTGCGGGTGCGTGCGAGTCCTGCGAGTGCGTGCGAGTCCTGCGGGTGCGTGCGAGTCCTGCGGGTGCGTGCGAGTCCTGCGGGTGCGTGCGAGTCCTGCGGGTGCGTGCGAGTCCTGCGAGTGCGTGCGAGTCCTGCGGGTGCGTGCGAGTTCTTCGGGGGCGTGCGACTCCGAACCTGATTGTACGGACAGTGAGTTGGGGATACAGCAGAGGCGCGCTTCCGCGTGTGTGGGCGGTGGGCACAAAGCGAATGCGTGAAAAGGCGGGCGGGGGCGGTCGGGCTCGGGCAAGCTGGAACGTGGCAGGAAACGGCGAACAGGTGAGGCAAGGAGGGCGGGCGCCGTAAAGAAGTTTAAGTCAGCAATTTCGGGAGATCGCGTCAGGCGCTGCGACGTGCGTCTCGCCAGAGGGGGAACACGAGCGAGTCGGGTCGGAGGACAGTGAAGACCCTGTGGAAACGCGAACGATAAAAAAGTATTTTAGTTCCTTTAAGCAATTTTTATAGATAATGACTTGGTGTACGATAAAAATCGTTTTTATATGTAGCTAATGCCCCCAAATGTTCTAAGTTCCTCGATTAATTCACGAGAACTTTTTCACAATTAAGATGAGGATGAAATAATGAAATATTATGAAGGAATTACCTTTTGTTGGGTACATGTTTTGAAATTGGTGACCCACGTGTCAAAGTATAGGAAATAAGGATTGCTTTGTTAATCTTGTTAATCTAGGTGATTGGAATTTTGTGAAGAGATATAACGTGTCAGCAAGGGAATAGATGGACGTCAAAGAAATAAAAAAAAGGTTAATATCACAGTTGACTAATAAAGATTAAATATTACACAACGAATATATGATAAGGCAAAAGGGATATTGCAAAGAGCAATGGCAAATTGCATAAATCCAGATAATGTAGATCACATCTTGACAGAAACTAATTTTTTGGGCAGGGTTACTACAACTAACATCGTAAGCTATTATAAAACACATTTTCTTTACAGACATGCCCTCAAATCGACAGTTTATTATAATTTTGAATTCTGTTAACACATTTTTATCCAATTTGATTAGAGTTGCATGATACTGCCCCAAACTAACACCTAAGAACTAAGGTCTAAGAACCGGTGGTGACGAGCGTTAATCCAAGGCCTTGTGGCACGAGGGTGATTTTCATATTTCGGGTTCGATTCCAGCCATATATATGAAATTTGAACGATGCATTTAGCATCTGTTGGTTTACGGTGCCTCCCGGAATTAAATTCTTACGCAGATTACCCTGATAAATGATATTTGTTTTTTTCTCAATTGCACGTGAATACCTGGCAACATTCCAGAATAGTCCCAGGACGACCAATTTTAAAATATTAAAATGTAGTATTTATAATCTGGTATAGTAGAACCCTCAATTTTATTTCTAAACAAAACTTTAGTGTTTTAAATATAAAGATTTTTGTAATCTTCAAAATATTACAGATTTTACTAAAAATAAGAGCTATACCATAGTTATATACGTACATTCTTCAATTCGAGCAAAAAAAAAAAAAGAAAAATTATTCATCCATTTTCCAGAACATTTTGAAAATGTCGTAGAGGCTTCTTGTAAAATACCTCTAAAAATTAAAATATCTTCACGATTTCAGGAAGGCAAAAGTAGATATTTCTTTTGACGTATCAACTTTCAGCTGGAAAGCTATTTTGATAGAGTTGTGTGTGACACATACATACATATATACATTCCAATTATCGGTGGCAAAATTGAATGTATCTCATCTCTACCTGAACCAATCTTTACCATCTTTGGAACAGGACTAATCGTGACGTGTGCATATTTACAGGCGAAAGTACTTGAACTCCTAATTTTACGACCGAAATTTTGGTATCGTTTGTTTAAGTAATTCCAATACGTTTCCTCCTTATACTTAAGATAGTATAGAGGAAGGCAAAATAAAAATCTCTTACGAGTGTCCGAGATAACCCAAGGCAAAACAGAATCACACAAAAAGGTTTACCAAAACGTTGTAAGCACGCCGCTCAAAAACAGCAAATATAGTACTCTCGTATAACACTTTAACAAATTACATAATTTAGCAATAACAGCCTTCACAAATACTGCAATAAAATGGTGCATTTTGTACACAGTACAACATTTTTTACGAATATAGAATAAGAAAAGTGTTGCTGTTACATAATGCAACACGTAAATATCAAATATTTAATGGCGAGTGACCTCTTCCTTTGAAATTCCTTTGGGCCGTGGCATGACGTCAGCTGCATGAACAGAGTTCAGTCGGTACGCGGAATGTGAAAATAGATGCAATAGAACACTCAAATATTTTCATTTTTTATTTCCCTAGTTCTTGGGTATCTGTAAGCAATCATAGAACCTCTTGCAAGGACAGAGGCTGCCTATTTTTGTGTCAGTTTGTGCAGGCATTGGGAACTAGTAATTTTAGATCAAATAATTCTATATCTAATAATTTTCTTCTATCACTCTAGGCCGGTAGACACTGTACGGTTTTCGTGCAGATTCTCATTTTCACGTTTTTCTGTACAGAAACTTCAAGATCCCAAACTAGCAGTATAGAAGACTAAAGTCGTGCATACACGGCCTGTACGTTTTCTGTATAAATCGCCACAAGATGTCGCTAGGGGGTGTACTGGGAAACAAGTGAAGCCGTCCGAGAACTTTCAGTGACGGTATTTCTGAGCGTGCGTTCTGGCTGTAATCTTTATTAAGTATTACTTAACTGTGAGGAGCATAGAGAAGAACAATAGGAAGGCAGGAAGAGGGAAAGAGGTAGTTTATCAACAGATCACTCCACACAATAGCACCTTGACACACCTAACCCCGAAATCGAAATGGCCGATTACCGGCGAGTGGCAGTCTGATATGTGCAGTCTGGACGTACGTTTTCAGTACGTCCAATCTGCACGGAAACTGTACCGTGTATACTGGCCTCACAATTCTGTGGTCACGTCGTAAAATTTCGTAAGTCAAAAATCTTAGTTTGGAGAAAACAAGGGTTTAATATTATTGAGCCAATGCTTCTTCCTACGCTCAACGCTATTTCCCAACGCTTTTTTGTCGCTAAGGAGGCTACATTTGAATTCGGTCGTTTTACTGAAATAAAATGTAGATACGTAACTGTAGTTTCAGTACTTAACCCAGTTTTGCCAAAATGTAACTTAAGAACTTTTGCCCCGTTACCAAAGGATTATTGCACCATGTTGTGTTCTTTTGGCCGGGGGTGGATGGTATCAGCCGCGTGGGCGAATGCAGAGTGGGGGCGTCTGCGCCGAGGGCCCTCACCGCGTGCGGGGGAGGGGTAGAGGGCGACAGGGTGGCAGGTCGGACGCCGGCGCTGATGAAGGCGACGACAAGGGCACCAGCCCAGGCGACGCGACGTTCAGGTTGAGAACAAAGGAGAATGGTGATGGAAGTCGCGACGATTTCCTCCGAGGTCTTGACGAAGTGTGGTTTACTGATTGAACGGGTGTAATGTGTGATTTCCGGTTTGAGAACACTTACCAAACTTGTGCACTCAAAGGAATTCTGGTAACTTTGCGTATTAATTAATACTATAATCTTTACTACTATAATCTATTACTACTAGTATAATCTATAATCTTACTTATCTTACAATTACTTACTACTATAATTTATAATCTTTTGCATCCCAGTGGATATAAATTTTGAATTATTCTTTTATAAATAGATAAGTAGCGAAATAAATTCTTAAAAAATTCTTTAGGTTTTTATAGCAAAATTCCAGGATTGTAAGTTTCACTTTTTAATAAAGAACTGATAGAAAGTGGTTAAAAGATTCTAATAGTAAAAGATGATTTCTTGATATTGAATAGGATGATATTGATTACCTTGTGATAAAAAAATGTAGGAGGTAATATGAAACAGTTTGTTTTAAAATGTCAGAAACAATAGAGCAGAAATTAAAACAATCATATTGTATCAAAGACTCTCAATCCTAGAAGCGTGTTTCTTGAATGAATTCAAATTTTTATTTAACAAACTTTAAAAACAATTTCGTGAAAATAGTGTTTTCACAAGTTGTATGTTCACAGATACACTTACACCAAGGTTCAGCAAATCTTAGATTATTTTAGAGATTCCTATAAAACAATTCGAATCATATAGTGTCCGTAATTTTTCTATTCTTTTCCCCAAATCGACATGCCAAGGCAAAATATCTTGTTTTCACCAGAGAACAACTTATGAGATGTTTCTGTTCCGCGATGCCGCTTTCACAGTGGTCGCCAGAGTAATTGAGTGAATTCTCTCCGCAGTTTGGTGGAAGAGTACTATCTCTCAGGGCAGCCAACTACTGCCATCCGTTCTCTCACGTTTGACGTCTTACCGCCAGCAGGGTACCCGTTCGATTTGCGATGTTGGAGCGGTTCGCGCAAATTGGGTGAGTGCTGTGTACAGCATTTGAAGCTGGCGCGCGCGCAGGTGTACGCCGCGCGCCACCGACCTCGCCGGCCAGGAACGCTGGCCAGCGAGCAAGCAAGCCGCGAGGCGAGGCTAACCCAGGCCACGCCGGCCCTGTATAGGCGGGAGCAAGTGGCGGCAAAGGCAGTCAGGCAGTAGCGGTCTGAGGAGCACCGCGGCACAACGGGTAGTCAGCGCAGTGGAGTCGCTGGAGAGAGCCTGCAGCCAGGAGAGGAAGCACACGCGGAGAGGCCGCACCAGGGGCGTGCGGAATACGACGCGACTACTAGCCGGGATGGCGCCGGCTTGGTGATGCATGGCGAGATGCGCGCTGGATATGCGCACGGCGGGGTCGCGCAGTCAGACGTGTGTTACAGAACTGGTGCTAAGTGACGCACTAGTGGGACACAGACTTTGGCGTTAATGCCAACCGACTAGGAAATAGCTCCTGGTATATTTTGTGGTATAATGTAAATATGTTGGTTAAAAGAATAAATAAATTGTTGGTTATGGTAACGACTTTCGTTCATTTTGGGAACATAACAGTGAGCGTGCTTCTTCAATTCGGAAGCAGATTTCGACGCAGTTTGCATCTGAGTTTCCTGGTTGTAGCAAGCTTCATAAAATTAAAGTAACTGACAATGTTACGTGTTCTCTGCGTACAGGTGTCGCTTATTCTGCATTGTTCTGCATATTATATGGCATATTCTATAACAAAATGATTTTCACAAAATGGAGTATGTGTAATCGTAAAGAGAACATGTGATGTCCTCCTGACTTAGTGATTTACTTCATTCGTTCATTTACTGAAGAAGATATTATGGTGCCTATATTCATAGCATTTTTTTCACCTTTGGTAACGGGCTAATGGAAGACACGAGTCACTTCGAACAATAGAAAGGGCAAAATAAATTGTTTCTGTTCCATATTTTTTTAGCTTTTGCATATTTTTCTTTGCATTCTTGACCATACCTATGTCATATTATGTTGTAAAATTAGTTTATCTAATAGTTTATTAAACATTTAATTTCCATACCGTTTTCACCGAGAATATTAGTACATGTAGAAAGTGTTTCGATAAAAATCACCACGCATTAGAAAGTGCGATTTGCTCACAGTTTGTATTATAAACTGCAATCGTCCATTTAAAAACTTGTACGAGACGTCAATCCTTACCAATGAAGATTTTTTATTCTTTTAAAATTGATATTTCATTTAAAATAATAATATGAATAATATTTTATATTTTCGTTTGGATGATTCACTCGTACAAGGGCGTGCGTCCAAAATGTGCCCCCATTGACCTACAGAACCTCAGTCCTCTAAGTCTTATCTACAATTGCAACTCAACTCCAATTGGATTACAGAAGAAGAATGCTGAGGTTATGTAGATCAATGGGGGAGAATTCCATTAGAAAACATAATACATATCCTTCAAGATAAGAGTTGGTATGAAATGTAGTAAGCCCTAAAAAGGATTAATACATTCCAAAGGTGAAAAAACTAAAGTAGTTTTTTACCTACTTCACCAATATCTCATTATCTTCTTAGAAATATTGTTAACACATGTTTTTGTGTTAATTGCTGAGATCAGACAGTTCATGACGTCTATGTATCAATTGTTTGACACTGTGTTGTGTGTCAGTAAAATTTATTCGAGCTTATTACCATAACTGCTTTTCAAGTTTAACCAGCAAATTTTAAATTCATCCTTCCCTGAGGTATATTTGTTACTGAATTCCTTTCTACTCAAAGTAGACCCCAAAATCAGGTTCTGTCTAGAAGTATTGTATTGTTCTCAGAATACATGGAGTAAAGTATCTGGCTATCTCAGACACAGAGGGTAGTAGTTGCGTGTGGTAGCTTGTATAGAAAACAGCGGTATAATGAAAGCAATGAGAAGCGTTTACACAAAGAGACAAAACTTTTTCGTCTGGCTTGCACAAATTACGGAAATGAAGATTGTCACTTCGTTGCTCCACCCCGTGCATTTGTGCCCAAGAGCAGTCAGAGTACGCGCTCTGCATTAACCCATTAGCTCCTACATTAATTTTACTAGGTCTAGCGCACTGTTGTAATAGCGCCCGTGCGCGTATGGTCATTGTTGGAGCTATCTGTTACATCTATTCGCACCTTTTATCGTCGAATTGTTTTGTTACCAAACTATTGGAACTCACCAAATTGTTTAGTTGCTGCAATGCTCCAAGGAGGAAAACTGTTAATTATTTGAGCCATTTTACGATAAAAGTAATAAATCAGTTGATATTCACTGCGTATTCCACGTCAATTTCGATGCGTACCAACTACCGCTTGCATACGCAGGACCTCCGTGGCTATAACGCTTTTTATTTCACTTTCTATTGTGCACAGCTGAATTTTTGAGATTTTGCCCTCCGTGTAATTGTTCTTCTATCTTTCTACTTTCATTTTAGTCACTGGCAAAGGAATGATCTTAGTTATATAGGTAAGTCCTGAAGTTTGATTCCTTTATGTCAATATAAATGTTGGACTTTTAAGGCCCTATTAATAGTTATTAAAATAAATAATCATTTGTTTAACATTATGAGTTGACTTTATTGAAATTAATACGAAATGAAGTTATAGTATTAAAAAATAATGTTTATGTGCATTGTTCAAGAGCTTATTGCACAGGGCTTCAGAGACCCTGCATATGCGGTCTTGTAGCGTCCCGGGTCCATGCATTCTGGAGTTACATCGACCTCTCCCTGTGAATTTAGAATAGAGCAAAGACATCGCAGCAACTAAGTAGGGTTTTAGAAGAAGATTCTTTACTACGTTTTCATTACTTTTGCCCCAAAGCCCTTACATATTATTACATTATCTTCCTATGCTTTTTTACAAATTGAAGTACAATGTCCATTTTCGTTTGTTTTCGAGTTTCGTGTGTCAATATATTCTGAAGACTCTCCTGACTCTTAATTCTCCATCATCCTGAAAAATATTGTGCTAAAATTGCGAATTCTAACGTTCTTTTAATCAATTGTGTAATTCATTAAAATGTGTTCAAAAATTTAAAATCGTTCAAATACTTCAAATCGTTGATAAAAAAGTTAAAATCGATGTATGATTCAATTTAGGATTCGACGGTATCGAAAACCCGTTGGATCCTAAATTGTACTCTTCGCCAGAACGTGAATACTTTCTCTTCCTAAAAAACTGAACTTCTTGGAGATACGTCATGCTGGAAATAAGCTCTTCAAGTGACACATCTCCAATAACAGTCAGAGGGCGCACTCTGCATTAATTGGAGGTCGCGCGCGTTTGAGCAGCGGCGGAAGCGGGGCGAGGGATTCCCTCTGAATCAGCGTTGTTTCTGCTGCGGCTGCGAGTGGGCCGCCCTCCCCCCCCCCGGGCCGTTATCGCCGCCCATCTCCTCCAGCCTCCCTTCTCCGCTCTCTCCTCGCCTCGTAGACAGCCGCTCTTGGCGGCCCTCCAGCCTTCTGAAACACGTGTCAAATGGAGGACCTGCCTCCTCGGGGCGATGTCCCTCCGCCAAAGGCAAACAGTGCCAGGAGGCTTTGAATGTGCCAGAGAGAACGTGTGAGACTGTGCCATGTGGCTCTTTGGAACAATTCTCGTCCATGAGTGGTGATGTACATGGGAAGACAGAGTCGTCGCGGTGGATATTGATACAAGGCTATTTATTTGAGAGTATGGTGTATGAAGAGAAGAAAGTAATGAAAAAAAAAACAGAATTCGATGTAGTAATCAGATATTTATTGATGAGTAGAATCGATTTTACTAGAGGTTTTCTTAACATTTGGGAAATCCACCGCATGCTCGACAATACGTTGTAGAATTATTAAGCACTGTGACTACTCGTATTAAGTTCTTTTGAAGTCGGTGATGCATCCGTCAAAGTGTTCCTATTTCACGACTCCCTGAAATGTTGAAATATTATTTTGCTGGAAGAACTTATCCATGTTATTACATTATACAAGTAAATTATAATTAGATACTACTCCAAGAGTCATTCTTAAATATATACATTTAACAAAACATCTATGCTGCGGAACATCGATGTTCAAAATGAAAACATCGATATTAATAATATATCGACCAATCATCGATGTTTTCAAACAAAAAAATTAAAATTTAACTGAAAACAATGTTACACTATGCGAATGTGCGAAATACACGAGGAGAGATGAAGGAAATATCAGTATACCAGGATCATCTTGGGCGAGGGATAGTCTGCTTGATGAAGGCAGTACAAAATGCGATCATTTCGTTCGAACCCATAAACAGACAGTGGTACTATCAGTTATTTAATATTTTAACTTATACAAAATTGTGATTATGAAAATTTTGCTTCCACAAGCAAAACGTCGAAAATGTAGAAACATCGAGCACAAATCATCGATGTTCTAAAAACACATCGGCTTCAATGCATCAATGTTTAAAACGTCATTGTTTCTATAGAAACATCGATGTTGCTATAACAAATTGGAAATCAGGGCAGTTTTCGTAGAAATCAGTTTCATAGAAATATCGATGTTTCCAAAACATCGACATCGATGTCGCATCTCTACTTGGAACTACTAAAAGAACGCCTTGCCACCTGATGTCAGCCAACAGTCACACACTGATTTCAAAACATCTGTAATTTTAAAACAGACCTGCACAACATTTTGCACTTTCACTGACCTCAGGAGCTGCGTGCGGGCAACTCGGGTGCAAATGAGAAAATCGATGAAGGGTGGGGATGAGACCCAATCTAGGAGTGGGGTCCACCAATCAGAATGCGCAATTCGAAAGATAGCGCGTAAATTTAAAGAGCAATCCGCAAGAACATGACGGTCATATACAGTTCAAGTAATATAGTCTTTTGTATTATATTGCAAATGTTTGTTCTCGGTATATGACAGGGCGAAATATGAAACTACCACGAATTATACATATTAGATTTCACATCAAGTATTATAATTGCTTGTAGGGCTTATAATGTAATTCGCTTTGCAACGATGTAATCACAAATTTAGTGTTGTGCTAAACACAAAATTTTGATACTGAATTGTTTTTGTTTGATGATTACAGCAATGAACTTTTTTTATTAACTATGTTTAATTGAATAAGACGGTTCTCTCAAAGCAAAAACATATTGTTCTTAAAAAAATCATGATTATTTTCTGTTCTGATTTCTGACAAGAATGTAGAGTCGTTTACTACATCATATACAAATATAAAGCCCTTTGCATTCTATTTAACCAATACCCATGATTATCTTATGATTGTCCGTAACATATCGTGACAGAAGTTTGCTCGTTGATCTCTTTTATTCAGTTTCATAATGGGGAAAAATGGTCACAAATGTGCTATTAAACATTACCCTTCTTGGAATTGCCACATATTCTATTTTTATGTCAATCTTGATGTGAGAGATTGCTCTCATGATTTTGTTCATTGTTCCATCATTTGGAGATTATAACATTCCTGGTGAACAATCAATTATTAAATTGCAATTTTGTGTTAGAATTAAATAATATTTTTCTCTTATATAAGAACATATTTTAAAGCTATTGCTTTAAAATAATGCTTAAGAGTCACAATGAGCATGTTATTTTCTTTAAAAAAATTAGAAAATGAAAATACATACAGTGGTGGATACAAAGGTGGATATACAGTAGGGCACAGAACGTAAACAGTGAATTATGACCCTGGTAACTTAAAATACTAGACATAATCCATTTAAAAAAATGAGCATTTAATTTTGAAGCATGGATCATTGTATTAGACGCCCAGGCATTCAATCTACGCGCCGCGTCGTGCTACGTCAGACATCTCCCCTCCCCGCAAAGCTTCCTACTCCCCACTACTTGCACTTTCGGCGCTGCCACGGGCAGGCGAGCGGCTCGCAAGTGCAGAATGCCCGCGGGAGCAGGCGTTAAGCAGGTCTGTTTTAAAACCATGTGGCCTTCAAGTCTTTTGAAACGCTTCATGGAGGACCTGCTTCCACAGGGCGAGGGATGATGTCCCTCTGCCAAAAGCAAACACTTCCAGGGAGTTTTGAATGTGCCAGAGAACGTGTGAGACTGTGCCATGTGGCTCTTTGAGACAATTCTCGCCCATTAGTGGTGTTGTACATGATATAAAACAAATTCAGTTGTTTTCAGTTTGTGTTAGTTATCAAGCTGTGGGCTATTTGTCTGTCTGTACGTCTGTTTGGGTAAGCTGATCTCTGGAACGGCGATCTCTGTTTGGAATCGCTGATCTCTGGATTGGCGATTTTGATGCTTTTTAGATGGGAGAAGCAGACTATTTTTATCGGGGATAAATTAGCCTACATTTTATCAAGTTAGTATTTTCTCTTATTCAAAGAAGAATGTTCATTGGTTGTTTTATTCAAATCCAATATCCTTTCATAATCCTTTATTCCAATTTTAACAAAATTCTCTCTGCATGCCTTCAAAACAAGTGACAAGTTACTGTTTACATGAGATTTTATAAAAAATTTATAAAAATCCATTTCCCTCTGCAATTTCGTAAGGCAAAATTTAAGTGTGCACTCTTCAAGTTTTTCGTGAATATTTCGAAAACTGAGTGTAAATCCACCAAAGTTGATACAAATTTTATGAACCATAACATTTCATACTAATTGCATTTTCTATAATAATGATTTGCTCAATTACGCTTTAAGAGATTGAAGAACAAAAGTTTTCCTGGATGTTTACCACGTGTTCGTTTCCAGGAGCCCATAGCAAAGATGGAGGTAGCAAATATGACCGGGTAGAGAGGAAATAAATATAAGGAACGTTTAAAAATGCCACAGGGTCATTTGGTTGAACGCTCTGAATTTTTGAAAATTACAAAAGTTGCTAATAACGCTACAACGTATATGTAGTTGAAGCAGCATTAATTCAAAATAATCTTGAGTTTAGTTCAGCTTTTGCACCAGTAACGGATAATCAAATAAAGAGGAATGCATAGATATGTCATTTGTTAATTATTGAAAAGTAAAATTAAGTAACAAATTATATTGATTACGCGTGATTTGAATTGATACCCAGTGCATAATGCAATTAGTACGAACAGTACTTCCTTTTGGCAACCCTTGCAGCGGTCGCTTTTGGGACAGGAGACCTTGGCGGCGCTAAGGCTTTTAGACTGAGAGGGAAGGCAGGGGAGCTGGAGAGGTATGATCCTGTCAGGAAGAAATTAAGCATCAATATTAAAGATTCTTTATTTCATTGAGTTAAATGAATTGAACTTTTCTTCTATTGAATCAAATTTTAAAGCATGAGTCATTGAAGAGAACAATAAAAAACTGCTAATAATATAAAGACAATAATGATTATTTTCAAACTTTACAAGAACTGAGTTCAATCTGTAATGGCTGTAAGAACAAAGAATCATTTTTAGTACAAGGTACATTAATGAATAGTAAATAGTATTTAACTGATATAATAGCATTAATAGTATTATATATTTGTGGTAATAATTTGTATTAATCGAGGACAATATTTCTCGTGTTCTCACTTTCACACAAATTATTTATTTTCTAAATGTGAAAATTTTTGTTGTACTGTTAATAATTGTATTTCTAATAAAATCTTATTTTTTTGTGTATTCTCATTTAACAATTGCAATTTGATAATACCAAATGCACAATATAATCTGCATTTGTGTACTTTAAAATTTACAAAGTCTAAGTGGCACACATACTACACACATACTGCACGTCAACAATCAACTTTTATTTTCTAATTTTACAAACGATAAATGTTTACAGCCGAAGAGAAATTATCTCCATCTCAATTTTTTAGCTATTTTAGTCCGCTTGTGAAGCACTTCATAACATACTTTCAACTTTTTTGCTCTTGCGCTACGTGCGAACTCTGTTCGAATCCGATGTTAATTTTTGTTGGTGAAGCTGTATGTTTTGTTCCCGCTGCGTGTCGGCGTCAGAGCTTCCTCTATCAATTCGCAGTTCCATCCGGATAAACTATTTAATTGCGCCGATCGTGTAACTTTTCGTGTAACGGCAGTTTCCTGAACTGCGGTAATTTTTGGAACAGCTGAGTGTCGCCCTGGTTTTTCGTTTCAAACGTTAACGAGCCCCGCAGCGGGGTTTGCTCGATGTCGCGTGGTAAAATATCAGCTGCCGCAGTGCCGGCAGCATAAATCGGTTCATTCAAAAGCACACGCATATTTTTGGTCTCCCTCTCTTTTTCTAAGGGTGCTAAAATTTTATTGCATTATTTCATTACTGCAGATATTCATTTTAATTTCTCCATAAGATAACCTAAACCTGTGCTGTATGTTTTTGTCTGCTATGTCCTATTGAAGAGGAGTTAAATAATTCCATAGTTTAGCAGCGCGTATGAAATTAAAAGGGCGATCTGGCACAGAGGATGCCTGTTGTTAAACGCGCGGCTAGCAATACATCATGCATACTTTAAAGCGGAGTTAAAGCAGAGACGCAGGATGAATGTGTATCCCCTTGTAGAGAAACAGAGGCAGGCGTCTGCCCCAGCCCTTTATTCATGCGTTGGTGAATCTCAAGTTGCGTTGTTGCTATAATAAATCATTGCCAAATTAATTTAACTTCCAAAGCAGGGTGTGGTACAGCTCGCGATCAATAAATACACACTGTTCCCCGGCGGCGGCTGCCTGTGCGGTGTTTTATATTAGAAGCGAGGGTGCGTGGTTGAGTGTTTTAATCCGATGTAATAAATATCGATACAGTGGGGGAACGAAAATCATGCAATGTTATTCTCATGATATAGTGCGTTTGTAAGACGCGTTCGGTGTAATATGTACAATTTCAAGTGATATTAATGAAAAATATTCACACACGTACTTACTCACACATGCATATACACTCAATTACACACGCGCGCGCGCATACACACAAACGTGTAATATTTGGAAAAAAAAAGAAATAGATTGGTATTATAATATTGAGAGTATTGCGCATATTTCCTCGTTTTAATAAAAATTTGGATTATAGTTTTAACCAAAAATAAGTATGTTAAAGCCAACAAAAGTATTTATGTAAATGAAAATTAAAGGTAAATTTTGTCGCATTGCTCTCTAACCTTTGCTTGCGCAGTAAACAAGTATAACTGAACAAATTTACCTATGAGAAAAATTAAAAGTAATTCGATGTTACAAGAACATTGATAGCATTTTTGTTACAATATTATTATATTCTCTGTCCCATTTACAGAACGCGTATACAGTATATTATCATCTAGTGAATAGCTAGCAATAGAGGCTGAAATACAAATAGTTAAGTTCAATTTTTACATCATTGTCAGAATGTGGAAATATTTCTGAAATAGAAGCAATTGTCTTTAAATTATTCAATCGTAATTTTGTACATAATAGCTTTTATCATGAATTCACTTCCGTCGTATTGTGCTATTTAACGGATTGCTTAGTTCAATTTAATGACTTTTTTCTCTCAGAAAGTTTACATTGTGGTTTGTCCCGTCCTTCCTATCGGTTACGCAACGCGACTGCAAGAGGCAGCCGCTACGATCGCCTAGCAGGCAATGGTTCGCGTCGACGCTCGAAGAAATTATAGTAATAAGTGCCGACGTGTCAGCTTCCATTCGTTGACGAAACTCGCGTCTGAGAAGCCCTGCGTGCGCCCCACCCTCCATTGACTCCTCCCACCCTGCAGGACACTATCCCACCCAGCTGTTTTCTCTCCCACTCACGCTCGTCTCTTCTCTACCGGTTTAAGTGGCTCAGGGCATCAGCTGATGCAGTGCCTCTGACCGAGAGGGTCTAGAGTCCCGACGGTGCGGATTATCGACACTACCTAGTTAGATAGGTCTATTCTCTGGGCGAGAATATAGGCCGGCTGCTCTGATCGGTAGTTTTCTGTGATTTCTTCAATCAACACCAGGTGAATGATGGATCAGTACACGAACAAACGGGCCACAGACCGCGCGCGATCATTCCTTCCTTTTCCTTATCCGATCCTTATCCCTTATATTTACACGTGCATGCACTACATTAACCAGTGTAGTAGCTAACAAAGGTCCCGTCTGGGGCGGCGCCCTTTTATGGAGATGAGGAAAACCCCACATTCCTTGTTTACGACGGGCGTGATCTTCTCACTCTGCCAGGAACCGCCACCTCTCATGATGAAAAAATGCACTAATCTTGCGGGAAATTATCATAGCGCCCAGAAACACGAAGTAATCAGTCTCAATCTTTTTCCGTCCCGCTCCGCACTGACCCGGCCACACCTCTACTGCCTACGCGCTGAACCTCCTCTCAACCCTTGGTATATTCCTACCGCATTTCCCTTTCCACCTACCCCTCTACATCCCCTTCAAACTTCGCCACCCCTTGTCATTCCCCTCACCATATTCCTCCCACCTGCTCTTTACGCTCACCTAATCCCCGCTCGCTTTCTCTTTCCCAACACTCGTCATATCCCAAACCCGTCAAATCTCCACCACGTCCCAGCTACATCCCTTCCCTACCGATCTTCATCTCTTTCCTCCCCACCTCTCGGCCTGCTTGTAAGTATGCACCGCCATCCCTCGCACCTCACCCATCCTCCTTGCTCTCCCCGCTTCGCTACTCATCTCCTATCCCCGCAAGCCGTGTTTACGTGTTATCCTATCCCCGAGGAAAATCCCGCATGTCGTGTTTATGATGGGCATGATCTCCTCACCGTGCCAGGAAACCGCCACCTCTCATGATGAAAAGCATTCACTAACATTGCGAATAATTATCATCTCCTATCCCCCTCCCTCCGGCTCAACGCAACCGTTCCCACCGCCCGACTTCCTCACCCGAGTCACTGCGCCACCCTCCCCCCCCCCGCGCAGTGCCAGCGGTTTGTGGAAGGGCGTGGATTTGCATTTGCGCATTGGATCGCCCGCCTGCCCCTGTCGCCCCCAGCTGTCCGTGCGCAGAGTCCCTAGCGAGGAGTCCTTCGCTCAGGCAGGCCTCGCTTGCACCTTTATATCGCTCGTCTTCCATCTTAATAATTAGGCCAATTTATGAAGTTGAAGAGAAGCGAACTTACAAAACTAGATATTTAATAGACTTTTGAGGTTTTTCAACATCCTCTTTCTTCATAAAATGTATCATAAAAATTGAACCTATTGATGGATTGACTGGTTATTTCGGGCACGTTATCTGTTAAGATTATTACTCCCGTAAGTGCATGTTTTCTTGGGACGTGGCGGTGATCTTCTCCCACTGGATGGCGAGTTCCAGTCCCGACCTATCTGTCGGTTAGCGGGGTTTTCTAACATGATATCAACTACCAGGAAGGCACCGCCCCAGTCGCGACACGCTCTACGTTGCCAACCGGTCTTCCGACATGTGTTTTAGTGTGCATGTAAGTGTAAGCGTGCATAGGGTAAGGATAGGACAAGAAAGAAGAAGAAAAGATTGCTCGCGATCCGTGACTCATTTGGTAGCGTTCTGCTTTGGCATTCGCCTAATATTGATCGAAGAAACCACGGAAAAACTACCGATCAGCGCAGTTGGCCACTAGAATTCTCCGCCAGGCAGCGACTGAATGCACCTAGCTGTCTAGCTAGTACCAAAAATCCTGCGATCGTCGGGACTCCAACCTAGGACCTCCTGGTCAGAGGCACTGCAGTGACATCAGATGATACCCTGAGCCACTCTACCGGTCGTATAATTTATAAAATAAAATGGCTACGCAACATTCTTACGAAATTCATTGTGTACGTAGAATCTCCAAAGAGCTTACAAGTGCGGGAAAAAGAAATAGCCTGGATTTCTGAATAAGATTTAAATTATTTTCTTAGAATCATTTTAACATTCAGTTCACCTTCATTGAATATGTTTATGATTTTTCGTAATCTTTTTAATGTTTTAGGGTTGTCTTACTTGTTATGATTTTTATTTGTCTAGAAATTATCATTCACCATATCATCATTAAGATTCACTTTCTTATATTACAATTAATTACTTACCAAAATAGACAAATTTGCAACAAGGTGTTCATGTGTAAGGGAATTAATTCGCTTATTGTTTTTTCGATCATGTTTCATACTGTGGTATCTAAAATTAAATTATCTTTTACGGGCACAAAGGTATATCTGTTTTTGAACAAGTTTCCTAGCATCACACTCTAATATTTCTCTTCTTGTAAAAACTCATGATCATTCGGTGGCTTCATTGTGCTTGAGAATGCTTTGTTTTGACCTTCGCTCACCATCTGCAGTTTTTTGTTGCTTGGTCTTTTTATTGTCTCATTTTTTCCATCTGCATCTATCCTCTGAAGGTCGTTCTGAAGGCCGTTTGCAATTGATGTTACAAACAGAGATGAAATCTAGTCCAATATCAGAGAGACAATGGAAAATGCGCAGGGTCGAACACATGTGCAATTGTTTTATTTGCGTCAAATACAATCAAGCAAAGGAACATTGCTGAATGTTTAAATGAAAATTAGTTGTTGTGGAAACATTGTCTTTACATCTTAACGATGTTACCTATTTTGAAGATGAATCGTGAAAAATTGATTCGATGAAAGAAAGAAATTTAACAAATAAATTACCAGACACTAACTCAACAAGTGGTACCACTAAAACTCTATAAATTTTTCTGTGTTTGTATTCTTTGATGATACGAAGAAAAAGTTCTTATAAACACAATAAAAGTGCATTTATACGGAGTTTATCATGAAAAGTACAGAAAGCACGTTTCTTTTCCACTTCTTAGAAACGACCTCGCTTTTTCCATAAGTTCCTGTGACACCCATCACTCTTACAGATTAGGCATAGGTACTTTGAATTCAACTTCAATTTTGTGGTGTCTGAATCCTACAATCTTCTTTTTTTATTTGTTATTTTCAAATTTTCGTTCACTTCCAGTGAAACATTAAGTCGACCGACACTTCCGCACCGTATTATATTTCACTACAGGAATATTTCCTGCGCATATTTTTACTCTCAAGTACATCTAACAACCTCAAACAGAAACAGGATATTGCTGCTTTCGCGCGGCCGGCGTTCAGTAGCCGTGAGCGATTCAAGCAGCGGAAATTTGCATCCGTAAGCCACTGCGCGTAAAAACGCTGATCTCTCACTGTATTGTTCCCTGCCTTCTTGCATATCAGAGGAACATCACGGGATTCTGTGTAGGGAGTTATCCACCCTATGCTTTCAACTTCATGCTTCGCTTGGGAAGTCAACAGTCGATTTTAACGGAGAAGACACATCGAGTGGGAAAACCTCCGCTGCTTTATTAACGGTTTTGCTTGTATGCTTGTGGTGAAGGTGAAGCTGGGTGAAGCTTTTTGTGGGGATTAAGAGAAGTGAATTAACTAGAAATTAATAAGCTTTGTGTTGTGAATGAAATGTAGTATGTAATATAAGGTAAAATGAATTAATGTACGTTATATTACAATCATATTAATGATTCAACTGAGAATGAATTCGTTCATTTCGCGGCACTCTGTAATTACTTTCTAACCCGAAATAATAAAAGGATATAATTATTGTCTCCTTATTCAGACAAGTTTGCTGGTCTTCAGCGTTTGGAGACAAAGAATGCCCATGCACGTGACTATGTGGACACTGATTCATTACACCCAGTTGCTTTCACCACTTCGTGATCCACAAAACACCCTCCCTCATACATCCGACACCCACTGCAAGTCGTCTTGTTTCGCTTGTGCACTGTCTCCGACGCGCTGAGATGGCTCGGGGCAACAGCTGTAGCCACTGCAGTGTCGCTGCCCGGGATGCCCTATGGTTCGAGTTCCTATGGGCCCTCCTCCTCCTTGTCTCCTTTGCACCTCTACATACTTGTCCGTACACTACCACACACGTCGGGAGATCAGGCGGGGCTTACAGCGTGTCTTGGTTGGGGAAATGCCACGATGGTGCAAATACCCGGACGATGAAAACTCCGCAAACCGACACCACAGTTCATTTGTTACGTGAATCATTCCCTCCTGTTGCACTCTTAATCTTTTGTTTCATATACCCGGAATTATTTAGTAAATTAATTCTCAGTTATTCAAATATTTTCGTCACGTATTATTTCCCTTCTGAATATAAGGGCGTGAAAAATCATAAGAAAAACACAAGTACAAGCATGCAAGTAACGAAAAAAAACGATTCTAAACAACTCTTCGAAAAAACGCTTCCGTCTCCACTACTTCTATTTTCTGCATGTGGATTTGATTTTCATTTTAAAATGTTACCAGTTTATATTGTTCCCTTTCCGGTTTTCACGTCATTAAATCCACAAGCTTCTCTATCTATTTCACTTTTACTTGCACAAAGCTTTCCGGCGGCTCACCATCGTCTTTTCTTTTCGCATATCATCATCTCTTCCCTATCATTTCTCCCATGTACCTATGCCGTTCTGCTCAACTTTGTCTCTTTGCTCCATTCTGCAACCGTTTCGCCCGCCCTCGCCATCTCCCCCCCTCTCCACCCCCCACCCATCCGCAGCGCGCGCCCCCGGGCTCAATTTAACTTATAATTACCTCCCCGCCCCGCGCCTCCCCGCCCTCCCGATCCGCTCGTTACCGCGGCATAACGAAATATGACGTCACAGCCCCAACTAATGGCTGATTCCATTTACATATTCGATAATTTACATTTTATTCGTTTTTAAAAAGCGTGGGGGCTACAGCAGGCTGGCGGAATTAGGAACTCTAACGAGAAAAGTTTTGCCGATGTAGCTTCGTGTCTTTATATATTACGTGTAGTATTTGTTGCGTTATTGGCACGTCTAAAAAACACCTCGTTCTTGTCAAGTAGGTAATATTTTTTGCGTGAGATATTTGCACGTTTCTACTGGCTGAAAACATGTAAATAGCATTTCATGAGAAGAACTTGATTTATTATTGATACAACTTCTCGGAACCAATATTTATCACGTTCATTTACTATAGCATGTATTTTATCAATAAAATTTTGTTTCTGTTACGTTTGTGGCGAAAATATTTAATTTTTAAAACAATAATTTGATAATTAATTTGTATATTTTGAAGACAACATTTAGAAAATATGAATTTTCTTTGATATCCAATTACTTTTTGACACTACTTTACGTAGTAACTAAAGAAAATGCACGTTTTAAGTTGCTACCCTGCTGACTTCTGAGCTCTTTCTCTTCTTTATCCATGCAGCCCAGATAAGGTCCTTACCTTCAAGAGTTCGCATTAGTGTTAGGAGTCTTTCATGACTTGGAGCGGGAATGGGGTAGCAATCAAACCCAATCTCGCCCGTCATGATGGGAAAGACCCTAAAACCTTTCTTTCCGCCACTAGTTGTTTAAAATACTGTTACGACGTGCATCTAGGATTGATCGGAGATAGCAATGGAGACGACCAAACAGAGTATCCAGCTTTTCGAATTCTCATCCAGGCTGTGAATGGTGACACGCTATTAGGTTGGGTTCTGCGAGAAAATGTTTCGGTCCTGTTAGTTTAAAACAAAGCAGTAATGCTCCTTCGTATCAAGAATTATGAGAAGAATAGGCATGTAACGGGGTATGTATGTACCAGCAATATCGTAATTAAAATAATAATCTAAATCAAGATTATTTACATATTGAGGAACAAATAATTAATCATACACTGTCAAATATGTTATTAAAATACGGTAATGTGTTCAAGAAAAAGAGAAAGTATTGAGAGGTAAGCATACCTCGTATGATTACTCAACTCTAATAATAAGTATGTAATAAAAAGAGAACTTGCCATGAAATATCTGACTATTATGGAGCTTGCTTGTGAAGGCGTGAAGGGAAAAATCAGCTTATTAGGTCAGTTATTGAACGTGTGTAACAAGAAAGTGGGTTATTTGTTTTGTGAGCAGTCGTTTATAAAATGCATGTACATTTTCGACATCTCTTCTTTTATTTCATTCAACCAACATTTACGCACCCTCCCAGTTTGTTGTGTCAAATATCTTCATACGTCTGGGTTAGAACATAGGAGCTCTAGATCTCTACAAAGTTTCACTTGCCAAATAGGAGCTGCAATTTTAATGCACTCGATGTTTCTGATCTTTACTGAAACAGAATGTGTTCCACTTGCACTTCCGGTTGTGTACCCCAGGGAGTCGAATGTTATTCAGTGTTATATGCAGGGCGTGAGTGTGCGTTATTACCACATATTTGTTATTAAAATAAGCTGCATCGTTGGATAGAGGGCGTTTTGGGCATATGAATTCCGCAGCAGATAATGAATTAATTACTCTGGTTCGCTGCAATGCATGAATCGAGATATTCCTACAAACCTCGAACGAGGCACGTCTATTCCACATTTTTATTCCAATGTGGAATTTTTGCCGAAATTTGACGAAATATTCATCTATATTCTGTTCACATTATGTGTTTGGATAATAAATTGGATAATAATAAGAACTGGATGACGCAGAAAAAACGAATCAGATGTTGCAATTGGCAATAAATGTGTGTAAATAAAAACACTGTTTCCCTACAGGAGCACAACACACGTTTAAGAGTTCTTTGTTTTCTTGTACTAGATCACAGTACACACACAAATATTTCATATAATGATAGACTTATATAATTATAGACTCATCTAAGGCGTACTGTAAAGAGAGGTATTAAAACATTACAATGAAGCTATTCGGGAATATTACACTTATGTTATTACGGTTGTCCTATCGCTCCATTCTGAGATATTATTCTATCTCATTGTTTTCTAAGGCAATATTGCGATGAGGGAAGATTACGTGTCAAGCACCGTGCTCCAGACGCCTTAAATGATGATTGATTGTTAGTAATTGCGGCCGCGTCAACTACAAAGATCATTAGTTCCGTAAGTGTAGTGCACATTTTCCTTGGGGAAGTGTCTTGTGTTCTTCTCCCGCTGGATGGCGAAACCCGGGTCCGACCTACCGTTGGCTGCCGGGGTTTTCCCCAGGTACCTCCCACCAGCGAGGCACGACTGTTTTCGGTGCCCCAGCCGGGCCAATCCATACGCCTTATTTACCGGACCGCATGGCGCAATAGGCGCGGGGCCTTTCTCCGATGGGATCCGTGCTCGTTTCCTGGTCAATCCGTGGGGAATTTGTGGGGAGAAAGCGAACTTTCTGGTGGTTGCATTGGACTTCTCCTGTTTTCCCTGCCTATCATTTCCACCATTTCTCCATCATGAGTCACCTCAACATCATTACCGTTATCATGAAGTAGATGAACCGTCATGGGCGCAAGTAATACGTGAAGGTGCGACTTAAGAAGTTGAAGGGCTTCCAAACTGCTAAATAAAGTAAAATTAAAGATTTATTGTCCCGCTTACCCCTCAGACCGCCCCCTTGCACCTTTGGGTTAGGTTTCAGTTTCCGGCCGATACACGTGGAATTTGTCGTGGAAAAAGAGGGTGAGCTACAGGTTTTCTCGGAGTCCTCTCGTTTACCTGTCTCTCATTCCACTATTGTCCCATTTTATTAATCATCATTTCATTAAACCTGCCCAATTTGGGTGCTAGTACACATTTATGTTTAAGAGATATTGTATCCAGATTTGAGTGAGGATATTATTACTCATACGTGATGTCCATGAAATAGAAAAAGAAAATAGATTAACTGACAAAACAAGCTCTCCTTTGATAAATTGAGGGGATCTTAACATTGCTCTGATCAGAACGCTATCAGATAAAAATCTCAAGAAATGCTTGTATTAGCGCAGGGGCGTGTGGTGAAATTTTTTTCTAAGAAAGCAATTACATTTCAGATGGGCGATTTTTAATTGTTGACAAGGATATGAGACGACAATTGGATAATTTAAACTACTTGTAAATACCTTATTTGTAGTAAAGAGCGACACTTCTGTCTTGCTTCGCAAAATCAGCGATGACACTGTCGTAAAATTTAGGATATTCACTCAGTCTTTTAATAAATGAATTTTCAACACTGAAAATTAATTTATGAACATTCATTGAAAATTAGAAAGTCTGTCTTGAACTGTAAAATTTCTCAAATCGTTTTTAAACGTACATATGTCGAAAAGTTGCGTCCAAGGGATACAATTGTTGACAGAATAATCATAACAAGTTCGCACAGTTTCAAAACTTTTGGCTATGTTTTTTCCAGTTTATTTTCCCGAACAAAGCACAACAATTCTTGAGCACTTCGTTTCTTAATACCATCAGACACACTGTACAGAACACAGACACTGTGTAGGACACACACTGTACAGGACTGATCGCAAAGGGACTACATCGAAAAATGTTCCTTGGCTCTTTATTAGCGAATCTAGGGCATCGTATGGGAAGGGCGCTTAGTTATTTTTCTCGAAATTAGTGAGTTCTAAAACCATCAGGGATTTAGAATTGCAGTACCTTGAGTTCAATTGCTTTACAATGTTAATTATTTCGCAGAAGAGTCTGCGATAACTCTGCTTTATATCACCAGTATTATCAAGAATCTTGTTTTTGATATGTCTCGAACGCCTACAGCTTCATTCCGCACTTCTTCAAAACAATCTCTTTTTGCTTTTATTTTCTGAAACTTATTTGTTCTACATAGTAACCAACGACATTACTCTGAAAAATATTGAATAGGTTTTCTGTTCAGGAAACATTTCATTAAAAACAATAATAAAATTGAAACCGAAATCTCTTTTTAGTAATTGAAAATCTCTTCTTGCAGCACAAGAAAATAAGAACACGAAGAAAAAATAAATTATTGGACTACTACTGAACCGATAAGCACATTCTGGGCCCACCACACGCGCGCTATGAGTCACGCTGTAAACAACTGACCGATTATTTCCAAAGGCGACCTCGACCGAATGAGCCCACGCGCGCCCACCACACGCGCCTCCGTATCTGCTGATCATAGCGTTTCCCTATGAGACGCTGGAAGCACTCGGCCCAGTGCTTCCGAACAGCTTCACAGGCGAACTCTATCCTATCTTTTCATGACAGTAATAATTACATGCTCATTTTGAAAAGATAAGGTTGTCGCGCCGAATTTAAACTGTTTTACTTGGAGTGCAAGTAAATGATCCTAAATTACTAGTCAAGTGGTATTTAAATGTAAGATATCTTTGGAAATGATAAAGCTTGCTTCCATGGAATAAACGCCCAGAGTCTATATTCCTAACTTTAGCAAACGTCCTAATCCGTACACTACGAAGTCACCTTTTAATACGTTCTTAGTGTTAAAAATTATCAAAAGATATTATATTAACCCATTGAATTACTTTAATCAGTAAAGTTAAGATGCATCAGTAAAGCTGTAACAAATGATTTCCCGTTTATTCATTCGACAATTCTTTTAAATAAATGTCTCAATTCTCAATTTTGTAAAGCTGCCTTGTTTTTTTCTCACAAATATCTAAACCCCTTAAAAATCAGTGCTTGTATTGTGATTTTCAAAAATATACTTTTTGATCTGTAAAATAACTATTCATTGCATATCATGATACTATTAAATGTAGTTTATGAAACCCTCATTTCAATGAATTAATAATGGATCAACAATGCATTGGAATAATTATTTTCGAAGCTGACTCGTTACGTAGAATTGAAATTTACCGCAACTAATGTAATGCTTTTCACATAATACACTTAAATCAAGTTTCGAATCACGCACTTCATTATTTTTGTATAAAATGTCATTATATATTATTAATATTCTTTACTCCGCCTGAAAGTGGAATATGTATATTTTAAATTGAATGTATGTCAAATGAGTTGTTTTGTGCTAAATATTATGTAAACGATGTTCATGTCATCAGAGAAATTACTAAACGTATTCTATATGCGAAAATTATGAATATCTGAACATTTAAATACCCTGACAAACCAAACCTACAGTAGGAAAATATTACCATTCATCAAACTGAAGAGTGATTTTTACAATAAAGTAAAAATCAAATCTAATGGTAAATTCTCCACGTATCATTCTTATCTGACTTTTCTCCCTTTGTCTTATCTGACTTTTCTCCCTTTCTACTGCTATCTGGCCGGTTTATGAAATTAAAAGGGATTTTCATTGCATTTCGCAGTCGCAGACCTAACGCAGTAAAACGCTTGACATTGAGTCTGAAATATTAATATCAATTATATTTTTATTGAATAAAACCAACTTTTAAAATTATTTCGCGATACGCTATCTTAAGAACTATTCCTAAACAAAATGCGTACTTGTAATCGAGTTGAATAGGGCTTCATAATAGGATTACTGAATTATCTCTCCACTGATTTCATATTGAATAGTTAATTACCTCTTCTTGGAGAGACAAGCCCCAGAACGTTACGTGAAGGCATTCCGATGGGACGTGACATAATCAGTGCGGTAGTGCTGGCGAAGAAAACAATTCACTCGGCGTTCGTGTCGTTTATCCTATCCCTTAGGGCTTCTCGAGTAATCAGTGCACAGTGAATCTAGCGAACTGCATCACGCGATAGTGTACCCATACTTGTTACCGTTATTGTTATGTCCATAAATGAAAATCACACACTCACTTAACAACATTTTATTAATTCATTCATTACAAATGTAGCCAGCCATATTGCAAGTCCCGGGCAATCTCCAATGCCCTGTTTCTCTATACGTCGGCTCCTGGACGTTTCCCACTAGCGCTGGCTGCGATCGTCGCCCCCACGACGATTGACCTCTGGCTGCTGGTTCTCTGGGCTGGACGCGTACCGCCACTCGTGACTCTCGGGGCTCTCTCCAGACTGCCCCAGTGGTGTCGGCCGGCTCCCTATAAAGGGCCGATGCTAGGCGGCGAGACTCGCTCCAAGCCTCGAGCCTGCCGGACAATGGCCACGGCTTGCCACTGCCGCCGCCGATTTCCGCCAGAGCGCGTTGTCTCGATGCTCGCACGCCAGATACAATAGTTATGCGCGCCGTGATAAGCGCGACATAACAGTTATTCGTGTCCGTTGATTGCCAGAAAATGTTCTGACGCCAATGTGGATCCACAGCCGAAGCTGAGAGCGTAGGCTTCCGCGGCCGGAGTCAGTATATACTTGGCTATTCGGGAGACACCAAGTCCAAGGCACAGGTGCCAAGGGCGGCATGCGGCGTCATCCGGATAGCCAAGTAAGCGAAGCCAAAGCTCTCTTTAACATTTAGTGTTTTAACCTTCTATCTGATAAGTGCAAATATCCATCCTCCTCTATCGACCACGTCCCTTAGGAGCCGAAATTTGACGAAACATCTCGTCTAAGGAAACCAAATCCGGAAACGTGGAGATTGCCGGAGCAAGTAGCGGAGATGGGCGCTGATGCGTCTTTATTTATTTATTTGTCAAAAAAAACAGTAAAAACTGCATATGACGTGTGGGGAAAGAAATGTATCTGCGCACATTGTCTTGAGGGCCAGAATTTTATTTTTAAAAAAATTAAAAAAACGAAAAAAAACGAAAAATGGATTTAGAAAATAGTTATTTTAGAAAAATAAAGATATTTGAAAAATGTTTTTTCCCGAGTTATAGAAAATCAATTTCAACTGTAAATAAACTACAAGCAAAAGGAGTGCTCAACAAAACGTACGCACAGTGAAGCTACATTTACGTCCAGAAGCAAAACAAGGGGCCATCTCAGCATTTGCTCAATGGATCAGGGAAACTGGACAAAAACCTGATCGAGATGGGGGTCATTGACCCGGAAGCTGAAGTACATTACTTGTTACAGGCGTCCGTTCAGGTTGGCCAGTGTGTTGAGATGATTTATTTCTGCCGAGATTAGAATATGTTGGGACGTCTCATCACGTGATCACGTAATTCGTTATAGATAAACTAAAAAATTTGTCCTGTTGTTGTATTACTGGTTAAAAATAGTACACGAAAACTGGCTATTCCCCGATCAAACCATTGCTCGAAATTCGAATTTTGTTTCAGCTATTATTCATTAAGTCCCCCACGCATTAAAGATAATTTTTCCTCAAATTCTTCCTGAGATTGACATTGAAAACCTTTATTTATGTGTACTCAGTCCACATCTGAGTTAATGAATTTTCCAATACTAATATCACATTTGATGAGCAACAATTGTAGCATTAGAACTATATTCTTCAACAGCAATTTGTAGTTTTTTTATGCAAAAGAAATAACGTGTTATCATTGTTTTTCCACGATTTGATTCGACACTTTGTCAAAGTTGCCTCTATTCACTAAACCAATAGACCGGGTTGCTTTGTGTCATTACAACTTCGCAGATCTGCTGCGGTATCAGAGTGCTCGTCTGAATTTCTGTTCCTGTATCTCTCGTGCTCTCAATATATTCCACCAATCTTCACAATGGTTCTGCATTTGTTTCACTATCTAAATGCACCACTAAAGTTCGCTTCTGTTGAATGTCAGCAGTTTCTGCTGCAATATCGAAAGAATAAATATATTTGCATATGAGTATTGGTTTAGTGATGAAATGTCGTTGGCATTTAAAATTAAATGATCACAGGTGTTGCAATTGCCAACAATGTTATTTATTTTAAGAGCAGCTTTCGATGGCTTAGCCATCATCATCAGTTTTCTGCTGTCTGGAAGCCACGAAACGACTACTAGTCGACTATTAGTCACAACTAAACGATGTCATCCCGATGCTTAAAAAAATTGAACATTTGCATTTGCAATTTTCGAAAATTCAGAGATTTTCCTTCCATTATTTAAATAACAGATATTTTCATTTCATTATTTAGGACAAAAGTTTCTATCACCAATATTGTACTTTTGCATTTTTAGTTTTTTGCAGTATTCGAAAATACAGAAAGTTCGACGAAAAAGGGTCTAGCTCCACTTTTCATCGTCCTTTGCTCTATAGTAAAGGACGGTAGTTTCTTTCGTCTGTATGAGGAATAATGTTAAGGAACAAGTTTAAGCTGTTTTGGAGGAAATAATTGTTTAAAAATTGCCTATTTGAGCAAAATTAAAGGAAAACTACCCATAATTTCGAAAAATTGCGCATGATTTTTTCATAATCTTACATTTTATTAATAAAAAATCTATATTTTCATATTAACGTTGTAGGAAGACGCGGAACAAATTTTGAACTATTGCAATGATCAGAAATGTAGATGTTCCAGTGAAGATTATAACTGTGCCATTTTTAAGAGTCCTTTACATTATACGAGGACAAAGTATAATTTTTAAAAAATGGATCTATTACTCATTATTATTACATAGAATTATTCATTTTTTATTATTTTCATCCGTGCAATAAAGAATAGCAGTCGTTCTTAAAAACCGTCCAAACACACCCAATCGCTCTGCAGTTCCTGGAATTATCGGTGGACAAGGCACTCTCGGTCTTTGACCTCCGTCTCTCTCGAATTGATTTCTGCTCTTACGAGGCTACTCGTTCAGCAGTAGCGCACACGGATCTATCAGTGCACACCACTCTCCCGTTCCACTTCGAACCACACCACTCTTCCCATCCCAGCGGTTTCTCGCCCCTCGCATCATCTACACGACTCTCTTCCTCACCACCCCATCCCAACCCCCTACACCTACGACTCTTCCCCACACCGCTTCAGTCACTCCCATCCCTCCACATACACCTCGCCTCTCCACCGCATTCCCGCCCACGACCTTCCCCGCCCCTCCCCGTCCCGTCTCGCCCCTCCCCGCCCCGTCCCGTCCCGTCCCGTCCCGTCCGGTCCGGTCCGGTCCCGTCCCGTCCCGCCTCACCCTGGCACATCCACGTACAGCCCACTGCACCCCGCCACACCTCCCTCCATGTTTCTCCACCCCGCCTCAGTCGCCTGTCTTTGCACACAACGCCTCGCCAGGCCACCTGACTCTCGCCTCGCCCCGCCCGTCTCTGCCCCGCCCTCGCTGTGGCGCGTCGCGAAGTCGCTCGATACTCGGTGAATAATGAAGGCTTCGGTTATCTGAGCGGATCTGCGCGGTGCGGCGCGCCGGCGTGGAGAAGTCGGACGGTCGGCGAAGCTCCCAGAAGCCTCGCGGCCCCCGCGCGCGCCACCGGATGCGGCCCGAAAGCGCCGTGCTGCGGGAGGACAAGCGACCCGGCGGCGAAATCTCGGGCACCGATAGTTTATGGCTTCGGGAGGCGTAGCGCTTTGTGCTATGCACGAAATTCTGAGGTCGTGTTGGGATATTGAGGGATTTTCTTAAAAACGGCTCCGAATTTTTAAAAGAAAATTGCCATTTAGAACGAGGTTTTAGTGTTCTTTAATGATCTTAAAATAATATTTCCGTTCTACCATTAGGAAACCTTAAAATTAAGAAAATGCCAAAAAAGCATACTTTGGGCGGGGATAGATGGCATCTGGCAAGAGTATGTGGCAATTCCCAATAGCTAGCCCAGGCCCTAGGAAACAGAAAACAAAAACGTGAAAGTTCGTGCCATTCTGTAGCAAGAGTAGGTATTGTTTTGTTTTGTTGTACTGTCTAATGGAAACGTATTCTTTAGTATGATGTAACTCTTGGAGAGGTTTCATGCATTTAATGGCAACATCTTCCCTTTGACGTTTAGTGGCATCACCTAAAAATAGTCGCGACATTTCTAAAAACCTGTAATTTTTGTAAACGTAAATTTTATGGTATTTTTCTGTTCACCTTCTCCATGTCCACTATGCACTCCTGTCGACGACAGATCTTCAGGGCAGAAGAAAAGTGTCATCTAAAATTTCGCAATATTTGAGTTATGTGAAAAAATTCTTCAGAAAATAGGATATTTTTACTCGTGAAAATCTCATGAAGGTACATCACAAGACAGCTGGTATATTGAGTAAAATACTTCCTCTTTGGTCGCAAAATTAACGGCTCCGCTCAGGTTAAAACGGTTCTGTGAAATGACAATTTTTTAGATTTATCACTTTTTATTTGCAACGTCGAGATATATTGCTACCAGTTAAAAATATTAACGCGAAAGATTTTAGAACGTATTTAGCATGATATGGGTTCTATAGTGCTTGAAGCAAATTATGTATCGAGTCAAATCTGTGAAGGAATTTACGATCATGATACGTCTTCATAAAGTTGTTTGCAACCTTGTTTCCCCGCGACAGCAACTTCAACCAAAAATGCGTTAAGGTGGAAACTTAAATCACACGTCGGATTTATCGATTGAAACTATCTCCTAAACTTTTTTTCATTTCTCTTCTGTTCTGGGATAATTTATTTTAAATTGGGCTCCAAGGAACTACTCATCTCAATGGTTGCGCAAGAAACGATTTGCATTAAAATGGTGGATGGGAACCGACTCCCATGTTTCACCAAAAAGCTATCAGCCAAAATGATAAAATTGATGTTGAAAAGTACATAAAATTTGTCACAGAACAAACCCTCATTACTAGTTCTTACACTGTAGTACCTAGAAGTTTTCCATATTAGTATTCTGATGCAGAGGAAACGACTCTGCTATTCAGTCCCACTTTACTACTAACTAGTAAATTTCAGTTATTTTAAAATAATTTCTTGTATGTGTACACAAGAAACCAAGATTTTGGGCACACGTTTATACTTACACGCACGTACATGCCCTACTCAACCACATATGCCAGGAAACTAGTCGGGAGCTTAGAGATTGTCCCGGATGAGGATGTGCCTCTCTGTAGCCTCAACTCTTCCATCTACAACCACTGCTCTAGTGAATTAATGCTCCACGGCGTATTGAGGCGCGGCGGTGAAACGAAAGTAACGTGGTGAACAATAGTGTGAACTGGACGAAAAGTTGTAAAAAATTGTGAATTTAATGGAAATGAGAGTATCTTTTCAGATGTTTAATTTGCTGTTCATTGGAGTTTTCATTCCAACTAGTGGATGGCGCGACCGTATTGCAAGATTTTTGTATGTAACAGTATGTTTGGTATGTGATATTTTATATAGGAACGGACGTTTCGAATATTCAATACAGTTCCAAACAGGTCATCCCATTCAGTTATGCTGTCTTTAAGAAATAGAAATGCATCCTGTAAATGACCCACGATATATCACTTGACTGTTTTTCAAAACTTTTGGAATGGACGGATTTTAGACAACTTTTTTTTTTTTTCAAAAGGTGCGATACAATTTTTTAATCTTCTTTTAGGTTCGTCTTAAAATTCTGTCATTGAATTCAACAATACTGCTTATTGCTCAATACAATATAGCTGCTCTGATCGGTAGTTTTCCATTGTTTCTCCGGTCAACACCAGGCGAATGCAGGAACAGTACCCAAGCAAACATGCCAAGGACCGTGCGCGATCTGTCTTTCCTTTTTCGTGTCCTATCCCCTCCCGTCTCTTACACTCTCTCTCACACACACACACACACACACACACACACACACACATATCGGGAGTCCAGTCTGGAGCTTAGAACCTGTTCTTGTTGGGACGGTGCCCAACTGGTGGGAGATACTTAGTTTGGGAAAACCCCGCAAGCTGATGAGAAGGTCGGCGTCGAATTTCGCCCACAAGCAAGAGAAGCCTTAGCAGACGACGTGCCCAGTAACGCTAATCAATCGACTTGTTCGATGCGAATGACCATATTGTCCGCCGCACTTTCATCTTGGGCCACAGCGTCAAAGGGCGAGATGGCGGCGGCGGCGGCGGCGGCGGCGGCGGCGAAGGCGGGAGGGAGGGTGGGAGGGAGCCCGCCACGTAATGATGGCGCGCGCGTCTATTAGCGCCACAATTATGACGCGGCCCTCGCGGACGCTAATTGGCAGCCGCCCCTGCTCATGCGCGCCCACCTTCCTGCCCGCCGACTTCCGTCCCGGTGACGCACCGTTGCAGTCTTGTGAATCGAAACAAAATTGCATAGGATGGCGTATTTGAAACTATCGTAAAGAGTGACCTGTGAATTTTCGTTTTTATTATTATTATTATTATTATTATTATTATTATTATTATTATTATTATTACAGTCTGTGATTACACAAAATAAATGAGAAGACATATGACTATTAAACTAAGTTTGAAATTAAACATGCTTTGAACTAAATTACTTTACTACTAAATGTGTATTACTACTTTATTACTTGACTAATACTTCTACTTTATTACTTTACTACTAAACTTTGACCTAGCCCACTTTTTTTGCCTTTTGAGTTTAATGTTCCAATCAAATAACACGTAATAAAATTATTTCTCTCTGTAAATATGATTTCGTTCATAATTACCTATAATCACATTATGAAATTATAGGTATCGTTTTTGTGTAATAGTGCAATAGTTACTTATGTTCTTTAGACTTAAGGGGCAAGAGAGACTGATACACTCACGTTCGCCGTCTTTTCAATGACTTGACTCCCTTTCTTGTCTTCTTAAGAATGAATAACACAACAACATTTGTTTTTTTTATTAAATCAAATGTTGTATTAAATAGATGATATATTATTTTAAATAAATGTTATAGAATATTTTCATTTACGAATTTAATTTAATTTTTCCAGTGCAGTGCATTGAAAACGTAATATAGGCGTACACTTTTGCCGGAACGTCTTCGGTTCTAAAAGAGACTGGCGAAATCCTACCCATTATAGTAATTTTCATATTAAGTTCGCGAAGTGGGTCTAATTTCATGGTCGAGATTGATTTTTTTAGAGAGACCATAAGTCAAAAACAAAATAAATCCAGACCACGTAAAAATAAAACAACCACTTTGCTCACGAAATATGAACATTCTACAACAATTTACAAATTTGAATATTTCAAAAAGTTTGTAATATTAAAAGGGTTAATTGGCAACCACGCATTGGCAACCATCTTTTTTAATGGATATTAAAATTTGACTTATTTCACGTGCGTAAAGCAATGCGCAGAATCCACCTTTTTATACAGTTGTAGAAAAGTACATTTTTTAGGAAGAGTATCCAATGACTGTATAATTCTGTATAGTATTTTTCTTGCAATAATGACCTAGCATGCCCGTCTAAAGTGAGTATTAGACTATTGACTGTGTATGTAAACATTCTCAATTGGTTGTCCTAATCCACAATAAAATATTAGCACCGTTAAGAATTGTAAAATGCAACATCAAAGTAACGTTTTACTAAAACCTTTCATTTGTCTCAGATATAAAACTCAGATGTGAATATTGTGAAATTTTAAAGTATTTTATTTATCAGCCATTTTCCTTAAATATATAATTTATGAATACATCGCAATAGCGCTATTAGCCTAATTTATTACTAGGTAAAAAAATCCGAAGTGGATATTCTATTAAGATATTCTATTATACTCGTATGACGTACTAATCTATCAAACTATCTCTAGTATATGAATATTAGAATCTCTTTAATCTGCGAATATCTCTATAAACGAATTATTGTCAGAATTAGACATCATGATTTATCCTACCAGACGTCGGCCTCCTCAGTCTCTGCTCTGAAGTAGCGCCACAGCAAATCGTACGCAACGTCACCTCTGCATTTAATTCTCACAAATCCCGGAACATTGCTCCGTTCCCGGAAAATCGTCACCAGCTTAGAGATGCAAGCGTCCCTCAGGGCGACGCCGTCGAATTCCGTTCGCAGAAACGCATAGAAACACATTCAATTTGCTCTGTGGGTCGGGGGTGAGAAGGGTGGGTAGGGGGTGAGAAGGGTGGGTAGGGGGTGAGAAGGGTGGGTCGGGGGTGAGAAGGGTGGGTCGGGGGTGAGAAGGGTGGGTCGGGGGTGAGAAGGGTGGGTCGGGGGTGAGAAGGGTGGGTAGGGGGTGAGAAGGGTGGGTCGGGGGTGAGAAGGGTGGGTAGGGGGTGAGAAGGGTGGGTCGGGGGTGAGAAGAGTGGGTAGGGGTGAGAAGGGTGGGTCGGGGGTGAGAAGGGTGGGTCGGGGGTGAGAAGGGTGGGTAGGGGGTGAGAAGGGTGGGTCGGGGGTGAGAAGGGTGGGTAGGGGTGAGAAGGGTGGGTCGGGGGTGAGAAGGGTGGGTAGGGGGTGGGGTGAGAAGGTCGGGTCGGGGCGGAGCAAAGCCGGAGTGGAGACGGGCGCGCCACGGTAAGGCACGGTGCAGCATGCATTTAGTAATATATTAGTAAATAAACAAATATTTAGTAAACAAACAAATTAGCTGATTTATTATATGTAGCAATTTTCGTAGATAAATCTTATCCAAAAAAGTGGGTGTTGGAAGGCGCTCTTCTTGTTTTTAGTTCACGGGAGCAATGAACAGTGTAGCGAAATTCAATGAAAATGTTTTGAACATTATTTTAAAATCCCAATTTTAAGTATTAAAGCGCAAAATTTATTTAAATGTTCTTTTGAATATTAGCTGCTACTGACCAATGCATTTTTAATAAGTGAATGAACTGTGATCAAATTTTATGAGAGGATACGGCATAATTTACGCTTCCAAAAAACATCAATCTGATAATTTGCAATGCCTTAATAATTGTCGGTATAAATTATTTAATCTTCCAATATTTATACATTTAATATATTGCATTTTAATTAAATTTACTATTGAAGTCTAATGTTTCAAACTTAAATAATATCGGGCGTAATTGTCGTTAAATATTAACAATGATTTGGTTTTTACGTTATATATAATGGTTAATTTGCTGTAGTAATTGTTTTTGTTGCGATATTAAAAATGCAAGCTTGCAATCTGGTACAAAAAATATAATATAGACCAACTACTTTACACCATAAAATGCAAGCCCATACAAAACAAGTAATATAGACCAACTAGTTGCCGTAACTTCATTTTTCAAAAACAGTCACCGGTGAGCCATACCTGCAGCTAAAACCGATATCCGGCGAAGTCGAGGCTTACTGCGTCGTTCGTGGAAAACGTCTGCGGCAACAGCAATGCTCGCATCCCTGAGGGCGGCGCCGCTGGGCCCTTTCGCGGAAACACAGCCGCGCTGCGGGGCGGAGTAAGGTGGATCGGGGTTGATCGGCACGGCCGGAGCAGATGGAGCGGGGCGGAGCGGGGAGAAGCGGGGAGGAAAAAGCAGACGTGAGTGGAGTGGGGCCCGACGGGGCGGAGCGGGGCAGGAGGGGCTGAATGGAGCGAGGCGGGGAGGAGTGGGGTGCGGCGGAGCGGAGCGGAACGGAGCGGGTCAGTGCAGGGTGGAGCGGGGCGGCAGGTGACAGAGCGGGACGGAACGGTGCGGGAAGGGACGGAGCGGGGCGGTGCGGAGAGGAGCGGGCCGGGACGGGGGGCGGAGCGGGGAGGAGCGGGTGGAGCGGGGCGCGGCGGGACGGAACGGAGCGGGGCGGAGGGGGCGGAAGGGGTTGGGGCGGGGCGAAGTGGGGAGAGGCGGAGTGAGGCGGAAAGAAGTGTGGCGGGGCGGAGCGAGGCGGGACGGAGTGGGGTCGGTGCGGAATGCAGCGGGGCGGCGCGGGCGGAGCGGGGCGGAGCGGGGCGGAGCGGGGCGGAGCGGGGCGGAGCGGGGCGGAGCGGGGCGGAGCGGGGCGGAGCGGGGCGGAGCGGGGCGGAGTGGGGCGGAGCGGGGAGGATCGAAGCGAGGTGATGGGGCTAGGAGAAGCAATCTATTCGCGTACCTTGCTCCCGGCGCGACGTCTAGCGGGAACTTGCTCCTCTTGTTGCGAACGTCCCCACGGGGCCTCGCGCTGCGCCCGAGTGACTGACAAACGCGCAGCGCTGCCAACAGTCGACGGCTCCTCGGGTTCCCCCCGATGCTTGCACCGTTTTCCTGGAAATTCGCTTTCCTCTTCATTCGTATACGATCGTTTGTTCCATATTCATCAATATGTATATTCTCTGAAAATATTGTTGTGTTTTACATTCGTGTATTCAGTCTCTTTAATTGGAAGCTACAATGCTGGTTCAATGTTACAAGATATATGTGGTCGGGTTCGACCCAGCATCGCCATCAGAGCCAGTATGAGATTAAGTTTCACTGAATACTGCGCATATAGGCGTCACAGACGAAACCCAAACGTATAGGACCTTGTGATCTAAGATTCGTGAAATGAGGATGTGCGATTACATACGCGAACTTAGACAATATTGAAAGCATATAAATTTGTAAAGCAAACAAGGGTGCTTCGTATATATGTTCATGACTAGGTGACGGATTTAAATGACGGGTCATTTTTTTCTTTTCACTTAAGAATAATGTATTTTAGTATACTACAATTATTTTATGTTATGACAAATGTAAATGCTCCATTTTGATATCTTTTGTTTGCATTTTTCGTGGTTTACTACTAATTAATCATTTACACTTTCCCATCATTTTTAAATCATTTTTTGTTGATTTCATGAATTTTAATATCATTTTTATGGAACTTGCTTCAAATTATATTTACGAGATGCAACAAATTTTCTACACAGATTTCGTGAGCCTATTTGATATAATCGCTCAGTAATTGTAATGTCAGCATATGATATTGTATGTAATCTAAGGTTCCTGTGACGCCTATATGCGCCATTGGCGGTTCGGGAGATTTCGGGATAAGTAGTAACAGCGGTTTTCTGGTAAACAACAGTCTAAACCAACAGTTTGCAAACTGAGTTCACTTAAACGAAGAAAGAAGCCTCGATAACTTCAGTAACATTTCCAACAGCTTAAGTTGGTCCTCTGAACTGGTTTTAGTAAGAGATTTTACGTCATTTTTCTTTGCTTTTAGGGCATTTTGAAAACAGTTTAAGAGCATTTTAATTGATCATTTTTGGCAATGTATTAGGTCATCGAAATCCGACTCGTGTGCATAACTAATACGGAGCCGTTTCTGAACATACGTCGTCGTTAATGTACCGCCTAGACGACTGACGGGTGCGTTTCCTGTTGCAGGTAGCGCGGGCGGCGGGTCGCAACAGCAGCAGCAGCTGGGGGCGGGGGCGGGGCCGGAGCCGGCGCTGGGCTTCAACGCGAGCGCGGCGTCGCTGGCGGCCGCCGCCGCTGCCGCCGCCGCCGCCGGGCCCGGCGCCGCCTCGGACTGCGCGGCGTACGTGCGTCGCCAGCTGAGCCAGGCCGAGATCCAGCGCGGGCTGCCGCTCAACAACGAGTACGAGCTGATCGCCTTCAGCCACTTCACCTTCAGCCGCGTCTACCCGGTGGACCTGGGCCTGGGCAAGCGCGTGGTGGAGAAGCCCATCGGCTTCAAGCGCAAGGACCTGCTGGAGGCGCTGGTGCGCGCGCTCGACACGCTCAACCGCAACTCCAGCGCGCCGCCCTTCTCCGCGCCGCTGGCGCCCAGCGCGCTCAACAACCGCCCGCCGCCGCCGGGCAAGTACACGCTGGACGACTTCCTCGAGGGGCTGTACCGCACCGAGCCCACCACCGGCACCCAGTACGAGATGTACTTCCGCACCAAGGCCGCCGGTGCGGGCGCGCCGGGCCGCAACCCGCACGAGTCGCAGACGCAGAACGGCGTCACCAAGGTGACGCTGATGCGGCCGTTCGCGCCGCTGCAGCCCGTCGCCACCGAGGCGCTGCCGGCCGCGCGGGAGAAGGAGCTCATCCACATCATCCTGCCGCTGTCCGGGCGCACGGCCACGTTCCAGAGCTTCATGGACAAGTTCGTGAAGATCGCGCTGAAGAACGACCGGCGCGTGCACCTCACCGTGGTGTACTTCGGCGAGGAGGGGCTGTCGGAGGCGCGCGCCATCATGTCGCGGGTGCTGCTCACCAAGAACAGCGGCGCCAACAGCCACAACCTGCGCCTGTTGGCGCTCAACGAGACCTTCTCGCGCGGCAAGGGGCTGCGCGTGGGGGCGGAGAAGGCGTGGGACCAGCCCGGGGGCGGCGCGGCGGCGGCGGCGGCCGGAGCCGGGGGCCTGGCCGCCGCCGCCGCCGCCGCTGCCGCCTCCGGGGGCGCGGCGGCGGGAGGCGACGTGCTGCTGTTCATGTGCGACGTGGACATCGTGTTCAGCGCGCGCTTCCTGGACCGCTGCCGCTGGAACACCAAGCCCGGGCGCAAGGTGTACTACCCGGTGGTGTTCAGCCTGTACAACCCGCACGTGGTGTACACGCTGCAGGGCAAGGAGGTGCCGCCCGAGACGGACCAGCTTGTCATCTCTCGCGACACGGGCTTTTGGCGGGACTTCGGCTACGGCATGACCTGCCAGTACAGGTGAGCATTGCACTGCTGCGTTACCGTGTGTGTTTAGCAATAGGAGCGAATGGCGGACACCTCTTGGACATAGAGACTGTAAGAATCCACACTCCGATGTGAATGTTGGTACGTTTTGCAATGTTTTCTTTCAGTGGTGATTAATACACAGATAAACCTGTGATATTTGCTGACGTTTCCAGGAGCGGTGTTCGTATCTACGGGTTGGCTCATTAGGCTGCGCGTTTTCATTTTCAATAGCGTTGTTATAAACCAGTTCTTATACTCTTCTTGAAACATCAATCACGTATTAAATGGCATCTACTTTACACTTTGTGAAGGATCATGAAATAAATTAATAAGAACATCAGTTGCAGCTAAACCGGCTTACAAATCTGCTGCAAAAATATATACCTAATGTTAAATATGGCAGATATGCCATTAGGGATATCGATATCTGAAATGACTACTTCGACACAGTGGCGATAGATGGATTATAGTTGAGTTTCTCGTATTTTCAAAACTTCTGGAATCGATCTTTTTTATTATTTTATCCCCTTATTGATGTATAAAGTACGAAACCAGATGTCAATTTCGTAATTAATAATTTTGTGCGTTTTTTTCTTATTTGATTATTTGCAATAGATTTTATCTCTCCCTTTATTACGTGCATAGTAAAGAGAATATTGTAATCGTACAGGAGATGTCGGCGATTTCCAGACAGAAAAACAACCTTGTAACGAAAAAGTGCATGCATTTTGTCTCTTTACGTAATAAACTACTTCTCCTAACAGGTCAATCCATTTTAAGTGGTCCAGAATTTAATAAATTGGTCGCTCAACCATCTCGAAAAAATTTCATATTTTGTACGTAAATTTCCTTACTTTTTCGGACAATCTTATACCAGAGAAATGATTGTGTCCATCATGTTATTCTAAAATTCAGTTGCGATCGTTGCATCTAAGGAGTACTGTGCGACTGTTCGTATCTCTGCAGAAACATTTAGAAATAGTATGCAGAATGGCAAATTTAAACGCAAAAACATAAACAAAACGCTGAATTTATTTATTTGCTGTATTTTATAAATAGTTTTTGTTTGAAGCGGTTCAGCTCTCAAAATCATGATAACCATATTTTCAATTACGGACGTAGATGTCAAATTGTAAGTTTGTTTTAGAGTAAAGTATATGTAATATTGAAAATTATATACTAGGCCACTTTTATGTATATTAATTATTAAGTATAATTAATTATTTTAAATCAATGTAGATTTTAGTTTAAAATAGCTTCAAAATAATGTGATTACTACTTGGCACAAAGTATCCCCAATGGGATGGAGCCTTTTTTCGTAAGTTTTGAATTTTTTAAAAATACTTCGAGTTAAATCTAAAAGTTGTAATTTTTACTGAAGTTTGGTATAATAGCGATCTAGCATGTGCGCAATTTTTATATTTTTATCTGGTCCCCCAACAGAGATATTACAGTTCAAATTCGGAAAATCCAAAATTCCAATGTTCAAGAGGATGTAATTTTGAAGGAGTACGTTATATCCGATGATAATTTACAAAATGTAACTATACTGTTGTGTGTAAAAGCACAGAAAAAATTAAGGCTTAGATTCTATTACTTCGTTGAAAAATTACTCTCTGAAAATCGAATTTCGTTCATTCGCGTTCCATAGATTTGGTTGCAAATATTTCCCAAATAAAAACATAGAAAGTAGGTAAATAATATTTCGATTTGCAGGCCAGAGTATGCTAAACTGAATGCTTTTTATTCTAGAATGCTAGAGCAACCGAGAGCTGAGCAATCTAGGAAAGAGTAAATGTCTGCGAACGGGAAAAATGGCGCACGGCGTGAAACAAAAATGGCCACCATTTGTATACCAGGTACAATAAAAAAAGTTAAAGATGGTTTTGAACAGTCAAAACATAAGGAAATTTATGTACAAAATATGAATTTTTTTCGAGATGGTCGAGCGACCAGTGATGGACCACTTAAAATGGATTGACCCTAACACGTTGTGTAGTCATAATCCACATTTTGTGGATTCTTGATACCGAGAAATCAATTGACGGCAAAACGTCCGTCTGTCTGTGATTAAAGATAGCGCGCCTAAACCGCTCAGACGATTTTCTCCAAAAGATTGATAATCTCCAAAAGATATGAACGATCTCAAGACCCTGAGAGTTTGAAACGAATAATTTTATTTTGGGGATACTTTACGTGAAGCCTCAACAGCGATTCCAAAATTTTTTAAAAAATGCTTCAAAATTTTTTTATTGAAATTTTGTTCCCGGATTGCGTAGTGAACGCTGAAAAACCACACTGGTCACATTTTCTTTGAAATATCTGACTTTTCGAAAATGCAAAGCATTCAAAACTTTTTCGGCGTATCTCCTACAATACTGAAGACCGGGGATTTTTATTCGCAAATGAAATCTGTTATTCAAAGACAAACCTTTTAACAATGTCATTTACAAATTTTCGAAAATATGAGTAAATTTTGCATAATTTCACATTAAATAAGCAATTGTAAAGAACTTTTCTCTCAAAAAACGGCTCCAACTTTTTTCTTCAGTATTTTCTTCGTATTCCACAAATAATAGAAAAAACTGTGCTGATCCCATTTTACTCGACCTGTGTAGTTTTAGAAATTTAAAAAAAATAGTATAGCAGAAACACAATATTGATGATATTTTAAATGAAAATGTAAATACCGACTTCAAATTCTGTTATCTGAAATTTTTTTTAAAAAAATAGTAGTTTCCTCTTAATTTCTACTCGAAGTTAACTTCAATTTATTTTACAAAATACTCAAAAATGGGTTCCTGTTTTACTTTCCCGTACTTATATACGGAGTAACATACGTAGTGTAGGGGAAATTATGTAATGCTGCGCGAAAAAAACGGCGATTTTTTTCATTTTTCTTCTACGCAAAGGACTCGTAGAGAATGGCGCATGCCTCATTTTCGTCGTGCTTTCTAAACCGGAAAAATGGCTGAAAGTGGAGTCCCAACCTCCTCTAACCCTAAGCAGGATAATCCTGCAGCACTTAAGTGCAAAGGGTAAATTAATTAATTTCTGAATTTTCGGAAATTGCAAAAGTTAAGTACAATACGAGAAGGTATGTGATGTAGCACCACTTATTTTCAAATGAATTAATAGAATAAACATGAGTCATTAATTTTAAAAAATATCCCCGACTGCGTAATTTATTCGATGAAAATGGAAATGGATTAGGATATGAAATTTACTTATAATCAAATTGATAATAATGGCATTCATGACATTCTAATCCAAACAAAAGTAATTTTGGAAATTGCAAAAATACAATATAGATGATATTTCAAATGAAGTCTGTCTCAAAAAATTTAAATAACGACTTTAAATTTGTAATCGACAACCAAAAGCGCATGCGTGAAGGTATTGTTACAGGAAAGAATCTTTGATGACTTTCAGAAGATACTTTCTAAGTAACTTAAACTAAAGCTACAAAAGGGCATAGAATTCCCCATGTAGTTTTTCTTTCTTTTCAGTCAGAGCGACTCGAAAAGTGACAAATGGTTGGTTGACAAAAATACCTTTAAATTCAATTATTTTTTACCGTCTCGGCAATTTTAATCAGCACTAAACATTTTAATACAAACAATTGAAAGGTCGAAATTTATGATATCCTCCTCCTCTCCTTCTTCTACTACATTATTATTATTATTATTATTATTATTATTATTATTATTGTTGTTGTTGTTGTTGTTTAGCTATACAGGCATTGTGTCAGTTCTCCGCCATTTCAAATGACCTTTCCAACGGTTTCTTAGGCGACCAGGATTTCTTCGTCCTTGTAAAATTAGTGTAAAATTATTTTCTGCAGATGAATGACCTGTATACTTTCTTAGGTCTAGGATTTTAGGTAGTCATGAATTTTCTCTTGAAATTTACATTCACCGAGGTCTTTGTGGTTTTTTCATTCATTATACTACCCGTAAACATACCTCTCATAGACGTTTTTTCGAGAATAAGGCGGAGAAAAATGCCCCCAAACCAAATCAATCATCGCGATGCTTATATGAAAGAGAATAAAAAATTAGATTTCCCAAAAGGGCCTCCGAGGGCAATCTGTTGCAGAGATACGAGAAACGTGTTTTTAATGAGTTATTTTTATCTCCGCTTCTAATACAAGTATCAGGCTGAAAAAAAAATGCATCACATTTTGGCAAGACGTTCAAATTTTTGAACTGATAAAATTGGTTTTAACTTTATTCTCTATCGTCCACATTGTTTAGAACTCTTCAGAAAAAGTGTATCTTAAAAATATATGTTAAATAATGTTATCAGACATATTCTAGGGAAAAATCTGAGACTGTCTTCCAACATTATCACGTCGAAAACGAATTTCCATTTATTTCTATTTGAATTTGGTGTCAAAATTGATTGACAAAAGTACCTTTAAATTCAATTACTTTTTACCGTCTCTGCAATTTTGATCAGCGTTACAAGAAGAAAAAGAAACATGAAAAACACGTTTCTCGTTGTATCTCTGCGACAGATTGCCGTAGGAGGATGATCTTTTGAGGAATCTACGGAATTTTTTGCTCTTTCACATAATCATCGCGGTTATTGATTTGGTTTGATGGCACTTTTGACAGCTTCATTAATCTGTATCCTTTTATTTCAGTACTGTAGTCTTAAGCAACTTTGTGTCTGTCTAATTTTCACTTCTATCATGTAATAAAATATATAGAGATGCTTAATTTTTTAATAGAATTTAACAGTTTAATTTAATTAGTTTCCTTTCTGACTTTTCTCTTTGTGTTGATGATTGTTCTGTTCTTACTATTTAATATTTTCATTTATCTTTTCACGTGTGTACGTATTTTCACTAATAGACATAAATCACAGGTACATTCGCAACCGTTTGAATGGATGGACGACATCAACAGTCGTATTATTGAAACTTGAAATTGAGCGACTTACTTCATTAGTTATACTTTCATACAGATAAAGACGATTCTCTAGAAGTGCGAACACGCAGCGAAACAAGCGCAGTCTCTAGAAAGCTCCAAGCTCTGCTACAAGATCGCGCCACAGAGCGCACGGACAAAATCTTGCGAGTGAGACCATCTTCCCACGCACACTCGGTGCTGCGAATATTCTGAAATCTATTATCACAAATTCCGTTCTATATTTCAATTTTCGTTGAAAAATTTGGAGTCGTTTTTAAGAAAATGTCATGGAATCGCGGATCGAACGACCCGGATATTCGCAAACTTGCACAAAATAAGATATGATAATATGTAAAATGTTCATATTTTTTGGGCAAAATAAGCAAATATATATTGTTGATACATGTTAAAAGGAAATAAACTTACCTCCATTTTTTATAATTTAGTACAATTTCATATAAAAAAAGTAAAAACAAGAACATTTTAAACCTATATCATTAAAAGGGTTAAAGTTCTTACTGGAATATTTTTGTAGAAAATTTTCTCTTCTTTAATTTTTTATAGAGCATAATGTTCACGGTAGGATTGATAGTTTTAGGGATATATGCAAACCATACTGAAAAATTAAATTTAAACGCTCCCCCACCGCCAACCCCGGATCACCCCCCACACATTAGGGTTTTTAGTAAAATGTTCGGTAGGTACCAATTTTTAAACCAACTACAAGTTTCAAAACTCCGAGAGTGTTTCACTCGATTTGTTTAATTTAATTGGGTTACGTGACTCGATCGAATGTAAAGAATATTTAATTTAATATCACATGTCGGTTGTACTAGTACAATTTATAGAAATAACATTTGAAAATCTTAACTCAAAATATGCACATCGTGTCACTCCATGTCTGAAACATTACTTCTTTTTCACGTTTTCCTCTACTCAATTCATCACATATTCTTTCGTTTTTAACTTTCACCGCTTCCCCAGCTCCCTTACATGTTATTTGGTTTTTTCTCGCCCCCCCCCTTTTTCAGCCTGCTGGTATATAATCCTGTGGCAAATTTCATCAGTCAATCCGTAACATTGACGGAAAAAGAAAGAGGCGAAAACGTGACTGCAAGCCAGAGAGTGAATGGGAAGGCAAGTGAGAAAAAAACGGTTAGCACGTTTGACAGAATGAAAAAACAAAGACCAAAACCAGATAGGATTCGGTGAAAGAGAAAAACAAGCTTGTGAGAAAGAAACGAAATATCGTATAAGAGGACAAGGACGTTAATTGTGTGGAATGTGTTAGAAAAGCCGGGGAAAATCTACAAAGAATATATTGTCAAGACTAGAAAGCATGCATGGTGAAAAACGAGAATGCGATTATTGTTATTATTATAATAATAATTATTATTGTAAATAAATTGTAAACGTTAAATAGGTTCGGTCCATATAGGATTCATTGTTATTAATTAATTGCTTTATTGTAACTACTAAGTTGGATGCTACCTTCATCGTTTTAGTCTTATAATATGTTATACTCTGATGTAAATATATAGTGATTTTAATTTTTTTGTATTCCTTTGTTTTTTTCTGTTAAACTGTGTTGCCTATGACAAGGCACATGCTAAATGTGCGAAATGTTGAGCTACAGTAAATCCCATTTGATCCCACTGTTCCAGTTTTGGAACATTGTTTCTTTTATCTCAGAAACGTCATTATTCGCTCTCGTTTCCGTGCTCGTTCCCTTTATTATTGAGAGGAAGGATTAGTTGTCTGGTTTACATGCTCATATTTCGTGAAATCTCAGTGACGAGGAAAAATAATATCTTTAAAATACCCCCATTTGGTGACAAGTTGTCTGAAAAGAAACAGGAAGTATGTAATTACAGTCAGTGTTATATATTTGCTTATCAAGATTCGTAAACATTGAAGAAAAGTGTATTTTGATGAAGAACCTATCGTCCTCTCATTTGACTGAAACCTAATCCAGAAATTATGTAATAAATCTTGATGTTCCATTTTCGGAACAGTGGGATCGAATGACCTGCATGTTTTATTTTCCCTTTGTAGCCTAAATGTCGACGAGATCATTAGCATTCTAATATTATTGTACGCAGAAGTTTTTATTTTTTCTCCAGAGAATCATTTCCTTTCTGATGATGATTCTGGAGGAGGGAGGACGAAGATCGAAATTTTAATAGCCTCAGCAGGAATCAACTAAGAGTATGTACAGAAGCTTATGTGCTCTAGAGAACTGACTACCCAATTATTATCAAAGAAGACAGTGAAATTGTAGTTTGTTTCGTGGTTTTTGGCACATTCTGTATGCACTTCCTCAATACTACATATTTCCAGGTTAGAATGTCATTTGGACAGTGTATATCTGTTGTTGCTGATGTTTCGGCCCCGAGTTCAGAACATGAAGTAACACTGAATTATAGATAGCATTATGAAAATTCAGGTGGAAGACGTATGTAAGTGGTATCAAAATCAGATAACTGTAATAAAAAGGGAAAGAGAATTCGAAAATGATTTCTCATAGACATTCAGGAGGATCCCCAAAAGAATGGACTTCACTCTCTTTCACGGAAGAAGAAGAAATTATGCCTGTGCACTTGTTTGAATTGTTTTATGATAATTAGGTTTTAAATATAATGGTACAACTTACTAATTTATGTGCCAGTCATAAGAATGACTTTCGTTTTGAAGTAACTGTTGCAGAAATAATTTTCTTGAAAATTAATTTTTACGTGTCCAATAATTCACGTTTATCAAGTTCAGATAAATTTGCTAAAGTTTGCCCTTCATGGAATACGCTAAACGAGCAGTTGCTTCATGCTTTTACAAATGAAAGAACTGTTTTGAAGAAGCAGTGATATCTTGCTATGGAAAGGAGAGCACCAAGCAGCACATTATGGGAAAACCCATCCGTTTTACAAGGCGTGTTACTTGTTACTACGCGTTGCTTCCAGAAATATACAAGTTCTCTATTAGGACGACCATCACTAGATCCTTCGAAAATTGCAAGTGTGTGTTTAATGATGTGAGATATGATGAAATCGATCATTTAACTGTGGATCAAAACAAGCAATCTAGATATGGGCATTGTAAGAAAAAGACATAGAAAATTCATGAAGTCCAACATTCCTCTACATGCAGAATCATTTGAAATATTTCATGGAATATAATTTAAAGTATCATTTTTATTATTTTTATGCTATTTATCTTTATAAAATAATAAATAACCGAATTAAAAATTATATATTTTTTTAAAAAAATGCTACCCATTCGATTCCACTGTTCCATTTTTGGAACATGCAATTATTTCTAGACAACAATTGATAAAGTCCCAGTTACTCTAACAATATTCTCCTCAGACCTATTTAATGTTGTTAATATATAAAAACATTGAAAAAGTTACAAAAAAAATTTGGGATAAAACGGGATAAATTACAAAAGTCTTCATTCCTGATTGTTCCTGTATGGTCCAAACCTACTTAAAGTTTATCATCTATTTACGACATTAAACCATGACCAACAGGGGAAAATAACCACAATGCCATTATTACTATTATTACTATTATTATTATTATTGTTATTATTATTATTACTATCATTATTATGAATAATATTAATGTTGTTTGTATTATCTTTGTAGATCCGACTTTTTGAAAGTACGAGGATTTGACGAAGAAATAGTTGGCTGGGGAGGTGAAGATGTGATGCTTTACCGAAAATACGTCCGCAGCAACATGAAAGTAGTCAGGGCCACTGACCCCGGGATCTTCCACATATGGCACCCAAAGGTAAAAGTGCGTTTATTTCCGCTAAGAGCCTATTTATCTTTCGGTAAATATTTTTGTTGACGACTGCACATGTGAAGGAATTCAAGGAAGTCTCGTAGAGACATGACTGGTTTAATGCATGTCTCTCTAATATTTAAGAGTCTTCAATATTACATGCCAGAACTTTAAAAATGGTGAAAAGGGCCCTTCTGGAAATGGTTGCTACACCTTGACTAAGATAATTGCATACCATTGCTTTGTGCCTTGAAACAGTGCTGTAAATATAACTCTGAAGTTACGTCACCCATATTATTCTTGAAGTTTTTGGAAATTTAAGAAACAAAAAGCTTTTTAGTGTAATTGTTATACTTAATTATGTTTATTGGTATTACAATAATGTACTTGCAAGGAACGTGTATTGCAGTATGCGGTAGTAATGAAGAAGGGAAATTGTTTTAAATCGTCTGTAAGGTACAGAAAAAGAACGGTACGGTGCTTTAATTGTGATAGGAAGTCACTTCGAGTGTAGGATATATAAGTCACTAGCAAACATGTATAATGTTGCTAGTGACTTATATATACTATTAGATTATTAAGTATGTATGTTGTTTTCTAATGCATGTATAATGTTTGCTAGTGACTTACATATCCTACACTCGAAGTGACTTCCTATCACAATTAAAGCACCGTACTATTGTTGCATTGTTATTACTTCACTAGCTATTATTATAATTATTAACTTTACTTTATTATCATCAACTTTATTTTCATTACTGTATTATTGCTTGTTGCTAGTTGAATTTTATCATTTTAAGTAACTTCCTTCAGCATACTCAGTTGAGCTTATTTACAAACAGACGTTTCTCCGCATTTTTCAGAAAACGAAAATATTTCGAACTCAGCCTTATATTTCAAGATTATTTTCAACGTTTTTGGATTTGGTTTAAAATAAGAGAAACATTTTTACACATTTTAGCTTACAATTAAATATTAACTAATTACAGTGAAGTGACCAGGAAGGATCGTCTACATACTCGAATTTATTTCTAAATTTTTGATACTGTTAACTGCTTTAATTTTTGCTGTTTTATGAATATTATAGTAGGTATTTAGAATGACATCTTTGGATAGAGGTATGAAGTGGAACCTGATTTAAATATTCGAGTTGCAGGGCAAGATGGAAGGTTTGTGCAGACTATTCCACTTGGGAAATTAAAGCCAATAGTGGCTTTAATCCCAACCAGGGCAGTGTATCTCAGAAAATTTATCGCTTTTTCTTATCGTTCCTCTTTACTGACCAAAAATAAATTGCGACTCGGGATGTATCGATCTTAGGACGCGGTATGTATCGATCTCTGTATTGACAGGCAATAAACCGTGTATCTACTGTTGCATAAAATTTTTGATTTTAACATTTTTCTTTTCAATATTTGACGTATTTTGAAACTCTGTTGGACGTAACTTCATTCGTGGAATAGTCCTATGAAATACCACTCGGGCTTAGGTAATTCTCTAATAAATCCCCTCCTCGCTTCGCGAGTCGGAGATTTATCGCCAACATCCAAAAACGCTAGTGCTGTTACCGACGATAAATTCCCATGTCTCCGTGTGTGTGGCAGGTGTGCGCGGGAGGGCCGGGCAAGCAGCGGCTCTCCGCCGACCAGTACCGCGCGTGCATCCGCTCGCGGGCCCTCAACGAAGCGTCGCACGCGCAGCTAGGCTTCCTGGCCTTCCGCGAGGACATCGCCAACCACAACCGCGCCAAGGAGCAGACTTGATCGCCGCCGCCGCAGCCGCCGCCGCCGCCGCCCGCCGCCGTCCGCCCCGCCGCCGCCACCACCGCCGCCGCCGCCTCCGCCATCACCGCCGCCGCGGACGCAGCCGCCTCCGAACTGCCGCCGCAGCCGCTCCCGTCGGGGCGGATGGAGTTCTGACTGCCGGCCTCCAACGCCGTCGTCTCGCTCGTCGTTTGGCGCCCGGCGGCTATCGTCATCTGCCGTCGTTGGCTGCTCCGTCGTTTGGATTCTAACGCCGTGGACCGCCATCTGTAGCCAACCGAGTGCATTTGTGTGTGTGTGTGGATGTTGCGTAACCGTTCAGTGTGAAGACCTCCCCCGCCGTTTGCGCTGCGTGTGGGGGTCCAACAATCACGACCTCGTGCGTGTGCGGCGAGGCGAAACAATTTTGCGCGAGTATTTACGGAGCCGGTCTCTCTGTAGACTGGACTAGCACGCATTATCACCTATTTCTACAACAATGACGTATTTTTATGATTGCCAGAATATCTCTTGTAATACATTCTCGGATTGAAATAAGTATGAGATGACTGATTGGTAGGCGTCGAGGTGGAAATCAATCGCGAAGTTTCAAGACCACGCTTGCGTCCGTTCGCAGACTGTGAATGAAGTGTCGAACAAGCAATTGGACTCGAAATCATTACAAAGCTTCGATTGGGTTTGTATACTGAGGTGAATCTCATATTTATTTTATTAGAACTGTAATACACTGATATAGACCGCACGGCAAGGCGCATTGTCAGTCACTGATATATGGTCGTGCTGCATCCTCTGGGGCAATGAACTGCCCCAGGGGGCCTCACAGGGTACGTGGCGCTTGCTGTGGAACTGCCAGGACATTACGAATAGTGATAAATGGCATGATAAGTGGTGCTTCGACTGATAACAATTATTCGTGACTGTTGACGAGAAGACCGTTCCAAGACGTGTGTCTTTTTGTATATATCATCCTATGTGAAAAACGCGTGTGACGTGTTATTTATTCATCAGTGCTTTCGATTCATCCCACGTACGTAAGAAGTGACCCTGAACCAGTGCTAAATGCTGTTTATAGACCCAGATCCGTATGTATGATTGGAAAACAAGAATTTAAGACTGCTATTCTATTATAGAATGTGTTGGGTTATGTTGTGTTCTCTGTAAACAAAATCACCATGAACACTTATATGTGAATGTAGTCTCTTTATTCGTGTCTGGCTATTTAATATATGTTGTGTTTATACATTTAGAACATTGATACTTAAGTGATTAATCAAGAAATAATTTTGGTGTTAATACTGTTTCACAAGAAAAACATTTACTATTGATCTGTCTTAAATATTCACGCGTTACATAAAAAATACATCAGTGGATGAAGACTGTGATAAATATGCGACAACTAAATATTAAACATAGCCCTGTACATACGGGGGACTATTGTACAGAAGACAAAATTACTCTAGTCATTTGTTTTGTTCTTATGGATTTAACCAAATATCGAAGCAAAGTTGTAGAAAAAGCCATATATTTCCATAATTATGAGCAGTAGTTCATAAGATTTTACAAGAAAGTGACCAAAGAGAGGACTTACAACTACTTAAAAATTGTATACTAAAATCTGGAGTAAAATGTTACCAATGTAAACATTGTATTATTTCACCCCTTCTATTTAACTCAGCAGTGATTTAGTGGTACAATAATATGGGATTACAAATATAAATTTTCAAATTCCCTTGAGTGTCAACACAATGTGTTCAACAAATTAAATTACATACTATAACCAGAAATAATTTAACAATTAGTGTGAAGTAACGAAGTTTTGAGTTTCAAAACATGAAACCGCAGTTTCTCCCACTGGTCAAGTGAAGTTACTTCTAATTCATTTAACTGTGTTAACTATACCTTCCTCCTTTACCAAGATGATAATATATCTTTGTTGCTGGAATACATAATGGCTGGAAACGTTTAACAGGTTACTTATATTTTAACGAAAGAAATAGTAAATAAAACCTTAATTTTGTTACACCCAATACTTTATCTCCAATAAAATTTGATTTCACGAAAACATTTTTTGCATCCCATCGTTTTCTTAAAATATAAATCTTTATGCATTTCGTCACCCAAAATGCACAAAATAAGAAGAGAAACTAAAGAAAGTAATTCTTTCGTGATCGCACGCCTGATGTATTAGGGAATGTAGCAAGGTATGCGTTCAATGAACAAACAAAACTTTGAAATGGATTCAAATACTCATATTTTAGATTATAAGAAGCATCGAATGCTGTGCAGTGTAAATAAAGGTAAGTGAATCTTTGAATAAAATAGAAGTAAACAAAAATCTTTCATGCATTTCTAGAAACGGTTACTGGTCGCACTGAATCCTAAATGAATAATGATATTTTTTACAATAGTAAATACAACTGTAATTATATCTCAGACTTGTGCATTCTTATGATACAAGGAAAAAAATCTTATTTAGGAATGTAGCAAAATTAACTTCTTTTGTGTCCGCCGATCATAATCCTAAATCATTGCATTTTCGAGGATTTCACGTTGAGTTTCTCATAAAACTAAATTAACATTAGAATTTTAGAAAATTTTCTATTTATTTTTCTTTCTCAAATGGAATACGTTTAGTTGCAAAACATCAATGGATCACATCGCTGAAAGGCATTTGAAGGTGAAAATGCAGGGTTGCACGTAACCGCTGGTCTCCCGAAATGATTCAAGTTTCCAACTGAGCTCACCTAACAGATGCTTGTGTGAAGCTGGGAAACACAGTGACATTACATATCTGAATACTGCTCAGTATTTACACATTTTTTCTGAAACTGGATTTCAGAATGCAATGATATATTTACTATGGTACCAGTAGTGTTCTGAAGGTATTTTATTCCCATTTAACATAGAAGTTTTCTCTAATTCACCTTCTATGCTAATGCATTCTTGTTAGGTGGAGATGTCTATACCTCAGGTAATAGTAACAGTGAAACTACTCTGAATTAGTAATAAATATTCGGGCCACATCTGTCCTGTAATGATGTTCAGAATGTCTAGGATATATTTAAGACAATATTTTAAAGTACAACTTTGGCATAAACACTCCGACTCCGATAATATTCGGTTATCATTTAATTAAGAAGACTACAATTCTTTCTCTAGAACTTAGTTTCAGTTTATTTTTAGGATAGATAATAAAGATGAAAAAATGGCGTTTTGAATTTTTATTAATTACGAATACCTTAGATACAGAGTACTTTCTAAAAGGTTTATGAAGGCGAAGGCGATGTGTACATCGGTATCGACATGGCACACCAATTTGTCAATGAAACAGACTCATTAAAATTGTTCACTTGTTCCTTAATCATTTCGTACACTCTGTTTTGAGATGATACATGTAGTATTGAACTTTCATATACTAGGTTGTCTTGTAACACAAATACATACATTTTCACTTCTTGAACTTATTTCAGTTCCTATTCAGGAAGAGTGAATGTTTTCGTGCTTCACAGACCACAAGAGTGAAGCTGTGTAACTTAATTTTAAGAAGCAAGCCATCATTGCCTTTCTCACCTGATCTTGAATACACACGAAATATACTGAGAACCACTCATTCTGCTTCATAAAAACGGATAATCTCTAAGTCGACCAAGTTTATCAAACAGCAGTATTTACTTCCCAACGCCGCTTACACTTCCACCTCAGAGGAGTCATTACCTCCCTCTCGTTACTTCCACGCGTTGAGCGACATGACCAAAATCGAGGTACACACGGTTTCAACAAGGCTTTCAATGTAGGGCGGAGGCTTTCACGGCCGGAGTCAGTAACTACTTGGCTGACCAGCGGCGTCCTAGACGGTTGCCAACGTTTCGGCCGTCAATCTGCCACCTTCCTCAAAGCGAAATGCTCGAAGATGGACTGCGCACTAGTTTATATAGAGGCATCCAATTATTCTTATTCTCCTTCAAGCTTTTGTACAGTAGCTTTTTATCGTCTAGGCCAGTGTTGTCAAGGTCGATGCCACAAACGGGAGTCCGGCACGAGCTCCACGACGAAATCGCCCCTCCAAGCAGTTAATTTCCCCGCCACCAGAGACAACGCCAGCCCTATTGTAAAACGGCGGGGTTACTAATAGTTTCCTTTCCCGACGCTAGTTGCGCAGAGTAGCTCGTGGCATGCTGTGGAGTGACGGCGCGTGCCACTGCCAGTGGAAGACCTTGACGCCACTGGTCGAGGCGACTATTTTAAAAATCAACTCTCTTGGACGCTCAGAGCGGCGACGCCGATCCGAAGCGCAATGCAGTATATCCCAGGACTGCAACGGAACGTGAGCGGACATCGACTTCTTCCATAAGGTGCAATACAACGGAATTCCAGCCACAAAACAGCTGCGGGACAACGTAAGGTAGAAATTACACTTTATATTTTCACCGAAAGAGCTGCCTCTTCGACTCGACCTGTAGGGACAGGCGTATCGCCACACGCAACCGTATTCAGTTAGGAAACGTGACTAGAATGTATATTCTATGAGTTGTAATTTGAAATACTAGCATTTTTTGTAGAGAATTAACTTTATTTCGACGAACGCAGTATTTCCCACAGCGTGCTGTGTTTCTACGAGGCAAGGGAGAAACGTTATTTGCTGAAGGTTATGGCAACGCGCAGTGAACCTGAGGGTGTAACAACCGTGAAACAAGGACACGTTAGTTAATTTCTTAACCAGGAAAGATTGGAAGTAGAAGAACGGTGGAGCCTGTACAAACATAGTAAACAGTAGAACTAGAGGTAGGACAGTTTTCTTTTCAATGTAAATAGTGTAGGTATTTATTTTATTCAAAATAAAGGGTCTTGTAAAAGTGTGTACATATTAAACGAGGCGTTTTGATGTTGAATGGTAGGATGGTACTAGACTGAAAGGCAGAAATATTGTTGGCGTTTTCTGTACAACCAAAGTGAGTATTAAAGAATTTATATACAGAATTTTTAATACTTTTGGACACGAAATTCAATATTTGATACGGAATCCCAATAGGTAGAAAGCATATTAAGACCCAATCTTTGGTAATTGTAAGAAGTTTTGGTGTATCAGATAATAGTGTATGTTATCAACAGTGGCGAAGCGTCAGGGTAGGCAGAATAAGTTGAGCTACTCCAAAGAATTTTGAAGAAGAAGAAAAATATTTCTTTCCTAAAAAAATAAAATTGTACATACATACTGTCGCTTTTTAGCCAATAAAAGCCGTACATATGCCCGCCAATATATTTTTTCTCTTTCTATTCTTATGCATATTCCATGCGATGAGTCTTTTCGCCACCCGGAGAGGCGGCGAGGCCTGGGAGAGGTTGATTTCCTTCAGCCTAACACGGTATGACGTCACAAGGCGAGGGACGGGGCGCGGGGAAGTGAGCGCGCATGCGCGTTGAGTGGGCTGGCTGTGTTGTTTGGGCAGAGATTAGGCTGGCCTCACGACTGTACAAATAATTGAAACTCTTGCCGGCAGGCGCTCTCTTCACAAGCTTGCGTGGAACTTCCAGGAATGTCCGCTCGAGGTCACTGGGCAACTTCTAATCGCTACAAACATCCCGAGTAAAACATTCATTTACTTCAAATTTCAGTATTCTATTCCTAATTCAATAAGCACAATATCATGGTCACATTCTCTCCCACATCATTTAACTTTGTGATAACTTTTAATAATACTCGATCATTTAGAAAATACTGATTTTAAGTATGTGTAGGTTGGCATCGCGGCGAGTGTGGGAATCCCCTAGTAATATTCTGTGTGTGGAAAGATAAATAATAGGATCAGTTGGTAAGCTGCGTGAATAGCGTGTTGGTGTGTACGTTACAAGTGAAGTTGTTTGAGCAATAACATATAACGGTGTTCAAAGTGGCAGTTCTGCTTTATTTCTTTATCTTATAATTGACATATATGAAATAGTTTAGGTTTATGTGATTAGAACCACACGACGAATTGGGAGATTCTGTGAGTATAGATGGTGACTCATTTGATTCAGTTAACTTTTTGTTGAGTAATTCAATTGAGGTGTTTCCTTTGAACAAAAAGTGTAATTGAAAGAAAAAATAGCCAGACCAAAGTTAAATATTTCACAAAAGGATGGGAAATACACAAGGACTTTTCAAGAAAAATGGTACTCCAAATACAGATGGCTGTCAGGAAATAAAATAAAACAGACATATCATTGTTTTTACTGCCTGATATTTGGTGGGGAAGAATCTTGGTGTAAAAATGGTCAGACTACATTAAAAAATGTTGAACTTAAAGTCTCGAAACATGGGACAAGTAAATTGCATATTCAAAATGCAGAGGCTTTCCATATGCTTGGGAAATACAGAATTGATCATTGCATTTCAGAAAGTGCTCGCATTCAAGCTGAAAAACATAACAGTGATGTTGAGCGTAATAGAAAAATCGACGTTGTTTGTCACTTAGAAAATCAAGAACAAGCATTTAGGGGACACGATGAAGCTACAGATTCTCTCAACAGAGGAAATTATTTAGAAACATTAAGTTTGCTTGCCATGGAAGAAGAAATAATGAAAGATCATTTGGAGAGCAAGCAATACAGTGTTTAAAGGAATTTCTTATGATATTCAATATGATCTAATAGAATCGGTCACAGTTGCCATAAATGAGAAGATTCAAAAAGAAATAAATGTCGTGAGATTTGTGTCAATACAAGCGGATGAAACAACTGACGTTTCTGTGAAGGCACAACTCAGTATTATTGTTAGGTATGTTTATGACAAGAACATTGAAGAACGTTTTATGGGCTACTATGATGTCTCGAGCGATAAAAGTGACGAGGGAATATCTAACAAAGTCATTTGTACAAAATGGGAGAAAAATTATAGACGAGTACAAAATGGGAGAAAAGTTAATTTGCCAAACATATGATGGAGCATCTGTTATGGCGGGTCGTCACGGAGGGGTTCAAGCCATCGTTCGTCGAAAATATCCGGCTGCGATTTTCATCCACTGTTATGCACATCAACTGAACCTGATTCTTTTACATAGTGCAAAAAACATTAAAGAAGTAAAATTTTCCATCTGCAACCACACGGCATTTCATTCATTCTTCAGTAGATCTACACGTCGTTCAGAAATACTTCATCAACATGGATTCCAATTACCTCATCCAGTGCAAACACGATGGAATTATAATTCTTGATTAAACATCATTACCACGATTAAACATCATTACCAAGAACTAAGGAATGCGGTAAGCTACATCACTGAGTCTAATGATTGGGATCCTGAATCTATGAATTGTGCAATGGACCTCATGAGAACTTTAGACTCTTTAATGTCTACATTTTTGTTGTGCTGGTTCAATAGAATTTTTATCTATAGCGAACATCTGTTCAGCATTTTCCAAGAAAAGTGCACAAGTGATGTAAACTTATGCATCAATGAAATTAGAACCGCTAAGGCAAATATTACAGCTTGACGTTCTGAAAACGTTTTGCATGAATACCTTCAAGAGAATTTGGAAATAAACAAAAATCTTACAACAGACTTCAATCCCGAGAAATTTGTCGACAATCATAAACGCTGTGCTTTTGAAATATTGGATTCCATCATAGTACAGTTCGATGAACGATTCTCCAAATTTGATGAACTTTCATTTATTGAACTCTTAAACTACAGAAAATTTGCTCAGTTGAAAAAGACGTTTCCAAACTTTGAATTTCAAAAACTTAAGAATGCATATCCTTTATTTTTTAACTTCGTAGCTCTACACAACGAACTCGTCAATATATACAGTTCAGAAGACAAGGACTAGAGGTCTGCATTCTCCGCGATTTTTACCGACCAGCTTTCGCTCGCCTCTCTTCTCTCGAGACTACGCGCTCGACTGTCCTTCGCAGCCGGTTGCGGACTCCCGGGAGCCGGCGGCCGACCGAGACTCGGCCGGTTGTCAACAACCGGCGGATCTCGTTCAGGCGAACTGCGCCACGTAACAATCGGCCGACACTTCGGAGTAAATATCCAATGCCAAGTTTCAGGACAAGGAAGGAGTATTGAATGGTTTTTAAAATAAATGACCAATAATTTCGTTTTTACAAAATTTAATATATCGACGAATTTGAATATTACTTTTCAAATAATAAATTTTAATATAAAAAAAGAATAAAAAGCTTTAAAAATCGACTCCTCGGACGCACTGGAGAACCTCAAGTGGATATATTGCAGTTCTGCCTGTGACTTCAAAGAAAAGGCATTCAAACGTTTTAGAGATAAATTCCGTTCTTTGTAATGACTAGACATCGGATGTTTCGGAAATTGCCCATTTTATTCTAATGAACACAAAATCATTAATTTTCCTTCATTTTATATGATGTAAATATAAATGCTCTACTAAATTTAGATGCAAGAGCAATGAAATATATTAGTACCTTTCCCTTCCAATTTTGTATTTTTGTTGGCTTTTTCCAAATATTTTTGTTGTTGGTGTTGTAATTTTCAGGTATCTGAAAAGCAGGTCTTAGTTTCTGAACCCGGCAGTAGGCGCGCGGGGTGCCTCAGTCACCCCAGCATTGTTTTGAGCTCATTGAACTTTCAGTTTTATTTATAATCTTGCGAGCTTCTCAGTATCTTTCGAGGAAAGCTTTGTGAACATATCTCGACTCTTCTCTTTCAACTGTTTCCTGTCCTGGAAATTTCGTCGCAAAGGCGATGGCGCGTTGCATGGGGGCCACCGAGTCACTTCGCGCAACCTTTGCTATCGCTTCCTGCCACGCTGTTCACAGTAGTTCACCCAAAGGAAGGGGATCTCGTGGAGCTTCAATACTACTCCACAGAAGCCAATGATTCACAATTTCAGCTTTTTACGATTTTTTAACTACAATTAATCGCTTATCTTGTATTGAAACGAAAAATAATGGAGTAATTAAAAAATTGTACTGTATTGTACTCGTACATATATAATTTTAAATGCATCATTTCGTGAATATATACTTTGACCGAATTTAAAATAATGTTAAACGTGTGTATATAATAGTTAATAATGTTTTTTAAATTGTTGAGTTGAATAGGCTGATGTGCTGTGACCGCTGTTGTTTGGCCGCCGACTGAGTCTACAAATTCAGAGGCCATGTCGGCTTACATAAACTATTTCACAATAAATTAGTACGCCCAATGACGACAAAACGTTTTGACGCAAGGAAAATAGTACCCACCTCATTTTTGTTTAGCATATGCGTTTTTATTATATACTCGTGAAATTATGACCAAATATTCATTGTATTTAATAAATATACCTTATATTTGGGTTTGTAAGAAACTTAAATGACATTACAATTGGTACGAAACGAATTATTTTCCCTTAAGCACTATAAATATAAAAATATAAAAATTCATGCATTAAAAGTTTAAATTTATTTTCAGTCTTTGTTTGCCTTCATTCTTTCAAAAGATGTATTGTTTGTCTCTATAAAATTATTTCCAGTCAATCGATAAATTGTTACTTTTCAACAAATAAATTGTTTAATTGAAATTGTATTTTCTGTCGATTACAATGAATGAAGAGTTGCGATCACTACGTGCGGCGACTTTATATCCCGTACATGCATTGAGGGGCGAAGCCACCGAGCAGACCGGCGCCGATCGAGTAGCCGAGCGGCCGAGCGGCCGAGCGGCCGAGCGCTCGAGCGCTCGAGCGCTCGGGCGCTCGGGCGCTCGGGCGCTCGGGCGCTCGGGCGCTCGGGCGCTCGGCGACTCCCGAGTCTCGGCGGGAACCACAAGGCGGCCGGTCGAAATGTCCGTTAAACAGCTATCTCTCCCTCCCCCCGAGCAAGGCCCCCCTCCCTTCACCGAGCGTCGGCGCGGAGCCCGAGAGTCTCGAGCGGTTGTTTTCGCCTGATTGCAGAGCTCTAACAAAGACCTTGCATTGAATTATTAGCTTTTATTATGGATAACGATCTCCAATCTGTCTATGAACAACGGAAAAGTTATTGCAACTGATTCTCAGCATTACGATGTCATCAGCCATTACTGAACGATCAATAAGCACTCTGAAAAGAATTAAAACCCATTTACGCAATTCTATGTCTAATAGAAGGCTCGCCAACTTGGCAACTATTTCAATAGAAAAGAAACTTTCTCGTAAGTGTTCGCAAGATGCTATTTTTAAAGAAAGAGTGATAGACATTTTTTCTGAAATGAAAACCAGACGTTTACAAAAAAACTTAAAACAATTCAAATGGCCGCAAACCCGCAATCTCGTGAAAACAACTTCTACATCAATGTAAGTAAGCAGTTTCATTTATATAATTTTTTCAGTTCTGTAGTAGGATAATTCTTGATTTCAGTATTGTTGCATGATTGAATTAATATTCACCATCATTATCATCATTATTATCATCATCATCATCATCTTGAGATTCTCAGCTGCTTGTGCTGGGTTCAATTTGTTCAATCCTGCCACGAATAGGAAAGAGCTCAGTCACTGAGGAGAGAGATTTCACTCTGACCCTCAAGACAAATATGGGAGCCTCATTTGTGTTAGTTCAAGAACTTGCGAACTATATGACATGTCTGCAGGATCACTGCTTTTTGTCCGTAGTTTAGGATTCGTTGAGGTAATCCCATTTGTTTTAGATTTTTCCTGAAATTTTTTGAGACTACACCTTCAGCCGAAATAACAAGTGGATATGTTTTTACACTCTGCAGTTTCCACATTTGTTTTATTTCCAGAGCAAGATCTTCATACTTAGTAATTTTCTCGGTCTCTGGTTTCTTTAGATTGTGTGTCATTGGTATTAACCGTATAGCTTCTTTCTTATTCCTGTCAATCAAAACTATATCAGGTCTATTGAAAGCCACAATTTTATCTGTAAATATGGGTCTGTCCCAACAAATGATGGTATTATTTGCTTCCATTACAGGTGCTTGGTTGTATGTATAATACGGTGGAGCTCCACTATTTAACATTCAATGCTTGAGAGCCAATTGTCGATGGACAATTTTAGCTGGTTGGTTGTGTCTGCCCAAGTAAGCGCTGTCGGCAAGTGCAGTACAGCCGGCCATTATATGCTCTATTGTTTCACCACTAGTGCCGCATTTCCTGCATTTGTCAACAACGGGCATGTTCATGCAATGTTTTTCATAGTTATTATTATTATTATTATTATTATTATTATTATTATTATATTACCTTTGTATTCTTCTGATCTCTAGCTTCGATATTTCAAAAATTAAGTATGTGTGTTTACAATATGTTCGTGATTGAGCTTTTCCAAAAATTAACCTCACGCTTCGCCACTGGTTATCAATAACTCTTTTCAAAGAGGTTATATAATTTATGAGTGTACATTGGTGTGTTTTTGTGCTTTGGAAATGTATTTTTAATAGGTCAAGCGAATATTGTTTTCTATAACTACTGTGGTTTTTATATAAATATACTGAATATAAGTGTACTTGCATTACCAATACGTGAGAGATTCATTAATTATACAGATTCCAGGATCCTCAGTGCCAACGTTTAGATTTAATAACATACGAAATACAGTAGATTTTGTACTAACTATAAATTCCAGAGAAAACTGATCTTTGTACAATCAGTAAACTTCCGGCAAGGTGAAGTAAATGCACTGCGTTATGAGATGCGAAACATTCCCTCGCAGCGAGTATGGATATACTCCGTACAACAATAGGTGTGGGTGGATCTTTTGATAGAGGCGAGTTGGGCGCAATATGAACTTTTTGATATATACATGACCACAATATAACCCACGGATTTTATTTATATTAAGAACATCTATGCCCCCCAAAGGCCACGCCCTCCACCGAAAGGCCTAGAGTTTTCGTTTGTTACCTTCTTTTCTATGGTAAAATTGATTTACATATTTATTTATGTTAGATTATGTAATGCTTTTAAAATAATACCGTACAGTATCTTATATAGACTCAAAAAATAATATAGAATATAATAACAAATGTTTTTATTTAACAAAAATCTATGATGGCCTCCTCGAAAATTATCGGCTGGATCCGCCCCTGCTAATGTATGATGTACTTCTGTGTGCGATAGTGTGTTCAACACGGAATCAAAAGGCATTGTCCTCCCAAGGCAGGCCATCAGAAAGACTTCGCTCTATTATATTGGTTTTGTGGTGAAATGTCGTTGGCATTTAAAATTAAATGATCACAAAGGTTGTCATTGCCAACAATGCTATTTATTTCAAGAGCAGATTTCAATGGCTAAGCTTTCAACATCATCTTTATTCCCCACAAACCAACCTTTGGAACAAACAACCTTGCACCAGAAATCCCCCTACCCCTTTCATGCCCTCAAGAACAACCACTGCCGCTCAACCAACCTCAATGTTAATGCGGTCCAACCCGACTTGGGGGGCGAGCCCCCAACCAACTTCACCGGCAACATGAACAACCAGCCAAATCGTTCAACGCCACCTCAACCTTTCAACATCATCTTTATTCCCCACAAACCAACCTTTGGAACAAACAACCTTGCACCAGAAATCCCCCTACCCCTTTCATGCCCTCAAGAACAACCACTGCCGCTCAACCAACCTCAATGTTAATGCGGTCCAACGCGACTTGGGGGGCGAGCCCCCAACCAACTTCACCGGCAACATGAACAACCAGCCAAATCGTTCAACGCCACCTCAACCTTTCAACATCATCTTTATTCCCCACAAACCAACCTTTGGAACAAACAACCTTGCACCAGAAATCCCCCTACCCCTTTCATGCCCTCAAGAACAACCACTGCCGCTCAACCAACCTCAATGTTAATGCGGTCCAACCCGACTTGGGGGGCGAGCCCCCAACCAACTTCACCGGCAACATGAACAACCAGCCAAATCGTTCAACGCCACCTCAACCTTTCAACATCATCTTTATTCCCCACAAACCAACCTTTGGAACAAACAACCTTGCACCAGAAATCCCCCTACCCCTTTCATGCCCTCAAGAACAACCACTCCCGCTCAACCAACCTCAATGTTAATGCGGTCCAACCCGACTTGGGGGGCGAGCCCCCAACCAACTTCACCGGCAACATGAACAACCAGCCAAATCGTTCAACGCCACCTCAACCTTTCAACATCATCTTTATTCCCCACAAACAACCCTTTGGAACAAACAACCTTGCACCAGAAATCCCCCTACCCCTTTCATGCCCTCAAGAACAACCACTGCCGCTCAACCAACCTCAATGTTAATGCGGTCCAACCCGACTTGGGGGGCGAGCCCCCAACCAACTTCACCGGCAACATGAACAACCAGCCAAATCGTTCAACGCCATCCTCAACCTTTCAACATCATCTTTATTCCCCACAAACCAACATTTGGAACAAACAACCTTGCATCAGAAATCCCCCTACCCCTTTCATGCCCTCAAGAACAACCACTGCCGCTCAACCAACCTCAATGTTAATGCGGTCCAACCCGACTTGGGGGGCGAGCCCCCAACCAACTTCACCGGCAACATGAACAACCAGCCAAATCGTTCAACGCCATCCTCAACCTTTCAACATCATCCTTATTTCCCCCAAACCAACATTTGGAACAAACAACCTTGCACCAGAAATCCCCCTACCCCTTTCATGCCCTCAAGAACAACCACTGCCGCTCAACCAACCTCAATGTTAATGCGGTCCAACCCGACTTGGGGGGCGAGCCCCCAACCAACTTCACCGGCAACATGAACAACCAGCCAAATCGTTCAACGCCATCCTCAACCTTTCAACATCATCTTTATTCCCCACAAACCAACATTTGGAACAAACAACCTTGCACCAGAAATCCCCCTACCCCTTTCATGCCCTCAAGAACAACCACTGCCGCTCAACCAACCTCAATGTTAATGCGGTCCAACCCGACTTGGGGGGCGAGCCCCCAACCAACTTCACCGGCAACATGAACAACCAGCCAAATCGTTCAACGCCATCCTCAACCCTCTTATTATTTATTATTCCCTATTCATATAATTCCTTATAATTCTTATAATTTTTATTGAATCCTGCAATTTTAGAAATAACATTTCCACTAATTTTCCCTTTTTTTTTCATAAAAAAGGGAAAATTATTAGTAAGGGTTTATGAAATATATTCATCTCGGTGTAATAAAGACCTATATCCCTAACTATCATGCTTCAACTGATGGTAAGCAATTTATTAACGAGGGGAATAATAAGTATTTATTAATATATAAGCATTTATTTAATAGTTATATATATAAATAAATACACCGCATATAATACAAATTAACTATAAGTATTCTAGAATTTACTTCTATATGCATACACACTAAAGTGGTGATGATTATTAATAAATTTATTATATATATATATATAAATAAACCCAATAGGACTATTATTCTGTAAATTGTAATATAATTAACAAGATCTTATATACTAAAGGGTAATTTAAAATTGCCAATCCACAGGAGCACAATCTTATCCAATACAAAAAAGATTGTGCTCCCCCACGTGTATTGGTAATTTTAAATTTCCTCTTACATCAACAATAAAATAATTTACACTTAAATACCTGAACCAGTATATAAGAAATTACTATTAAAGTTAAAATGAAATGCCTGAATAAAGGATTATCTTGATAGGATAAATTATTATAATTATTATTTCATCAGTCCAACAGAAACAGTTCAAGAGTGAATAACATCAGCGGCTGTTACTAGTGTTCGAATTTGGGTATTTATTGGTAAAATGGTTCGATTATCAGCGTATAAGAGACGAAATGATCTAAAATTATCTAACCTATCATCATCAGTTTCTGCCGTCTGGAAGCCTGTCGGTAGTCGTTTTGTGGTTTCCAGACAGCAGAAACTGATGATGACAGCTAAGTCATCGAAAGCTGCTCTTGAAATAAATTACATTGTTGGCAATGACAACATCTGTGATTATTTAACCCGGGAGAGGTGGCGTGGGGTCTTTTGTGACCCCACGTATCTTTGATTAGCTGCAGTTGCCTAATTTTGCGAGTCAGAACCTTTACATTTCACATACCTTTCACCACATTCTTTACCTTTTGTCTGAATTTTTTTCAAAATTTTATATGTAATAATTTATCTATAAATATTTGTGAAACCAATACAAACGCCTTAAATTTCGTACTTTTTCTAAGTTGTATTGATTGGCTTTGAATCATTTTCAAGAAATTGTTTCTTCTTATGTGAGACAATGTTAGAAAATGAAACTTACTGAATTTTCTGATACCTTTGTCGTTGAAATATTCAGAAAAATGTAAATGGAATAACTATATAAAATGAAAAATAAATGATAATTTTGCCCTTTTATTTGTTTCAATTACTCATTTGAATGTTTGTTTATAATAGTGCATTATGTTTATACGACCTTAAAAATGATTATTATTAAAATAACCAATTTCGCACTTATTTCTTGCTAAATATAATTTTATAAAGAAATAGTTTAAAGGGGTAAGAAATGACCCCGCGCCACCTCTTACGTAACTGGTCAATCTTACAAAGAAAACCACGGAAGCCTCCGCCGACCTCCCTCCCCTCTTCCGAACCCCCCTTCTCACGATCGGCCTCCCAGTGCCCGGCTCGCTCGGTTCCCACGCTAGCAACTCGCACAGTAACTCTAGCAACCGCCACCTCTCCAGGGTGAACTGGCTGCATTGCCCCGCGCGCGGAGCAGCTCAGCGACGAAGGCGGCGGCGGCGAGCGCGTGGCCGGCCGCCAGCGCGCAGAAGGCCAGCTGCAGGTGCGCGGGCGCGAAGGCGCGACGGCGCGGGGCAGCGCCCCGGCGTCGCCGCCTGCGCTGGCGGCGGCGGTCTGCGCGCTGCGCGTGCTTGCGCCTGCCCTTGGCGCGGCGCTTCTCGCGCAGCGCCAGCCCCGACTGCGCGAGCGCGCCCAGCGCCCGGCGCAGCGCCGGCAGCAGCGGGGAGCGCGGCGACGCGGCCGGCGCCAGGTGCAGCCCGCGCAGGCACTCGGGCAGCAGGTGCAGCTGCGCGCCGCGCTCCCAAACCAGCTGCAACGAAGCAGAGAGAGGGGTACTACGGTGGATTGACGTCTCCGAGCACGTTAACTGTTATGGTCATTAATAGGGGCGGATTGTAATAAACTATCATTTTTTCTTTTCACTTTAGAACAATACTTTTTAGTACAGACTTTTTAGTTTTAGTACTTTTTAGTTTTGTCATGACAAAACGAATTGACCCAGTTTTTTGCATTTTTCGTAGATTTTGATTATCATTCGATCGCCATTTTTTTTTCCTTTTTACTTAATTTTTAATGCATTTTTAGCGGATTTCATTGAAATTATTTCGTATCATCCTATCATTTTAATGATACATGCTTAAAAAAATTTTTGAGGTACAACAGAAGTTCACCACAGAATTCCTGAGTAGCCTACTCGATTTCTTCGCACATGTGACAGCCGTTGTACTACGGAATTTCAGGTTCCTCCGACGTCTATCGGCGCCATTGTCAGTTCGGCGCATTACGCGATAAATAAAGGCAGAGATTTTCGTTTAAAGAACAGTCCCATTCCGCGCTCGACTGTCGTACCGAACGGAACTCGTTTATCGTTGTGAACAGTGATAGCCGTGTGAATTTGAAAAGACTGTGAACCAGCGAAAATCTTGTGGACTGTGGAAACAGTGCCACTAGTGAGTGCTACGTATTATGCACAACGGGTACTGCCCGACAACCGGGCAGATCATCAGTAATGCCTTAACAACACTAAATAGTGATTATTCCATCCCAGAACTCAACGCATCGATGTTGTATGAAGAAGCAACGGAAACCATCAGTTCAGAAGTTACATCAATGGAATCTCAATCAAGCCAAACAACAATGGGACCTCAGCCAAATCAACAGACCTCGTTCGGACAGCAAAACCTGGACTCATTACAAGGTAACGCTTCAGGCCAACATGCCGCAGGGCAAAATTTAAAGCGTTCTTCTGATGATGTTACCTCGGCTAACGAAACAAAAAGGTCTAATCTGCAATCAAAGCAAGCCAGCATAGACAGTTCAACGCAGTATTCATATTCGGTCCCCACTGGCAACAGATTTCAGCCACTGAGCAGTGAACTAGAACCTAACAATCAAAATTGGTTTAGTTACATAAATGAAACCTCGCCAAGTGTGTCAGAATCTGTTAAAAACCCGCCAATCTATGTCGCAAATATAAGTAACATCACGAACTTTAGCAAGGAAATCAATACTAAAGTGACAAATAGTTTCACACTTCAATTCATAAATAATAGAGTTAAAATACAACCAGAGAAAATCAGTGACTTCAGAGACATAACCAAATATCTAATAAACACAGGAAGACAATTTCATACTTACAAGGACCCAGCAAATAAGAAATTCTCAGTTGTATTCAAAAACCTACACACATCAATCACAGAAGAGGAAATATACACTGAACTGAAAGAGAAACACCCATCACTCATTAAAGTTACCAGACTCCGAAAAGACAATAACCCAATTCCAGTAATAGCAGCCGAATTCAGTGGGGAAGAAAACATAGAAACTATTTTAGAAATAAATCAAATTTGTAATCTCATTGTAAAAGCTGAAAGGAGAAGGAGACCTAAAGGCCCCATTCAATGCATGAGATGTTTAGACTTTGGCCATACAAAAAATAATTGTAACCATAAAATAGCATGTATTTATTGTTCCAAAAATCATTATTCTGCAACTTGCCCCCATAAAAATGAACCATTCAAATGTTATCATTGTCAAGGAAACCACCGAGCAGACCTCAGAACAGTAGAATGCCCTTATTATAAAAAAATCAGCCAAAACCCTAACCTCAACAGTCCCCAAAATAGAACTAGAACCAATGAATCTTCAACAGCGCCACCCCAAAATACCCAAACTAACTTTCCCGGACTGAGAACCACTCAAAACATCCCCAACTTTACACACATAAACAACAGAAACACAGCTCAAAATTTTAATCACCCAAAATCTAAACTCTCATGCACACACAAACGAGAACAGTTTTCTCAACTCCCTGATCAACACGATAGCTACTCACATAATCAATATAATCAACTCAATTATACCATCCATAATAAGCAACATACAATCATCCATCTAAGCATACATTAATAATAATTATGCAACAAACACAAATTAATAAGTTAATCATGCTCAATTGGAATGCAAATGGATTAATCAATAAAGTCAATGAACTAAAATACTTCTTGCAAGATAAGAAAATTGACTTTGCATGTTTAACTGAAACACATTTAAACAGCAGTGTAAAATTCACCATACCAGATTATAAAGTAATCAGGACAGACAGACAAAATAATAATGGAGGAGGAGTAATGATACTCATAAAGAGCACAATATCATGCTATCAAATAATACTACCACCAACCCCTGGTATTGAGACAGCAGCAATTAAGTTCAATAATGACAACAATCTGGAAACTACACTAATAGTAGCATATAAGCCCCCCAATATAAAAATCCAAAATACCAATCTCAGCGGTATTATTAATCAACACACTCCAACAATAATCTTGGGAGATCTTAATGGGAAATACATACAGTGGGGAAGTAAAAGTAATAATTCAGCTGGGACACAATTACTACAATTAATAAACTACCACAAACTTAATATAATAGCACCCAATGAACCAACCTACTACCCATATGATCACTCTAGGAACCCAGATATATTAGACATAGGTATAACAAATATACAACAAACATTTTTCTCCACAGTACACCATGAAATGGACTCAGACCATCTACCAGTAATAATAACAACACAACATCCACTCTCCACACACTCACCCATTCCTCAGATCAACACACACATAATCAATTGGCACAAATTTAAAAATAATGTAAAAACATCCATCCCAAAATTTAAAATATTAAATACCCCTCCAGAAATAGACCAAGCAATAACAATACTCAATACTATTATATTAAGTGAACTACAGAACAGTAAATCAAACAAATCACTTATAAACACACACAATAAAAAAAATGAACTACCCGAAAACATAAAAAATCTAATCTACACAAAGAATAAAACAAGAAGATTATGGAATCACACTAGAAACCCTGAAGTCAAAAAGGAACTAAATCTATTAACCTATATTACCAAAAAAACACTTTTCTCTCACAAACAGCAACAATATAACAACATGATCCAAACATTAAGCTCTAGTAACAATACATTGTGGCAGTTCAAAAATAAAATACTTAACAAAAAGAATACCATTCCTCCACTTAAAACTAGCACAGGCAAAAAATTCTCACCTTTTGAAAAAGCTGAAACCCTAGCAAAACATTTTGAAGATACATTCAAACCCAATGATTCCCACCCACACAACCTACATCAAACAATCACACAGATAGCTGCATCTCCTAATTATGATGTACCCTCCAGAATCAGATTCACATCTCCTCAGGAAATAACAAATATAATAAAAGCACTCCCCAATAAAAAGGCCCCAGGACATGACAGAATAAACAATAAAATACTCAAAAATCTACCAAACCAAGCCATAGCATTCCTAAATAATATTTATAACTCTTCATTAAGAACAGGATATTTTCCACTTTTATGGAAACACTCTATAGTAATAACTCTATAGTAACCAAAACCAAACAAAAATCCATCAAATGTAGAAAATTATAGACCAATAAGCTTGTTACCCTCTTTATCACAAATTCTAGAGAAAATCATTCAGAAAAGACTCAACAATTACCTCAACAAAAATGGTATCATCCCCAGACATCAATTTGGATTCACAGAAAAGCTATCAACCACTCATCAATTATTAAGAATCACTGAACATTTTCATACAGCATTCCAGAGAAAATTACACACCATATCAACCTTTCTAGACATTTCCCAAGCATATGACAGAGTATGGCATGAAGGTCTCATGTACAAACTTAAAATTAATGGTACACCCAAGTACTTAACCAACATCATCAATAGCTTCATAAGCAATAGAACCTTTGCAGTTTCAATAGATAAACATCTCTCAAACCCCAAACCAATTTTGGCTGGACTTCCTCAGGGCTCCCCATTATCACCTATATTATTTAATATTTACACTGCTGATATCCCTACATCCAACACAATCAATATAGCACAATTTGCAGATGATACAGCATTGTATTGTTCTAGCACATCACTTGATATAATAAAAAACACAATACAACAATATCTAAACCAAATCAGTGCTTGGTCAAACAAATGGAAAATTAAATTAAATCCATCCAAATCAACAGCAAAAATCTTTTCATTAAAAACCAATTCAACACCACCACCTCTCACACTGAACAATAACATTATTCCTTGGACTCCACAAAACAAAACAGTGAGATATCTAGGACTACATTTAGACACTAGACTTAACTGGAAAGAACATATAAACATTAAAACACAACAAAAAAGTCAAACGAATCCAATTAAAACCATTAATAAACAACCACAGTAAAATAACAATAGAAAATGCTAAGCTCATATATACAACAGTAATAAGACCCCTAATGCTATATGCCTGTCCTGTCTGGATTAATGCAGCAAAAACCAATATCCATAAATTACAGGTCATACAGAATAAATTCCTGCGAACAATAACCAATGCACCCTGGTTCATCACAAACAAACAACTTCATAAAGAAATTCAAATAAAGCCTATCATATCACATCACCAAGTTATCCCATAATTTTTATAACAATTTCCCATCAATTACACAACTATCCCAATATAACCTAGGCAAAGCACCCAGAAACGCAACCAGAAAAAAAATAGATTTCCCAAGCATGTTTTTTATATACAATTTGCCAATTTAGATGATTCCTTGTGAGGTGCTCAGTGGGTTTCCTTTCCCTAATAATTAGTTTGTAAAGAAGTAATAGTTTAGTTTTTTAACGTAGATAATAAGCATCAAAAACATGTGAGAAAGTTTGTATTGCTAAACTGAGCCATGTATAATCTTCAAAATAATAAAAATTATTTAAAAAAAAAAGAACAGTCCAAACCAAAACGTTTGCAAGCTGAGTTCATTTGAACAAGAGAAAGAAGCCTCAATTACATCAGAAACATATCCAACAGCTTGAGTTGTTCATCTGAAGTGGTTTTAATAATTTTTTTCTTTGTTTTAATGATATCTTAAAAACATTTTAATAGGATTTTATTTATAATTGTTGGCAATGTTTTAGGTCATGAAAATCCACCCCCTAGTGATTACTCTCGTTAGCAAGTGGATGTTTCTTCCTGGAAGGGAGCGGCGTTCATCTCCCGCTGGATAGAGAGATCCGGCGCCCACCTACACATCGGCTTCGGGGAACCTCCCTCTCCTCGACCCAGCTAGGACAAGCTCTTAGCTTCCGGCCGGTCTCCTGTCCATGTGTGGTAGTGCAGTGCATGTAAATGTAAGTACGGGGGGTGAGGATGCATTGGTTTGACTGAGCGGAGGGTTTACTCAGTGGCGCTGGGCAATAGCAACGCGTAAAGAGGCTCGACGCTTCAGGTTAGCGCCACCGAGTATCTCCGTATGAAGACGGCCTAAAAGTGAGACACGGTTTTTATTTTGAACATCGATATTTTGTAACATCGTAACATCAATATTTTGTTATCGATGTCGCATTCCATTGGTACCACCAATGGAATTCCGTTCTGTCGCCACTGTACTAACGTACAACGTTTGCCCACCCACCTGCTTGGCGGCCATCTTGCGCTGCAGGAAGGCGACGTCCCTGCGCGTGGCGGCGCGTTGCGCCAGCTGCTGCGCGGTGGCGCGCAGCGGGCGCAGGCGGGCGGCGAGGCCTCGCGCGTCGGCGTCGGCGGCGCGCAGCAGCTCGTCGCGCAGGGCCGGCGAGGCGGCGGCGACGGCCAGCCCCGACGCGCGCAGCTCGCGCAGCGACGACAGGTCGCGGCCGAAGCGCGGCTGCTCCAGCAGACGCACCAGGCTGCCTGCGCATGCGGCGCGCACAAGGCATACACTGCGCACAGTGTGATTTGGAGCATTTATTGCACATACAGTTGGTAAAAGTCTTGTTTGTACAATCCATAACTTTAGTTCGGAAATCTTTAGTTTTAAGTGGAAAATTGAGAGTAATGCAAAATACGTTACAAGATAATTGAATAAATCCAGATGAATAAAATGTAACTTTGTACACCCAGACGAAACGGCCTTGAATTTAAAGTTCACCACCATTTTAGTTGCTCAGGAACCTTCCTAGAGCCTAGTCCCTGCTGGGGACAATAATTTTATGATTTTTACATAACCAATCATGACTTTTTGCTTAATAATGGTTCCCTAATCTACTTACGTAACGATTAGATTATATCAGCAATCTGTGAAGCATATGGAGATTTAAATTTAGTTTTTATATTTTTTTATGAAATTTTCCCTAATGAAACTGATGACTTTGATGAAATCGCTCATTGTCTTTATTCCTGGTCTCGTGCTTCTTCAGAAATTTTCGCGAATGGAAGTTCACTGGACTCGATTATGTCATCGCCATGCACTAAAAGTTTGTGAATTCACAGCTGTATGAAGCATCCTGAACACTTTTAAATATAGTTGAAAGTTCTTCAGTTGTTTCAATGCTTGCATGTCAATGGAACTGTCTGATGACTGTTTTTTATAATAGCGTTTTAAATTTCCATTAAATCTCAAATTTTATCAATTTTCATCATCTGAGTACAAATATCTTTTAGAGTACGTATAAAATTCCTATCTATAACATCAGAACTGTCTAGTAAACCAAGTTTTTTAGTATCAAATCGATACACTTTTCCATTTCGCATTGTGCAAGTAACAGCTTGCCTGACGGCGAACAAATCGCCCCTTCGAATGGTTTGCATCGTTTCCGAAAAATATTATTTTCTGAAAATGGGGCAACTTCGGGCTGCTAGGATAAATTGAATCATTTAAAGAAATAATTAAGCAAATGTTCCTGTGCTAGTTTCACGGTCTAATTTCGTGTAACTTTTTTATATCTCTTGCCAAAAAGAATTTTATGAAAGTGTTAACACGTTACGTTCATATATGTTTAGAATTGTAATAATACGGCAATCACAATAACTATTATTATTTTCACGTTAAAGTGCATTCCTAATGGTATAATATTCAGCGAATTTTAATTTTTTTTGTGAAACATACACACTGGGGACGCATCATGAAAGAGCGCACTGTGGAACGGCTGAGGGAGCAGGGGACTCCGGAACCCAAACTGTCGCGGCCATCACACAAACACTGGAAAACTATGGCATGTAGAATACACCCGATTTAAATGTATCGGCATTTTAATCCCAACTTTTACGTTGATAACGGAAGATACAATTGTTCTCATGCGAAAATAAAAGATTTAAAAAATATTTCCAGCAAACAAAACAGTAATTTACGAAATCAGATATAAGGGTCGGTAGCCTCAGCTTTCGTAATAGCCGCGGACTCCGCCGAACAGAAGTCCTAATAGGAGCATGCTGTTCCCACCTAACTCCCAGTGCCCCCCCCTCCACTTTTCGTCAAGCTTCTATTGCCTCGAATGCACTCGTTACGGACGGACTCCCGATACTCCATTACGAAAAACATTTATCTTTCGCATAAAGCACTTGAAACTAAATTCGTCCTGAAAAATTGCGGTTGTGGAATGCGCAAATTAAAGGAGTAGATTTTTTGCAAGTTTGATACTTTCTGCAACTTTTTCCGAGGCTGTTTTTTCTAGGGAGCAGCCGCCACTGCTGTTCATTAACTGGGTCTAAAAATGATTTTTTACGAGCTAGATGATTGAAGTTACACCTTATGATGTGGTGGCGTTTCCGGCACTGGGGTCTCAGGTGCAGCCGATTTGCACCATTCCTTTGGACAAACGATTTTGGGAGTTTTAGCGAAAACGCGTACGCGCATAGCGGCAGAGTCCTTGAGCACACGTATGGAGGAACTCTTGGTTTCCTTAATGCCTCCCGGATGTTTCTTTAATGCCTCCAGGATTAACGTGCCACTTTAATCCCAGAGCCAAAAAACTTACTTCAGCAAATAAAAAGTGATAAAAATCAGAATATAATTCTTTAAAAATAATAATCTTACAGTTTCTTAAAATTGATATTTTTGAAATTGTTAAATTATAAATTTGAATATTCACGTATTTTCTTAACTTGGATTACAGTATCCATGTACAATTTTAAGTTAAATTTCAATTTTTATTAAAATAAACTTCAACTCAAGAAATATTCCAGGTTTGTAATACATTTTCAATTTTTGTTTTTCCCTCTTAATTTAAACTAATTACTTAAAATAAAAAAAACTTTCCAATTAAATGCGTGAATACGTATCTTTATGAAAACAAATCATTAATGGTAACATACCTTGGTACGAGTTTGTTGCGATGACACCGACTACAATGCACGCAGTTACTATTATCCGGTCCGCGTGCGTTACAACACAGTTTATCTTCCTGTAGGAAGTGCCCGTGTAAAAGCTTACCATTCCGACTATGAAATCGAAAATTCCTTCTCTGGAGTATTGATTGAGCGTAATTTGCTGGCATTTTATAATGAAGAAACGTGTAATGAGAGTTACAAAAAAGGACGCCAGAAGACCGTACCACACCGACGGCTCGAAGCACAGTAAGGGCGATGTCCATTGTGGAGATAGTCGTGCTTTAGGAACAACTACACACAAGCTATCGTGATAAGCTGCTGGAAGAAATTCCACATCGTAATTATCATATTTTCTTATCTCCAAACAATTACCAGTGATATCAGCATCACCAGAAATTATATTTTGTAACAGATTGTGTTCAGAGTTGTTACTGGTCCCTTTTGATGCAATTTTGAAATACGGTTCGAAATTTAAAGATTCAGCTATGTAGCGTGATATATAAGTATCTAAACCTTCAAGTGTTTCCTTCCTCACTTCACCATCATTAAAAGCAACCGTTGAAGATGAAACAAAAGCAACACGAACTGGATATCCCCGAAGATTTCGCAAACGATTGTTCATTGCTTCTGAAACTGGAATGTTTGTCTCCGTGGTATGAAACACTAACTTTCCCCTGCGATGCTCTCTTCCATTCCAGAAAGGGTCGTAAAAAGTGAACAGAGTTTGAGAATCTATTCTTGACACAATTAACACATTAAACATGTTATAATTTTCCCACAGAGACGAGAGAAGTTGTAGGTGTGTGGAGGGAACATCTGAGGACTTGCAGGAGTTGTGAAAGTCTTCTGAAAGTATAATGACAAACTTCGTGTCTGACCTCCAGTGCAGAATAGCAGCTGCGCCCTCACTCAGGTATGTCAATAATTGAGTTTCATTATCGAATACGAACAAGAACACCTGACTCGATTCGATTTTAGAGGGGTTTTTAGAAAGCTCTGTTACTTGGTTCACAACGACCGGACATTGGCAGTCATCAGAGAAACCCGCCGTATTGATCAAAGTCAGACAGCTCTCTCCAAAAGTGAGAATGTTAAGGAACTTCGCTTGCCGGAAATAATGCGGGCACAAACTTTTAAGAGCATCCGCTTCCAGTCTTTCGAACGCGAGTTCATCCGGCTCCTGACTTTTTAATGCGAGTTCTTTCAGCGAAGAGTAGCCTCTGTTTCGCGAAAACGCCAAACCAAAGAGAAAAGCCGCAGCTGAAAAGAGAATTGTGACCCCTTTCCGAAGCATTGTAGGATTTCGGGTGAATCGTTTACATGATTGAGTTCCCGAGCTCTTATACTTCCTCTCTATTTGCGCTCCACAAGCAAATACCAACAACACTGTCCGAATGATCTATGACCGTGCACCAAACGCTACAGGATTTTTATTGACGTCCAAAACAAACTTTCAGAACACTAATTACCATTCCGCAGATAAAATAAATATTTATGAATGGCAATGTTTGTTCAGGAATGCTGTAAATAACATGAAGCTACTATACTAATGGGGTAAATATTTTGCGCAATAATTTCTATACACTGTCTGTAAATTTATGTTGTTTTTTCCGTTTTGTAATTGTGTACTGACAAGCACTCTTAGTTTTATTTACTCGTTCAGTGATACATGCAAATAACACCGGACTGAGCGACAAAGTGACGAAAGAAAAAAAGAGTTTGGATGCACGTTTATTTTATTCGTGGTCGAAAGCTCTCAAAACAGGAAATGAAGCTGTTTTAATGCAGGAAATAATTAATAGCGTTTTGGCGGCACGCACAATTTTGTAATTAGTTATAACTCTTCATAGAATTTGACAGCTGTCTTGGAATGTTTATTTTCCCTGGAAATAAATTTTCTGATAATTATTTCTGTTGTACTAAAATTAACTCTTTAATTTATACTTCAGTTTTGAAATTATCCCTCACTTAAAATACTGTGTAATTCTGTCTGATATGTGAAGACCATATGAATGAACCATTAAATGCACTTTGTTTATGGATAATACATTACAAGACATTTCACAAACTTAGACTTTCCGAAAATGAAAAGCAACTAACATATTATCAATATTCGTTCTTGCATGCGTCTTTTAATTTTATATTGTAATATAGAAATGAATTATTTCTCCGTTTCGTTTTCCAAACACAAGGCATCTCTTTACTCGTACTGACAGGAATGCAGTCTTCACACACTTTATTTTCACTCTATTTTTTAAACAAAGCATCAGACCACCTTTGGCAAATTGTGTTTTCTTTTCATTTAAAATATAATTTTCGTAAGAGCACTTAATAATCTGTTAAGACAATATTTAATTATTATTATTATGGTGATTAAGAGACAGAGGTACAAATTTCGAAATGTGTAGTTATAAAAGGAGTCAATGTGAATCTCCAACGATAGGCAAAAAAATGAAGAAGCATTCAACGTCTCTCCTTATCCCAGGGCAAAGACTTATATGTTATTTGAGACTTATATATGATGGTAGAATTCGGCACTTATTTTTGAAAACAAGGGTATAGCATTTTACAGCATTATAAAAATTAAGATTTGGCATCTAAAATCATTTTTATCTCAAAGAGTCCTCCCTCAGGGGGGACTCGCTTAGATAAAAAATACTTTGATGCTTTTTAGATTTTCCCATTAAAATTTGGAAATAAAGGAAAGTAAATTAATGTTTCGCCATGTCTGAACTTCAATTAATATTTAAAAAAGTAATTTTAAGTCCACAGAATGATTCTTGTCTACAAGACGAAAATTGTCGGTTTTGAACGGAATTTCGAATTCGCTGAAAATGAATCTCCCAGCTCGGAATTGCATGGCGACGTCACTGGTGATATCCGTTTTTCAAGCAGATTGTTAGTTTGGTTTGGAAATGGATTGCATAATTTTGCAGAAAAGTGCATTTTCTGCCCATTATTTTGGCAAGACAAAAATGCGAAATTTCCTCGATCGACGAAATTTGGCAATTTTGGGCGGAATTTCGAATCCTCTGAAAATCAACGTCCTGGCCTTAAACGCATGGCAAATTCATTGGTGAAGTCCATTTTTCAATCAGAGTGCTACTTTTCGCGAAAATCGCGAAAAACGAAATCGACCACTTTTGGCTAATATTATTAAATTTCGTTTTATGGCTCATTTCTCGTCAAAATGTGGTAAATAATGGAATGTTTCTCACTATACTGATTTTTAAATTTGTAATTTTCTTTCTAAGTAAAAATAGTTTGCATAATTTTGCAGAAAAGTGCATTTTTTGCCCATTATTTTGGCAAGATAAAAATGCGAAATTACGTCGATCGACGAAAATTGTCGATTTTGGGCGGAATTTCGAATCCTCTGAAAATCAACGTCCCGGCCCGAAAACGCCTGGTGAGTTCATTGGTGAAGACCGTTTTTCAATCAGTCTTAGTTTTCGAGAAAAATCGCGAAAAACGAAATCGGCGACTTTTGGCCAATTTTTTAAAATTCCATTTCATGGCTCATTTCTCGTCAAATGCGGTAAATAATGAAATTTGTTAACTCTATATTTAATTTTAAATTCGTATTTTACTTCCTGACTAGAAATAGTTTGCATAATTTTGCAGATAAATGCATTTTCTGCCTATTCTTTTGGGCAAGCCAAAAATGCGTAATTTCATGGATCGACGGAAATTGGCGGTCGGAATTTCGAATCCTCTGGAAATTATCCTCCCAACCCGAAGTTGCTTAGCGTGTTCATTGGTGAAGTCCGTTTTTCAATCAGACTGTTAGTTTTTGAGAAGTTCGCGAAAAACGAAATCGGACACATTTGGCCGATTTTTGAAAATTTCATTTCATGGGACATTTCTGGTCCAAATGCGGTAAATAATGGAATTTTTCACTGTATATTAAATTTTAAAATTTTAAATTATGTAAGGAATCCACTCAAGCAAGTCGATCAAGTAGGGGATCCGCTCAGTCAAAACGATTACATAGGAGATCCTTCCAAGAGAGTCGATCAAGTAGGGGGTCCACTCATGCTGAGTTCATAAATCGTAATACATTTTTTCGAAATAACTTCGCTCTTTAAACACCTAGAAGGCACTCATTGTCCTTGAGAGTACAAGTTGTATTTCCTTTCTTGTAAATTAGTTTCCTTCATATGATTCCAAATCCTTTTTATATTAGCTGCGCCAATTAGACCCACGATCAATCCTATAAATCAATTAAAGTTTATTTCCCCACCTTTCTTTAATCAATTGTTAATTATATATTAATTATCACGTAATATATTGGCGAACGGCCGTGTTTATAGTAATTTAACAGTGCTTGTACTTTTTGATTTTGCCAGTGCATATTTATTTTGCACATGAAAAATGAAGCAATGAAGTCAATGGAACTGAACAATTTGTTTCTAGGAGAGTATGTAGTAACACTCTAATGAACTTCTGACTTCGATCTATAAAAGCTCCAAACTACTGTTTTTTAAATCAATCGAATTTCATTACAATTGGCAAGTTTCAATGAAGAATGTTTTTTCTTGAGTCGGTGAAAATTAATTGCTGTACAAAGGAGCAGATTTCAAACTTCTTATTGCACGAAATAAATTCTGTCTATTTTACTACACAGTATGACCCAAAATGATTTCCTTCTGGACACGATATGTTCACTCTTATTGTATTAAGTAAGATTACATTAAATCTTGAAAATTAAATTAACGAGTGTTTTTGTTTCAGACTAAGGACATTTCGTTTTCAACATCACTACAGAAACACGGCAGCCGGTGGAGCCAGCAGCGTTAGGGGTGAAGGTGATTGGTTGATTCTGTATATAAATGGCTCAAAACACTTTTTGTCATATGCCGTAAATGAGCAGATAATATTCGTGATAATTATAGAAATTGAACCTGTATAAAACGTGAGAAAAAATAAAATGCCATTCGGATACATTAGTGTGCGAGATTTGTTCAAGCAGGAAATCCTGTCATGACAATGTAACCTATTGTTAACTGCAGTTCTATTAAAAGAATATTTATGAAAAGTAACAGGCTGCAATGGAAACTATGTATTAAAACAATTAATTTTTGTATTTTATTCATAAAATAAAACAGGTGTTTTTTGTTTGTGTTCATTCAGACTCCGACAGTCACGAGAAGTAATTTTTTTAGTTTATGATATGTCAAGTGGAGATGAGATACTGCGACTGTTTTCCGTTTCAGCACGTTGTCTCGGACCCACTACATCTTTTCCTTGTAAAATTTATTTGAATGAAATTTGTGTAGACGCAAGTGTTGAAAACAGTTTTGAGCATTCTTGTAAAACAAGCATTAAAAATTATTTAGAACTGCAATCAAAATTCTCCCCCGTTCCACATTCCTTTGGGATTAGCAAAATCCCAAAGATCGCCCACTTGATCGAATTGCTTGACTGGATCTCCTACTTGATCGACTTGCTTCAGTGGATCGCCTACTTGATAGACTTGCTTGAGTGGATCCCCTACTTGTCGAATTACTTGAGTAGTTCCACTACTTGATCGACTTGTTTCAGTAGATCCCCTACTTAAATGATTTGCTTAAGTATATCCCCTACTACACCTACTAGATTACCTACTAGATCAACTTGGTCTGAAGGATCCTCTACTTGACTGTCTTGCTTGAGTGGATCTCTACTTAATTAACTCGCTTGTGTGGATCTCCTACTTAATCGACTGGTTTCAGAGGAACCGCTACTTAATCAGCTTGCTTGAGTAGATCTATTTGCGTGGACGGATCGCCTTATAAATCGACTTCCTAGCGGCTTCGGACAGAATTTCCAATTTGAAAACTATCGCCCTGAGACGGAATCGAATAGCGAGTACATTGGCGAAGTTCGTTTTTCAGTCAGACTGTTTATATTCCAGAAATTCACGAAAAACGACATCGGCGACGTTTAGCCAATTTTTTTAAATTTCGTTTCATGGCTCATTTCTCGTCCAAATGCGATAAATAATGGAATTTTTCACTTTATATTAACTATTAAAATTTTAAATTAAATATGGTGACCGCTTAATACACATTTTTCCTTTCCTCTTTTGTTACTTTAATAATAATATTCATTACAAAAACCTAGGGGAGAATGTGTTAGCAGAAATTTAATGATCGCTGAATTCAGGTTTTTGTTCAAAAATTTTGTTTTTTTGACAGGAGAACATTAGTAGAAAAATAGCTTTGGAATAGCCATGTAAAAAATGGTATCCCTTAATTCAGGTTTTTCTTTTCGTGATTTTTTCTTTCATAATAAAACTTATTAGGAATATTTTGCCAAAATTTGTTAGCGGAAATTTAATGACCACTTAATACAGGTTTTTGTTCTTATGTTAGGTATTTTGTTAAGAAAACATTAGAAGCAAAACACCCTCGTATTAGTGATGTTAATTTTGGTTACCGCATAATACAGGATTTTCTTTTCGTCATTTTTTCTGTGATAATAAAACTTATTAGGAAACCTTTGCCGAGAATTTGTTAGCTGAAATGTAATGACCGCTTAATACAGGATATTGTTCTTAAATTAGGTTTTTATTAAAGAGAACATTAGAAGCAAAACACCGTTGTAACACATATGTTAAATTTGGTGACCGCTTAATACAGGTTTTTCTTTTCGTGATTTTTTTTGATAAAAAAACTTATTAGGAAATTTTTGCAAGAAATTTGTTAGCTGAAATATAAAGACCGCATTCATTTATGCTCTTATGTTGGTTTGTGTTCTTAAGTTTGGTTTTTTAAAAGAAGACCATTGGAAGCAAAACACCGTTGTATTATATATGTTAAATTTGGTGATAATTAATACAGGTTTATCTTTTCGTGTTTTTTTTTCTTTGATAACAAAACATATTAAGAAATTTTCCCTGGGAATCTTTTTAGCTGAAATTAAATAACCGCTGAAAACAGGTTTTTTTTTTTTTTTTTTTTAAATAATTTTTATTTATAGTCGCATCAACGTCATGGTCATTAGCGACTATATACACTGTACATTAGAGATTACATGTATATCATTAAATTACAATTGACATTATGGGATTACAACATTGTAGGAATATACTAATAAATGTATACAGTAATGAGATTAAATATCCTTGAAAATGTTTGCAGCTTTACAAAACTTAATAATATGATTTTGTTCTTAAGTTAGGTTTTTTAAAAAGAGAACATTAGAAGCAGAACACCGTTTTAATAATTACGTTAAATTTTGGGAACGCTAAATACAGGTTTTTCCTTTGGTGACCTTTTTCTTTGATAATAAAAATTATTTGGAAAATGTTGCCGAGCATTTGTTAGCTGATATTTAATGACCGCTTAGTTGATGTTTTTGTTCCTAAGTTAGGTTCTTTAAATGACAACATTTTAAGCAAAACACAGAATTTGTAAGATGATATTTAATGACCGCTTAATTCAGGTTTTTTTTCTTTAGTTAGGTTTTTTTAAAAGAGGATATTAGAAGCAGAACACCATTGTATTAGTTACGTTAAATTTGGTGCCCGCTTAATAAAGGTTTAACTTTTTTTTATAATAAAACTTGTTAGGAAATGTTTGCCGAAAATTTGTTAGCTGAATTTAATGATCACATAATACACATTTTTTCTTAAGTTAGTTTTTTCTTTAAAAAAAGCAAAACACCGTTGTATTAATGATGTTAAATGTGTTAAACGCTTAATACAGGTTTTTCTTTTAGTGAATTTTTTCTTTGATAATAAAACATATTAGGAAACGTTTGCCGAAAATTTTTCAGCTGGAATTTAATGACCGCTTGAGCGAGGTTTTTGTTCTTTAGTTTGATTTTTTTAATAGCAGAACATTAGTAACAAAACATCCTTGTATTAGTTATGTTAAATTTGGTGATCGCTTAATACAGGTTTTTCTTTTCGTGATTTTTTTCTTTGATAATAAAGAAATTAGGAAACTTTTGCCGAGAATTTTTTAGCTGAAATTTAATGATCACTGAATACAGGTTTTGTTCTTAAATTAGGTTTTATGTTAAGAAAACATTAGAGGCAAAACACCGTTGTATTAATGATGTTAAATTTGGTGACAACTTAATACCGGTTTTTCATTTCGTGATTTCTTCCTTTGATAATGAAACTTATTAGGAAAATTTTGACGAGAGTTTGTTAGCAAAATTTAATGACCGCTTAATACAGGTTTTTGTTCTTAAGATTCGTTTCTTGAAAAGGGAACATTAGAAGTAAAACACCGTTGTATTAGTAATGTCAAATTTGGTGACCGCTTTAAACAGGTTTTTCATTTTGTTCCTTTTTCCTTTGATAATAAAACTTTTATGAACTAGGTTTTTTGTTAAGAAAACATTAGAAGCAAAACATCATTGTATTAGTTATCTTAAATTAGGTGACCGTTTAATACAGGTTTTTCTTTCGTGATTTTTTTTCATTGATAATAAAACATTGACAATAAAACTAGGAAACTTTTGCCGAGAAGTTGTTAGCTGAAATTTAATGATCGCTAAATACAGGTTTTTGTTCTTAAGTTTGGTTTTTTAATAGAACCAATTCGAAATTAGAAGCAAAATACCGTTGTAATGGTTATGTTAAATTTGTTGCCCGCTTAATACAGATTTTTTTCGTGATTAAGTTTGATTTGATTATGAAACATATAAGTAAAAAAATTGCCGGGAATTTGTTAGCAAAAATAAATGACCGCTGAATACAGGTTTTTGTTCTTAAGTTTGGTTTTTTCAATAGGAGAACATTTGATGCAAAACACCGTTATATTAGGTATCTTAAACTTGGTGACACCTTAACGCAGGTTTTCTGTTTCGTGATTATTTTCTTTGATAAAAAAACTTATTAGGAAACTTTTGCCAAACATTTGTTAGCTGACATTTAATGACCGCTGAATACAGGGTTTTGTTCTTAAGTTAGCTTTTTGAAAAGAGAACATTAAAAGCAAAACACCGTTGTATTATTTATGTCAAATTTGTTGATCATTACTGCTGAATACAGGTTTTTTTCTTAAGTTTGGATTTTTCAATACGAGAACATTTGAAGCAAAACACAATTGTATTAGGTATGTTAAATTAATTGACCGCTTAATGCAGGTTTTCCTTTTTGTTATTTTGTTCTTTGATACGAAAACGTATTAGGAAACTTTTGCCAAAAAATTGTTAGCTGAAATTTAATGACCGGTGAATACAGGTCATATGTTCATATGTTTTTCTTAAGAAAACATTAGAAGCAAAACACTGTTGTTCCTTAATGTTCAGTAATGTTTAATTTGGTAAACACTTTTCCTTTTCAGCTACTAAAAAAGTGTTCAACCGATCTATTATTTATGTTATATTTGGTGAACGCTTAATTCCGGTTTTTCTTTTCGTGACTCTCTTCTTTGATACGTATTAGGAAAATGTTGCCGAGAATTCGTAAGCCGATATTTAATGACCGTTTAATACAGGTTTTTGTTCTTAAGTTTTTTTTTAAACGTGAACCTTGGAAGCAGAACACCGTTGAATTAGTTATGTTAAAATTGGTGAACGCTTAATACAGGTTTTCCTTTTGGTAATTTCTTTCTGTGATAATAAAAATTATGATGAAAATTTTGCTGAGAATTTGTGAGCCAAAATTTAATGACCACTTAATAGAGGTTTTTCTTCTTAAGTTTCGTTTCAATGTAGGACACGATTAGAAGGAAAACACCGTTATATTTGTGATGTTAATTTTGGTGAGCGCACAATACAGGTTTTCCTTTTCGTAATTTTTTTCTGGGATAATAAAAATTATTATGAAACTTTTGCCGAGAATTTGTTAATTTTGGTGACCGCCTAATACAGGTTTTTCCGAGAATTGTTTATAACAAATATTATTATGAAACTATTGCCGAGAATTTGTTAGCTGAAATTTAATGATCGCCGAATACAGGTTGTGGTTCTCAAGTTAAGTTCTCTGTAAAGAGAACATTAGAAGCAAAACACCGTTGTTTTACTTTTGTTTAATTTAGTGACCGCTTAATACAGGTTTTTTTCGTGATTTTTTCTTTGATAATAAACCTTAAATAAACTAAAAATAATGATAATAAACTATAAATGTTGCCGAGGTTTTGTTAGCTGAAATTTAATTACCGCTTAATACAGGTTTTTGTTTTTAAGTTTGGTTTTTATATAGATGATTAGAACAAAACCAAAGTTGTATTTGTTATGTTAATTTTCAGGTTTTTCTTTATGTGATTTTTTTCCTTGATAAAAAAACTTATAAAGAAATTTTTTGGGGAATTGGTTTTCTGAAATTTAATGACGCTTCATAGTAGTTTTTCTTCTTCAGTTTAGTTAGTTTCAATGTTGGGGACGATTAGAAGGAAAACACCGTTGTATTTGTGATGTTAATTTTGGTGTCCGCCTAATACAGGTTTTTTCGAGATTTTTTTATAACAAATATTATTATGAAACTATTACCGAGAATTTGTTAGCTGAAATTTAATGATCGCCGAATACAGGTTTTGCTTGTTAAGTTAAGTTGAGTTAAGTTAAGTTCAGTAAAGAGAACATTATAAGCAGAACACCGTTGTTTTAGTTTTGTTTAATTTAGTGACCGCTAAATACAGGTTTTTCTTTTCGTGATTTTTTCTTTGATAAAACTTTTTACAAAAATGTTGCCGAGGTTTTGTTACCTGAAATTTAATGCCCGCTTAATAGAGGTTTTTTTCTTAAGTTTCGGTTCAATGTAGGGGACGATTAAAAGGAAAACCCCGTTGTATTTATGATGTTAATTTTGGAGACCGCCTAATACAGGTTTTTGTCTTCGAGATTTTTTTATAACAAATATTATTAGGAAACTATTGCCGAAAATTTGTTAGCTAAAATCGAATGATCGCCGAATACAGGTTTTGGTTCTTAAGTTCAGTTTTGTTGTAAAGAGAACATTAGAAGCAGAACACAGTTGTATTGGTTTTGTTTAATTTAGTGACCGCTTAATACAGGTTTTTCTTTTCATGAATTTTTCTTTGATAATAAAACGTTTTACGAAAATTTTGCCGAGGTTTTTTTAGCTGAAATTTAATGACTGCTTAATAGAGGTTTTTGTTTTCAAGTTTCGTTTCTATATAGGAAAAGATTAGAACCAAAACAATGTTGTATCTGTTAAGTTTATTTTGGTGACCACCTAACACAGGTTTTTCTTTTCGAAATTTTTTTATAATATACTTTATTAGGAAACTATTGCCGAGAATTTGTTTGCTGAAATTTAATGATCGTCGAATACTGGTTTTGATTCTTAAGTTAAGATTTTTTTAAAGAGAACATTAGAAGCAGAACACAGTTGTATTGGTTTTGTTTAATTTAGTGACCGCTTAATACAGGTTTTTCTTTTCATGATTTTTTCTTTGATAATAAAACTTTTTACGACAATGTTGCCGAGGATTTGTTGGCTGAAAAGTAATGACTGCTTAATAAATGTTTTTGTTCTTATATTTGGTTTCTATATAGGAGAAGATTAGACGGAAACACCGTTGTATTTGGTACAGAATACAGGTTTTTTTCTTAAGTTTGTTTTCTCTATATCTGAACATTAGAAGCAATAAACCATTGTATTTTGTGTATTAAATTTAGTGACCGTTTAATTTATTTTTTTTGTGATATTGTTTGGTAATAAAACTTGGTGAAATTTGAAAAACTAATTTTTTGGTGAAATTTAATGACAGCTTAATACAGGTTTTTGTTTTTAATTTTGGTTTTTTAATAGGAGAACATTAGAAGCAAACAAAACACCGTTGTATTAGGTAAGTGAAATTTGGTGACCGCTTGATACAGGTTTTTCTTTCCGTGATTTTTTTCTTTGATAATAAAACGTATTACGAATCTTTGGCCGAGAATTTATTAGCTGAAACTTTAATGACCCCTGAATACAGGTTTTGGTTATAAGTTTTGTTTTTTGGTAAGACAACATTGGACGCAAACAACCGTTGTATTTAACTAATATGTATTGTAATATTATATAATATTGTTAAGTTGGGGATCCACTCAAGCAAGTCGATCAAGTAGGAGATCTGCTCAAGCAAATCGATTGATTAGGCGATCTGCTCAAGCAAATCGATTGATTAGGCGATCTGCTCAAGCAAATCGTTTGATTAGGAGATCTGCTCAAGAAAATCGATGAAGTAAGGGATTCGCTTAATCAAGTCAATTAGATAGGAGATTCTTACAAGAGAGTTGATCAAGTAGGGGTTCCACTCATGCTGGGTTAATTTTTTTCGAAATTACTTCTCTTATTAGGCATCTAGAAGGCTCTCATTGTCCTTGTGGTATTTGCTTTCTTGTAAATTATTTTCCTTCATATGATTCCATATGGGTTTGTATGTTAGCTGTGCATTTCAATTGGACGCACGATGAATCCTAGAAATTAAAGTTTATTTTGCCACCTTTCTTTAATCAAATGTTATTTATATATTAATTGTCACGTAATATATTGGCTAGCGACCGTGTTTAGTAGTAATTAACAGTGCGTGTCCTTTTTGATTTCGCCTGTGCATATTTATTTTGCACAGGAAAAATGAAGCAATGAAGTCAACAGAACTGAACAATTTTTTTTTCTAGGAGAGTATGTACACCCTAATGCATGTAATGATTTTGTTCTAAAAAGTCCCAAGTTATTGGTTTTTCAATGAATCGAATTTCATTATAATCTGCCAGTTTCTATGAAGAATGTTTCTTTCTTGAGTCGGTGAAAATTGCTGTACAAAGGAGCAGATTTCAAACTTCTTATTGCACGAAACAAAATACTGTTTATTTTACTACACTGTATGGCCCAAAATGATTTCCTTCTGGACACAATATGTTCACTTTTATTGTATTAAGTAAGATTACATTAAATCTTGAAAATTAAATTAACGAGTGTTTTTGTTTCAGACTAAGGACATTTTGTTTTCAACATCACTACAGAAACACGGCAGCCGGTGGAGCCAGCAGCGTTAGGGGTGAAGGTGATTGGTTGATTCTGTGTATAAATGGCTCAAAACACGTTGTGTCGTATGCCGTGAATGAGAAGATAATATTCGTGATAATAATGGAAATTACACCTGTAAAAACCTGAGAAAAAAATAAAATAACATTCGGATATATTAGTGTGCGAGATTTGTTAAAGCAGAAAATCCTGTCATGACAATGTAACCTATTGTTAATTGCAGTTCTATTAAAACATTATTTATGAAAAGTAACAGGCTGCAATGGAAACTAAGTATTTAAAAAATGTAATATTCATGGAATAAAATACAAATATTGTGTTTGTGTTCATTTAGACTCAGACAGTCACGAGAAGTAATTTTTTTTAGTTCTTGATATGTTAACTGGAGATGAGATACTGCGACTGTTTTCCGTTTCAGCACGTTGTTTTGGACCCGCTACATGTTTTCCTTGTAAAGGAAATGAATGAGATTTTTGTAGACGCAAGTGTTGAAAACAGTTTTGAGCTTTCTTGTAATACAAATTATTTGCATTAAAAATTATTTAGAACTACAATCAAAATCTCCCCCTTTCCACATTCCTTTGGGATTAGCGAAATAAAGGATGGATTTTGTTTCCATTGCAGTTAACAGGCAAGTTTGACATGAATTTTGACAGGAAATTTCACTTGATGCACTCTTCTCGTACACAATTACACTGAGAACTTTTTAAAATCTAATTAATCCCTTGTTGCTGAAAATAATGAGTGAAATGCATTTTACATACTTCAATTTGTTTTTGCATTTTAATTGCCTTTACCGTCTTTTTGCTATATTTCCCTTATACCTCATGTATTCATGTTTACTGTTGGGCACATTGAAATGAAGTCCGCTGTCTTGACTTGTTTAACATGGGCTATGGGCATAAGTTCATAGCTTTTATTGCTATTTCTATCCTAACTTCAATAACGTAGGTTGGAGCTTTATCTCTCATTTTTATTAAACGTACGAATTGTGTTGTGAAACCCTATATAAAAGTATTATCTGCCAAGCTAAAAATATTTAGATAGTACCCAAAAGATTTAAATGTCGAACACTAAATTGTAAACTATAATGTAAAAAATTCAAAATGCTAAATTCAAAGTTCTATTATGAAATCCTGTTATATCCTGAAATATGTCTACCTAAAAATAAACATTTAGATAGTACCAAAAGGATTTAAAAGTCGAACACTAAATCGAAAAATATACAGAAAACATTTGCCCCAACTTGCTCGACCTGCTTGGGTGGATCCCCCACTTGTTTGACTTGCGTGAGTGGATCCCCAACTTGTTCAACTTGCTAGAGTGTATCCCCTACTTGATCGACACGCTTGAGCGGATTTCCTAAGTAATCGACTTGCTTCACGACTCGTATCGTTTACTTGATCGACTTGCTTGACTGGTCCCCATCCTAATCGATTTGATTGAGCTGATCACAAACTAGATCGACTTGCTTGAGTATATCCCCTACTTGATTGAATTGCTTGACTGCATCTCCTTTCTAATCGACTTGATGGAGCTGATCACAAACTAGATCGACTTGCTTGACTGGATCCCCTATTTGACCGACTTGCTTCAGCACATCCCCTTCTCTATTGACTTTCTTGAGTAGATCCTATACTCGTTCGACTAGCTTGGATGGATCCCCTTGACGACTACTTGATGGACTTGCTTGAGTAGATCCCCTACTTGATCGACCTGCTTGAGTGGATCCCCTACTTGATCGACTTGCTTGAGTAGATCCCCTACTTGATTGACTTCCTTGAATGGATCCCCTACTTGATCAACTTGCTTGAGTGGATCCCCTATTTGATCAATTTATTTGATCCCCCACTTGATCGACTTGCTTTAGTGCATCCCCTACTTGATCGACTTGCTTGATGGATCCCATAGCTAATCAACTTGCTTCAGTAGATGATACACTTGATCGACTTGTTTCAGTGGGTCCTCTACTTGATCGATTTGCATGAGGGGCTCCCCTACTTGATCGACTTGCTTGAGTGGATGCCCTGCTTGATCGATTTTCTTGAATGGATCCCCTACTTGACCGTCTTGCTTCAGCAGATCCCCTTCTTGATCGACTTGCTTGAGTGGATGCCCTACTTGATCGATTTGCTTAAGTAGATCCCCTTCTTGATCGACTTGCTTCAGTGGATAATAATAATAATAATAATAATAAGAAGAAGAAGAAGAAGAATGCTTTATTACACAAAAAAGTACAATGGCGAGTCTCAGTAATTAAATTACTGCTTTTCAGACTAACCACATGAAAAATACAGAAGATCATAAACATAACATCAAAAGAGAATAAGTGTAAGTAGAAAAAAAGCATAAATGTAAGTACATGAGGGTTAGAAATTGAGAAAGTTACATAAGTACAATATAATTGTAAGTGTATAGCAGATAATATGAGGCAATATAACATCACAGGAAACACTGAACACGACACATATGCTAAACATATACATCAAGAAGGTTACAAAAAATTTAAGACAATACATCAAGAAACACTGAAGAAAGATTAAAAGTTAAGTTTAATAAATTTTAAAAGTTTTTCACAAAATGATTTGTAGGGAAGGGTTTTAAGCTTATGAGGGATTAAAGAAGTAGAAGTATGGACCAAGATAGCTAAAGAGTGCCTCGAATTTGGTAGTACGATGAACGGGAATAACAAGTAGGAAATTGGTAAATCGGGTAGTACGTGAAGCAGACTCATTAGATTGTGAAAATGTTTAAGTCCATCCTGAAGATAACTGGGAGAATTAGAGGAGAGCACAGAGTGTACCAGTAAACATAGGTGAAATAGCCATCTCTGTCTCATGGTCAACCAGTCTGATTTATTCATGAATGGTGATATATGCTTGTATTTCCGTACATTGAAACAGAACCTCAAACACGCATTCTGAACTCTAGCAAAATTTCTTTGAGATAGTTTTATTGAGACAGGGTAATAAACAATATCACAGTAATTAAATAACGACAGTATGAGAGTATTGCACAACATTAGCTTGGTTGACTGTGTTAATTGGTTGCGATATTCATATAGGGACCTTAATCTCAAATATGCTGCTCTACATTTGATTAACGCATGATGATCAAAATTCCGTCCACTGTCCATCCATAAACCGAGATTTTTAGCAAGATCAACATGACCAATAGAATGACCATCAATTAACAGCTGAAAATTATCCGTATTTGCATTTCTTAGGCGATTTGTAGGGTCTAAAAAGAGATACACAGATTTATTAGGATTTAAAATTAATCCATTCTCCATAGACCATTTATGAATATTAGGAAGATCCACATTTAAGCAATCAACAGCTAATGAAATATTAGATGGGTGAAAGGAATAAATTAATCGTCTGCATACATCTGAATCACGGAGTTGAAGGATAGATGTATTAAATCTGCAACATAGATGTTGAACAGAAGGGGACCTAGAATGGAGACTTGGGATACCCCTCGAGATAAGAAACGTAGTGATTACGTTTTTGTAGCATCCAGGGTACGTACGACCGTTGATTGAGAGCGAGCTGATAGGTTAAGCTGAACCATTCAATTGCAGGTTCTGAGAAATTAAGGAATCGCAGTTTAGATAATAGACGGTCATGACTTAACGTATCAAATGCCTTGGAGAAGTCTAATAGACAAACAACAGACACCAAATCTCGATCGAACGTTGTCAAGCATACATCAGACAATAGAGTTAGTGAGGATGTAGTCCTGTAACCGCATCTGAAACCAGACTGATTGTGAGGTAAAAGAGAATATGTTTTCAGAAGTCTTTGAATTTGTGTCTCAACATACTTCTCATGAATCTTTGACAGAAAAGGAATGTTATTGGCCAAAAATCAGAGTAACAGCCAGGCGGCCTATAGGCAGTGACAATTGCTAAAGGCAAGTTGTCGCACGAGCATCTCAGACCATCTATCAATATACCAACAGCCTCAATATGCGCGTTTGAATCTTAGGAGCTAGGAGCTAAATCTAGCACTGAATAATTCAGGTGAGATTTGAGGTAGACACATACACCACCTACTCTACTTAGAGGACGATCACAACGAATAAGATTATATCCATTTATCTGTATATTAGAGTCAGGAAAATTCTCGCCTAACCAGGTTTCAGACATAGTGAACACATCAAAGTCATATAAGTACATGCAGTTACGCAGATCAGATAAATGTGCCGTTAACGATCGGACATTAAGATGATCAATACAAAACTCAGATGCAGCAGTACTGGTTTTAGTTCGTTTGTTTGGGATGGCGGAACAAGGACAATGCAGTCACAATTGGGACAGTTTCTGTAAATCAGTACAAGAAGTAATTCTGATAGGAACAGAGTCAGGTAATTGTTTAACAAAAGTGATTCCTCTCCGCATCCATACTGCAGCTAGACCCTTTTCCTTTTCAAGTAGGATCCCCTACTTGACCCACTTGCTTCAGCAGATCCACTTCTTCATCGACTTACTTAAGTGGATCCCTTACCAAATCAACTTGCTTCACTAGATCCTCTACTTGATCGACTTGTTTGAGTGGGTCCCCTACTTGATCGACTTGCTTGAGTGGATGCCCTACTTGATCGATTTGCTTGAGTAGATCCCCTACTTGATCGCTTGCTTGAGTGTATCCCCTACTTGACCGACTTGCTTCAGCAGATCCACTTCTTCATCGACTTGCTTAAGTGGATCCCTTACCAAATCAACTTGCATCATTAGATCCTCTACTTGATCGACTTGCTTGGATGGGTTCCCTACTTGATCGGCTTGCTTGAGTGGATCCCCTACTTATTCGACTTGCTTGAGTGGATCCCCTAATTGATGAACTTGCGTGAGTTAATCCCGAACTTGTTCGACTTGCTAGAATGTATCCCGTACTTGATTGACACGCTTGAGCGGATTTCCTAAGTAATCGACTTGCTTCAGCGGATCGTTTACTTGATCGACTTGCTTGACTGGATCCCCATCCTAATCGACTTGATTGAGCTGATCCCAAACTTTATCGACTTGCTTGACTGACTCCCCTACTTGATCGGCGTGCTTAAGTGGATCCCCTACTTGATCGACTTGCTTGAGTGGATTCCCTACTTGATCGACTTGCTTGAGTGGATCTTCTACTTGATCGACTTGCTTGAGTGGATCCTCTACTTGATCGACTTGCTTGACTGGATCCACTGGAAGTAAGGGATCCACTCAACCAAGTCGATCAAGGAAGGTATCCAGTCAAGCAAGTCGATCAAGTAAGGGATCGACTCAAGCAAGTCGATCAAGTTTGTGATCAACTCGATTAGGAAGGGGATGCAGTCAAGTAAGTTGATCACGTAAACGATCCGCTGAAGCAAGTCTATTACTTAGGAAATCCGTGTTGCATTTAAAAGAGCGAAAAATCTAATAGTCAGAATTGCCACTAGAAATATTAAGATTGAAGTGGCACAAAATTAATTTAATCAAATTTTTACGGTCTCCAGCCATGGAAGTGGCACATTAAACATTAACTTCATTGATTACCTAGGCTTTCGAACTCAGTATGGAGCCTATAGAACTCGGACCAGTGCACTTACTGGAAGGTTGCGGAGTCAACAAGAAACCTCCGACGCATTCGAACTTTATCCAAAGACTTTAAGAGTAAAGAATTACTCTTTTACAGGTACGTAAGGAAGGTCATCTAACGAGAGGAGTGGATTCCTAATAATGAGATCACATATCAGAAATATGACTTCATCATAAATTACATTTATTAATGAATGAGTATGCTGAAACATGTACAAACAGAGACGTATACACCTGAAAATACATAAAGATAATTTTTACATCTTGAAACATGGATGGCTCCCAGGCAACAAACATCTGAAACCAATGAATCAGAATTACAACAAATTTTAAATTAATAGCAAAAACAGTGAAATTACAATAAATTGAAGTGCGACGTATGGAAAATAATCTCGAAAAGAGATTGTTTACACCGAAATTAAGATTCCTAAGCGCAAGTCGTGATATAGCCCATTTTAGGGAGAGGCTTGCGCAGCAATGTAAAATACCCATTTGACAAGGGACTCGCCAAGTACCTTCTTGGCGCCAAGTACCTACATGAACTAATTGAGTGATAAACTGCAAGTACCGAACAATATATAAATCTTGAGAAAAAAACACTTGGGGACACCTTTACATAATTTAAACTTTAAAATTTCAGAAAAACATTAACAATCTGAGGAAATGGTAATACCAAAACACATTAAAATTAACAATTTTTAGGACTCCGAAGATTGGTGCGAAATGGTTCCCTCTCACAACAACATTTTCAATAATCATGTACTTATTGGCAATTATATTTTTGTGTAGCTTAGTGTAGAATTGTCCCTCGTGGCAATAACTTAAACAATTGGACTGGCAGGTGCTGCTGTGGGGCACATTGTCCGCTCTCCCTGCGAAGACACAAACTTACCACCAAGAACAAGACAAACTTGTCCTGGCTCAACAGGCCCTTGTGCCTGCCACGGAACCGAACAATGGACATACTTGCTTCTCGTGACCACTGCGAAGCAGTAGGGGCCACACTAGCTGCTACTTTTACCTGCAACAACTACGAAGCAGGCCAACGTTGGATGCCCCGCCTAATCCGACCAAGCAATTAGGCCTACTGACATCCGAATGCGCCGAGCGGCGAATTCATATCAGGGGCCACGTATGCCGACGTGACCTCTCTAGTGAGTGTGTAGCGACACGACTTTACGTTATGTGCAGAAGCACCATACAATATCACGTAAAAACGTGAGAAGCGGCCAGGCTCTCAACATGGAAAAAACATTAGATCATAGCAACACAAAACAACATCACACATAGAATACCATTGCCAAAAACCTTAAGTACAAAACGGACACATCGAGAGAGAGGCCAGAAACAATAAACCTTTAAAAGCTAACGACCCGCAGGCTGGGCTAACTTGCAAAGACAATTTCTAATTAAACGACCAAACCGACAGAGTTACATCTTTACAAGTAGCCATGAACGGGAGCGCACGGCCCCGTTTTATACCATTTGACAGAGTAGTTGGCTTCCGCGGCACTAATTCGGGAAGCGGAGTCGTACCAGTACACAGAGAATAGCCAATCAGAAAACTCACAAAGTTCCCACTTCAGCGCTCCTAACTTTGCAAAAACCATACGAATATTACAGAGAGTTGATAGCCCCCTATTGGGGTGTTATCTAGGAGCGGCGAGTGGAACTAGAGCTGTGATAACATTATGTAAAATAATGTCTGGTTTTGGCTTTTTACAATTTCCAGAACTTGTACCTTGGAAGTTTATAACCAAATCTTAAATTTACATTATTAACTGAGTATTTTGACATGTAAAACAACCAGTTTGAGGGCTGTATTACAAAGTTATAAACAAATGAAAAGTTGCAGAATTAAAAATTCTGTGCAGTACTGAAAAATACTCAGAAAAAATGCAATTTTGTATAGAATCTTAAAGATAATACATTGGTACAATGCGTTTTGCGTTTTACATTGGTACAACAAGCATGACCTTAGGTCTTTTTACAATAAATTAATTTAAGTGAAAATAATATATTATTCTAGGTACAGATGTTTCTCATATTTCAGGCTTCTCTTGAGGTCTTCAGGTATAAAAAGTAACATTGTTTAATCAAACAGAGGTTGACATGATTGAAAATAATAATAAACAGGTGGTTTGAACTTCTTGAAGTTGGTTTCTTAGCCTGAAATATGATAACCCGCTCAAGCGTGTCGATCAAGTAGGGGATCCACTCGAGCAAGTCGATCAAGTTTGTGATCAGCTCAATCAAGTCGATTAGGATGGGGATCCAGTCAAGCAAGTCGATCAAGTAAACGATCCGCTGAAGCAAGTCCATTATTTAGGAAATCCGCTCAAGCGTGTCGATCAAGTACACTCTAGCAAGTCGAACAAGTTGGGGATCCACTCACGCAAGTCGAACAAGTGCGGGATCCACCCAAGCAGGTCGAGCAAGTATAAACTAGGCAGTGACTATGAACTAGGCAGTAGAAGCAAAAGCTAATGATAAAACTTATGATTTGCATTACTAGAATAAAGAAACAAATAGACAAAGGTACCCAAATAGCCAAGAAATACTACACAAAACAAGATAACAACATTTGAGAGAAAATGTAATTACTACTAATGTAGTAATAAAATCACAATTGTCAAAACACGTAACTTCCAATATGACGAGGACTGAACTTCAGGGCAAATAATTTTTTTTCTAATTAGCAAACAGTTTGAAGTTTTTCTTCAAAAATTTTGTATTTTCAAATGTTTTCTGCATTTTTTTACAATTTAGTGTTCGACTTTTAAATCCTTTTGGTACTATCTAAATATTTATTTTTAGGTAGACAAATATTTTTATACAGGATTTCATAATAGAACTTTGAATTTAGCATTTTGAATTTTTTCAATTATATTTTACAATTACGACAGTTAAATATTTTTGGTACTATCTAAATATTTTTAGGTTGGCAAACTATAATTTTATACAGAGTTTCACAACACGATTCGTACATTTAACAAAAATGAGAGATTTTTGTTAACAAGAATGACAAGAACACTTTAACAACAGAGACTTTGACAAGAATGAGAAATGTTTTTAAAATTTCGTTTCATGGCTCATTTCTCTTCCAAATGCCGTAAATAACGGAATTTTTTCACTCTATATGAAATTGTAAATTCGTATTTTACTTTCTGAATAGAAATGTTTTGCATAATTTTGCAGAAAAGTGCACTTTCTGCCCATTCTTTTGGGCGAGCCAAAAATGCGAAATTTCGTAGATCGATGAAAATTGGCAATTTTTGGCGGAATTTCGAATCCTCTGAAAATCAACGTCCCGGCACGGAAACGCTTGGCAAATTCATTGGTGAAGTCCGTTTTTCAATCAGAGTGTTACACTTCGAGAAAATCGTGAGAAACGAAATCGACCACTTTTGGCCAATTTTTTAAAATTTCGTTTCATGGCCCATTTCTCGTCAAAATGCGGTAAATAATGGAATTTTTTCACTCCATATAAAATTTTTAATTCATATTTTACTTCCTGAATGGAAATAGTTTGCATAATTTTGCAAAAAAGTACATTTTCGGCCTACTGTTTTGGGCAAGCCAAAAATGCGAAATTTCGATTTGGGACGGAATTTCGAATTCACTGAAAATCAATGTCCCAGCGCGAAAATGCATCGCGAGTTCACTGGTGATATCCATTTTTCAAACAGATGGTTAATTTTCCAGAAATTCGCGAAAAACGGCAACGGCCACTTTCGTTTTTTTAAATTGTGTCTCAGGGTTCATTTCTCGTCGAAATGCGGTAAATAATGGAAATTATTATCTCTAAATTAATGTTCCAAATCGTATTCTACGTCCTGAATAAAAATTATTTTGCGTATTTTCGGAGAAATATTCATTTTCTGTCCATTCTTTCGTGCATGCGAAAAACGCGAAATTTTGTCGATCGACGAATATATTCGATTTTGGACGGAATTTCGAATCCCCTCAGAATCTACGTCCCGGCCCGGAAATGCATGGCGAGTTCACTGGTGAAGTCCGTTTTTCAATCAGAGTGTTAGTTTTCGATAATATCGCGAAAAACAAAATCGTCCACTTTTGGCCAATATTTTAAAATGTCGTTTCATGGATCATTTCTCGTCCAAATGCCGTAAATAGTAGAATATTTGAACTTTATGTTACAATTTGAAATCGGATTTTATTTATTGAATAGAAATAGTTCGCGTATTTTCAAAGAAAAGTGCATTTTCTGTCATTTTCTCGTGCATGCAAAAAAAGCGAAATTTCGTCGATCCAAAATCGAGGAAAATTGTCAATTTTGGATGGTATTTCAAATTTGTTGAAATCAATGTCCCAGCGCAGAATTGCATGGCGAATTCACTGGTGATATCCGTTTTTCCAACAGATGGTTAGTTTTCTAGGAATTCGCGAAAAACTAACTGGCCACTTTTGGTCAATCTTTTTAAATGCGTCTCAGAGCACATATCTCGTCGAAATGTAGTAAATGATGGAATTTTTGAACTCTGTATCAGCCTATTTCTTCTATCATTTATAATAATTACTATACTGACTGAAAAATCTTTCAGCTCCTAGGTAAGAGTTGGCTAGAGATTCAGGCCTTCAGAATCAGTTTTTTAAATTATTCTTATATTTTATAATTTGTTTAGTCATTTCTATATTAATAAAAACGTCCATAGTCAAATTAAATGTTTTAATGTTTTCGAACACCGTTGGATTGTTTCAAACTTCGATGTCGCATAGTTACTTTAGAGAGCGAACCCGAAGAAAATCATAAAATTTAATTTTGCAATTATTTATCTGATTTATAACCATTTGGCACTTTTTACGTAAATTCACATTGTTTCGCATTTTGAAAACCTTCAGATTATACTACAATGACCGTCAAACATACAATTACTAATTTTTCACCGTTTGGTAACATTTATCATTTCTAACAATTGCTAAAATCTGCCGTCTCTAGTTATTAGAGGCACGTTTAGATTAGTTTACTTTAAAATAAGCTAATAGGCAAACAAGGTACCAAAAACAAACTACATAGAACATTTTAACGTCTTCCTAATGCAAGCATACAAATGACCAACGTAATACATTTATTTCAGTATAAATAAAATACTATTTTAACAACAATTACACATTCACGTTCAAATGAACTAGTTCCGTTCGTTCGTCCAGAACAACACACGAAATCATTCCGTTCAATAAACAGCTTGACACGTAAAACAAAGCACTCAAACAAATTCCGGCAGTGAGAGGCGCCGGACGCCGAAGCGACAGAGGGGGCAGTGCGGTCGATGCGCAGATAGTTAATTACTGAAAAGGCAATTTCTCTAGGCACGCGACGTGTGTCAATAGGGTGACGACTGCAAAGAGAGGGGGAAAGAGCGGTCCGAAGCGATGCGCAGAGCAGCAGGATTCGGCATCCTGACACAGTGCATCGTGAGCGCGCACGCTTGCACTCTTTTTGCGCATGTGGACTCAAAACCTGACCTTGCGCAACCCCATCAGGTTCATCGCGGTCCGACACTAGGAATACAACATCGACAACAAAACATCGATGTTCAAATTTTGAAAATCAATGTTCTAATTAGGGATGGTTCCTCGATACGCCCCGTACGCGATACCCTTGATACTCATGTATCGATAGCATCGATACTTTCGGAAAATGAATCGATACTGTTTTGGTACTTTCAATTTTTTTGCCATTATTTGAGTTTTACAGTGCACTTCATAGAGAAATTTGATCTTCATCCCTTCTGCTTCGAAACACCTGGAGGAGCAGCGCGTGTTTTTGATTATTGAACTGTGATTAATTTAAGGCGTTACCCAATACACACCACTCCACCATCCCCTGATTACTCAACTTACCTTGGAGAACCACTGGTCGTAGATTAATGATTGGTTGGTTGCAAGTGACCAGCCTTGTGTTCCTGAAATTGATCTCTTAGGTGTTATCATCATCACCCGGAAATAAATTAGGGAACATGTTAAGTTAATACATACAATTAAATTAAATAAACATTACAAAGAAAAGTAGGTTGACAGAATGCCTTGTGAAGGCATAAATTATGAAATTGAATGGGTACACAGATGGTGTAGTTGAACTTGAACGTTATATGCCATCACTGAATCACTGAGAAAGTTTAAGATTATCAGTTCATGTATGTGGTGTAAGCAAAGATTAACCAAATATATAAATAATTACATTGGAGTTAACAGTAATGCTGTAAGAGAAAGACAAGCGATTGTTATACTAGACGTCTGGAGGTGGCGCTTAGTTCACAAAGCCTTAGTTCACGCTGCGGAGACCGGAGCAGGGGTCGTTCGTCTGCTTCTGAATTAAGATGTTTCAATGTGAAGATATAGGCATGGGAGTGATCTCGCGCAATACATCCCTGTGCTTGCTACGTGCTCTCAGGCCCCACTGACGATGCGTGGCGTCGTCTGGAGAGTTCAATTCGGTTTGGCGCGTTTTTCTGTCACCAGCCAATAGGCAGTCGTTACTAAGATTATGAAATTAAGGGCAAGATGTATTTTATTTTTTAAGTAGGCAAATCATATGAACATGTAGAGTTTTAAATGCTAAAAATTAGTATGTGTTTCATATAGCTAACTTATTAGGATAACTGAATTGTATGCGCAGCGCCTCGCATTGTCGTCGGCGATTCCCGAAAAGGTGCTCAGGCGGTGTGCCAGGTAGATGAGCCTTTTCTCAGAATCGTGAGTCGATATGGCGAACGTGTTTTACAATTAAATAAAATACATAATGAAATGATTGTACAAGTAACTTAATCATACGCGATGGGCATATATAAATAAATGATAAATAGCTTGCTTGTTCGAACAATACCTTTTGAAGAAATCAGTCACAGGAACACATTGCAAATTTTCTTCAAAACACTCTAAAATTATGGAGTCTGCAGAATAAGTTAGTGCCCGTAATTCGCGGCAATGCTCGTAAGAGCAATCATCGACGAAATTTTTTCGCATATTTCATGTTTAGCTAACATTTTGCAACTCGTGGTGCAAGAGGAATTGTTGAGCAATGTTAACATTCAGAAAATGTTTGCTTTGTGCCGAAAACGTTTGGGGAGTTTCAAATATTCTTCTTATTCCACTAAATTGGGCCAGCAACATATTTCTAGGCCTCCATGCCGTTTAATTCAAGATGTGCTTACGCGATGGAACTCAACTGTCCACAAGCTCCAAAGATTTCAGGAACAGAAGAAGGCTATTGTTTACGCTTCTGCCGACTTACAGTTGCCAATTCATCTTTCATCTGAGCAGTGGGAAGTCATTGATCAACTCATTAAGACTCTTAAACGTTTTTGACCAAGCAACACCAACGGTCAGTTCTTCTATTGTGTCAGAATCTTAAGTTATTCCTATTTTCCAATAGGATAGTACAAAGTGTGGACTCAAAAGGCCAAATGAAGTTGATTCAGGCCATGCTACTACGAGAAATTCCATGATGGAATCTTTAAAAGTAATATTCAAAGATATATAACTAACTGAAATACGTTCCATTGGTGCATTGTTGGATCCTCGACTGAAAGGTCGACTTTTCCACGAGAGTGCTGCGTTCGAGACTGGCAGAAAGAGATTATTGGATCTTGTAAGTCACGATGCAGATCCAGTGGCTTCAAAAGATGAGGTAAGAGTTTCTTAAGTATAATTTTAATTTTAAACAATCCTATTTTTACTTTCTCGCGCTTAAGAAGGAACTTCTTAAGAAAAACTTCCGTAATGCTCCGTAACGCGAAAAAAGGCGAATTTTTGGCAGAAAAACTCTTTTACACGGCCCTGGTAACAAATAAGTTAAAAAATACAATTGGTTAATTTAGAATAAAAAATCCTCTGACATGTGGTGCAGGCAGAATCCATGTTTTATGGCTTCTTGATACCGAAAAATTCATTGACAGCAAAACGTCTTTCCATCCGTCCGTCCGTTTTGAACAGCGCTAGCGACTAAACCGTTCTGCCGATTTTCTCCAAAATTGATATTCCCCAATCGATCTGGCTGATGTGGTGTCCCTTTGAATTTGAAATTGATATCTTAATTTTGGGGGGTACTTTATGTGAAGCCCCTGGGACATTTTCAAAATTTTCAAAAAATGGCACCAACACGTTTGATGAAATTTTGTTGTTGGATGGTCTAAAGAGCGTTTAAGAAAATGTGCATTCCCATGTTGGTTGAAAACCATGATTTTTCGAAAATTGAAAAAATTCAAAATCTTTTCGGCGTCGACGGTGACAACTACAATTATGAAGGTACAATTTTTTTTCTATTAAGAAAATGTGTTCATCAAAAACAGATCTTCAAATAAGGCCACGTCTGATTTTTCAAAAACATGCATATTTTTTTAGAAATTTTGTGTCCAACATAGGCAATGTTTACTTTCTTTACATCGTTTTTTCTTAAAAATCACACATTTTTTGATGATATTGGAACCTCAGATAGCTTAAAGGACGCTTAAGGAAATGGTGTAGGTCTCATGTCCGTTAAAATGCCTGATTTTGCAAAAATAAAAAATAAGCAATTTCAGCGTCTTCCTTCAACTACAATTGTGAAGAGAGAATTTTTTTTAATGAATATGTGTTCATGATAAAACAGATCTTCAAATAAGGTCACATTGAATTTTTCGAAAATATTAATATTTGTGGAGTAATTGGTCCTCAAAATTAGTCACCCGCTCTGAAACTCCTTCGCTTCCTGATCGTAATTGAAGAGGATTTTTCAATAAGATGGATGCTACGTATGTCAGAATGTGTATATTATTTCATTGTTCTATTATTCCATAATTTTTTTGTTTTACATTGGAGCTTTTGTTATACGTTTACAAATTAATCTTTTAGAAATTATTTAAAACCTGTTTGAAAATAATATGAAATAAAGATTGCTAACTTTCAGTCACGCGCTCTCAAATTACGTAGTTGGATGCTACGTAAGTTAGAATTTGTATATTATTTCTTATTTCATTTTATTATTATTTATTACATTTATATTATGTATCTCTCACACATTTTAAATTGCGTCCTTTAATTGTGTTGTGTGGAAACCAATAAATGAGTGGTCATTGTCGGTTGTTGTAACCCACTGTTGTAACGCCGCACTGATTTAATGAAGGCTGTGTTTTGTTCCCGGTAATACTATAAACTAAAACATTTATATATTTGTAAAATATTAGCATACTTTATTGTTTAATAATAACTATTATGTTACTAATATATATTGTAACAAATCTGCATATATATTTTATGCACCCAACTTTTATACTCTTTACCTAACTATTAAAATGATGACATGCTATTGTCAAACTCATTAATTTATTAACTGATATTAAAATTTTATTGCCCTAGTCAGTTCAAAAAATTAATAATTTATACAATGGGTTCGTGTTTTGCCACTATCTACCATTTGCTTACCAGTTTCAGCATGGGCCACTCGATCCGTCCGCCATTCGGAAGACGAGAAACCTCTGAAAGTTATTCTTTATGCAAAGATTGCTAACTACAGATTATGCAGGGGTGCATAATAATCATATGATCTGATGTTCATTAAAACAGTAACAGACTGATTTATTCAACTGATTTTTTTTAAAATTGCTATTAACAATAATTTTGTTACTATTTTGCCTTTGCTTTAACTTCGATTTTGGTCATGACCCTTTTCTGAATGTCTAATCAGGTTTTACGGTACCAAGAGCTCACTTCTCAGATGTCACCACGTAGATCTTCTGATGACGGTCCTCTGGGCGCCGCGTTGTCCGCTCTTTTTTCTTGCTACCATTATCTTGTCTAATACTGATCATCGACATTCACTAATAAAGTCCCTGTCGCGAACACTTCTATCTCGTGCACCTCCCACAATCTCCGTTGGTGTTTACCCAAAAAATCACACGACTTATTAAAGTTTGTGACTAAAGTCCTATCACGCCACTCCCTGCTTTCACTATTGTCCTGTCTTTGGATCCCGAGTTTTTAATAATTTCACAAATAATCCAATTCGGTGGTACTACACAATGTCTATCGTAAATCCAATTACACTATCGTTCAGTAACGAATTCAATTAATGGCTATCGGGTTAATGTTTCCAATTCGAATGTTCAAATTTACGATTCAACACAATACTAAAGTTCAACTCTCCTCCTAGAATTATTTAAAATCATTTTACTACCACACTAAATTATAATATATTAATCGTATCAGCTAACTCGTTCACAGTCCTATCATTCCCTTGCTATGAAAGTTAGAGTTCAAATTTCGAAAGTTCCAAATTGCTCGTCCCACGCAATTATTTCTAAACCAAACTTTTGCGTCGCGATCCCGTACGTGATCGAGACGATGCCTTCTTCCTCGCAAGAGACAATTTTTCCATTGTTTTTTCCAAAAACCCTCTCACATCCGGTCATTTAACTATTATCGCACCAGAATTACACGATATCCACCCCACGACCACACTGATTACAGCGTCTACGTGTCTGTAGGACGAACCTCTCTCCCCACGTTTACCGGTTCCCTACCCACCACATACGACTGTCTGATCTTTTCCCTATAATGCACCTACATTCGAGCATTTGCCGTAAATATTGTATACCCAAGTTTTGGTATATTACAATATATTGTGATAAAATAATGAATGATATTATTTTATCTAATTTAATTTATTTGGCTAGCTCAGTTCTCTGGTTCTCATGCTCTCTATACAGAGAAGCCTGGAAGTCTGAAATTATTTATATTCCGAAGGAATTACATACAACGTGGCACAACAATAATTTTGTTTATTAAGAATGGAATTTGAGATTAAAAATATAAAAATTCTCTTGCTTAATTTCATGCATTAAGTTCACTGTACCAAATTGTCTGGCGTTGTGAAACGATGGCCCCGCAGTTCGTAGCCCCTTGACTTCCGCGCCGAAAATCCGTCTGCTTCTTTCTTGCTGCTCACTTCTTGCACACTTGTTCCACAATTTGTCCTCCCTATTCGCGTCGATGTCCAACTTTAATAATTCAGGTTACATACGCGCCGCTACCACCAGGATGCCAGTCAACCACCAACTCTTCCTCGTCCAGGGCCCCCTTCTCGCCCGTCCACAAACTTCGTTACCTAGTAACCGCGACCGTCCAGATTGAAGCGCGGCGTTTGTTTTGTAATATTTTGTATATTACAGCTCCGTCCGTCCAGATTAACGCGCGGCGTTTGTTCTGTAATATTTTGTATATTACAATATTCGTGAATGCACTTCGTACTCTATACAATGAATTCAATGTAAGAAATATACTTTTACTTTCTCGTGGTTTTCCATTTAAAGTTTTGAAAAAAAATCTCCATTGCTAGAAACTATTTAATTTTCGCACCAAATGATCTTCGATTTCAAATGAGTTTTACAAAATCTAATGACTGAGAAGTGTTAATGCGGAGAGAAATTGTGGAATAAGTAGTATTACATAACCATTACTAATAGCGAGAAAGTAAATGTTATTCAGCACTACTAGTTTTAATCACGATTTCGTTTCTCCGGTATTTCAATAGTTAAAAAAATCAATATCACTATTCCGAATGACTCATATTCAGTATCTACATAAGAAATTTTAAATTAAAGACAAGCATTTATTGTTCAAAATTTTAATTCATTTTATAGGCATCCTCGAGTACTAAACCTTCGAAAATGCATAGCATGTGCTCTCTTTATAGGAATATTCAGAAGAGTGACCACGAAGTATCATACTGTGTACACGAAATCTCAGAACAAGATGATTAACTGAACGTGTATCGTAATGAGGACTTGCTTCCTCCTGATGCAAATGTACTACTAACTTACTGGAAAAACAAAGTGTCTCTTCCCAATTTAAGAAAAAATGCATTCCACCAGCTTGTATTTTCGGCACCTGTGCATTTCACCAGCTTGTGTTTTCGGAGAGTTTCGGTACAGCTGGTTTGATATGTGACAAAAAAACGAAATAGGATGGACCCAGAAAGAGTTAAAATGCTAGTATTCCTTAATAAGAATCTTTAAAAACTTTAAAAATTATGTGTTAATGTCAATAATTTTTAAATACTAAAATAGTAAATACATGTATGTGAGAAGAACAAAATGTGTCCTTCCAATTCTGATTCAACCTCTTTTGCAGTTGAGTCTTTAAAGTAGTTTTGTATCGAGTATCGAAGGTCTCAGACAGGTAACGGTATCGAGTATCCAGAAATTCAGGTATTGACCCATCACTACAAACATCGACCCAAAACGTTCGATGTTTGTAAAACTAAAAGTGGTTTAGTCACACGAGTCTCAGACAAAATACATCAGCATTCACAAAATAAACGTCTCCTCTCAAGATTAACCATTCTTGTGCAAAATGTCAATTGTTGCTTGATTGGTGTTTCTAGTCATGAGTACCGTTCGTGTAATCAAAGCTATAGTCTGGTGGCGATATTCCTCGTTGGCTGGGGGGGGGGGAACATATGGCGCCAACTTCCACGTCAGCTTGCGGGGCATTTCCTCCTCCAGATGCCCCGCCCCACTCGAGATACACTCTAAGCTATACTGCGATTTTTCTAACTTTGTCCCTCAAGGCCCATCTTCGCGATGGAACATGTTACTCTTTTTCCCAACTTTCTTTGCCGTGCCGCTAGATTTCACACGATCGCGACCGTATCAAGCAGTGCTAGCGATCACGCGACTTCTACCGGCAAGATCCGGAAAGACGCGAAATGTCGTGTGTTATTCCATCGCGGCCATAGGGGCTTGAGGCCCACAGTTAGAAAAATCGCACTGTAGTTACCCGTTTCTTAGAGTGGAAAAACTTTCATCATCGGATATCGAACCCAAGGATCTCCCTGTCAGAGACGCGACAAAGACAGCGGAATTGATACCCCTGAGCTCTCTCATCCGGGACAATTTTTGAGTCGTGTCACTTTTCCCGAGCGCCGTTTTCAATTTTCCCATCTCCAGTTGCCCTGGAGAGGCGGGAGTGTATTCAAGTTTTGGCATATACAAAATAATTCCAGCCGTTACGGCTTGTGGAATTTGAAGGCTTTTAAACATACTAAGTAATCCTAAAAGCTATTAACAAGTGCCTCTTAGGGCTCTTTGAGTTTCAAATATGTCTTCTTTTCTTCTTCTTCACTTTCAGGGATTAGGCTGGCAGCCTGTTCCGTCTTCACTCCAACCATCTCTTCCTAGGACGTCCAATTTCTCGTCTTCCTACGGGTTTATAAGATAATATTGACTTTATTATTCTTGTGTCATCCATTCTATTTATATGTTGAATCCAGCGTTGTTTATTTTCTTTAATATGGTAATTCATGGAATATATATTTAGATGAGATCTAATCTCATTTCTGATTTGATGTAATATCGAGCAACCTTTCACTCTCCTCAGACATTTAATCTCTGCTGTTTGTATTCGTTGTTGCTCTTTTGCTGTTAGACTCCACGATTTTCTTCCTCATGTTAATACTGGTCCTGTCATTACTTTGTAAAATTTCATTCTAATTTCTTTCATTGTTTTATTTTTTTAAGTTCTATGAATAGTGCCACACATCATTTGATATTTATTTAGTTTATTTTGCAAATCATCATAGCTAATGTCACAGCCAAAAAAATTAAAATGTGACACTTGTTCTATTATCTGATTATTTATAACAATTTTGGAGCGTATAGGATATTTCCCTTTAAAAGCCATAACTTTCGTCTTTTTAACATATATTTTAAAATCATAGTTCTCACATATCTGGTTTAAGCGGCATATAGATTTTTGCAAATCATTTTCTGTTTTCTGCATAATTATTTGATCGTCATCAAACGTTTCAAATATGTAATTAGTTTATTACATATTTTGAAAGTTCTTGAGATTGTTCATTTTTCCTTTTAATTTTCATTTAAGTTTTCATCCACGCTCACATTTACTGTTAAGACCCGAGCGCCGATGACAGGACGCGCTGCTGAACCGTCCCTCAGTGTGACGTAGGCCGCAGCAGTCACCTTCGGCGCCGCAGCCTCCGCCGCCGCCGCGTGCCTGGCGCCGCCCGCGACGCGACGCGCGCCCCGTGTACGCGGAGCGGGCCGGAAGGCAGGAAGGAAGCGGCGGCAGGCGCGGAAGCGGGGAACGAGGCGCGCATGGCCTGTTTGCGCCGCGGCCTCCGCGCCGACCTCTCCTGCGCGCGGCGCGCCGCGCCGGGCCAGCTGCCTCTTACATTCCCAAGATTTATTTACAATTTTACATTCTGAATGGTAAACAAGTAACAAGTGGTGTACTTAGCTTGTTATAAGAATTAGGTTAGCAACGGATAGATTGATGACATATAGAGAGAATTGAACGTAAAACGTGTTCCTCTACAGAAATGTGTAAGTTCTAATTGTAAAAAGTGAGCAGGTACAATATACTGAAGTACATTGTTCAAGAAATTTAAATAAAAACTGAAAGAATGAGAGTTGGTGTGTTACTACTTAAAAAAAAAAAGTAGCTACAGTAATTGTAACGGCAGATGCAACAAGAAAAAGATCGATACTGAGATTGTTTGCCGAGGTCGATACGTGAAGCTCCTGAATGATGATCGTGGATGGTCTTGTTTTTGTAATATCTATGATTGGTTGGTTACTAGTGATTCCAGGCGCGCCAACTGCTGAGGACATTAGTCTCGCAAGAGTGGTGCTTTTTTTTTTTTTTTTTTTTTTCCCTTCTTCTCGGAATTGGCGGTGATCTTGTTCTGCTGGATGGCGAGATCCGACGCCGACCTACCGTCGGGTAACGGGATTTCTCCAACCCAGTGTTGCCAGACGTACCAGGATTCTGGTATTTTTACCAGGATTTTAAGAAAGATACCATGTACCAGGATGAAGGCATCTTGGTACGCTTAAATACCAGGATTTTATATGTATGGTAATTGATGTACAATTTACGATTCGTATGATATTTTATTCAATATTTATACACCAATATTACAAATAACTATAAGATTCGTGAAAACACTGCTGTGAAACATTAAAAGTGGCATATGTAACCGCTAGAGTCTGGTTACATGCCATAGAAGTTGATTCGATCTCCACGAGAGGGAACACGCAGCTGTTAATACTTCCTTTGACTTGCAATACATTACTCCACAAGGAGTATTATAAATTTCTGATCGCACTTGCTACAAGGAATGAAACCAACCAATCAAAACTTAGTTCGCCTGAAGCCGAATTATTTCGATCGAACCTTGACATCTTCCTTGGAGGCGTCAGCTGAGGTAACAACGTGATCAACTGTGTGGAGGAGCAGATTTAGAAGAACTTGTAACACGGACATTATAGAACTTACTAAAGGTAATGAATCTTCACTGCTACAGAAGAAATTTGATATTTGAAATGAAATTTGATATTTGAAAATTCATCAGCATAATAGAATATAAACTTTTCAACATCGTGCGAAATCCAGAGTAATACGAATTTTTGTATTACTGCAAATTCGGATCATCCGAAGCACGTGGCACTAACGGAAAAAAGCTTTTCTCTAATAGTAAAATGTCTTTCTCTTTTCCAACTTCTACTTTTTCATTCTTAATTTTATAAATTTAATATACTATTGAAAATCCCAAGAGAATAAACTATAACACTTCGACGGTGCTCGAAAAAACTGGAAACATCGCATCGTTGGATTGCGCGGTTCACGAAGAGAAGACGCGGGACCTTCGCGCTGCTGACCTTGAAGAACGCCGGCTCCCCTTGAAACTCGGTATTTCCAAGCCAGACAGAGAAATACTGTAAGTTATAAAAACTCTTACATACAGTGAAATGTTCAATCCACGACCTAAATTTACAACGCAGACGTTCGTTGAAAGAACAAGTAATTCTTTTGCTAGCACGTTCATTGTAAAAGTTCTTGAATATTGAATATAATTTTTGATTTCATTAATGCGCTATATGCACTACTCCATGCGGACAGATGCTCGGAGCGGACGGACGGACAGACGTTTTGCTTTCAATTGGTTTTCCGGTATCAAGGACCCACAAAGGGACCCACAAGAGATTCTGGCTGCACCATATGTTAGGAGATTTTTTTTTCTTAATTTAGCAACTGGATTGTTCAATCTCGCGAACAATCACGAGGAAACTCGCTAGCAGGGAGCAGCCTCAAATTGTCTTTCCCCCGCGCGGCCAACATTCTTCGGCTGCCCCACCTTCAAAGTTTCTCACGGCACCAGCAAGTCTATACAAAAATATATAAAAGTGAAACACAGATTGCCAGGCAACAAAACAATTCTCGTTGACCCCTATTGGCCGCGAGCGCCGAAACGCCGCGTACCGCGTATTGTACTGTAAGCCGGAGAAAGGGCGACGGGTCAGTTACCCAGGGCTTGGCCTCCGCCGGCGCGCGGGGCCGCTTCCTCGAGACATTAACCGTTTACCTGCCTTGTGCTCAGCCTTCGGCAGCCTGATGTTTACAAACATCCATAAATATCGCTACGTGCCTCCCGCACCAATATTGGCATTAGTATTCGCAAGGCAGCCGCGCCCGCGCCCGCCTTACCGCCCCCGTCTCTCAGCCGGCTCCGCGGTTCCCGTGAGAAAATACCAAACCTTGTCACACTTCCAAACCAAGTCACATGACACACTTCAGAAAATAACAACAAATAGCGAGCATCTCTCGCGGCACACTGCATCTCATAGGCTAGCTGCAAATGTCACGTGACTCCTCCCCCTCTGCACTCGGGAACATATGTTCAAATAAATACGGCAACTTCGCTCCCACGCGCCACTAATATGTCAAACTACTCTCTTCACTACACTCTACTCAGTCTCTCTCAGCCAAAGTTCCAAGCGACAACTTCAGTGCTACGCTGCTACTGAAAACTATTCAGTCATCTCTTCAGTCGACTTCTAACAGTCATTACTGTCCAGTCTCCTTCAGTCAAACTACACTCTACTCAGTCTCTCTTAATCAAACTTCCAAGCAACCGCTTCAGTCGTTTCTACGTCTATCAGTCGTTTCTACGCTGCTCCTGAAAATTATTCAGTCACTTCTTCAGTCGACTTCTAAGTCATTTCTACTACTCAGTCAAACTCTCAATCGAACTTCCAACTACTTCAGTCAACTTCTATCAGTCATTTCTGCGCTGCTACTGAAAACTATTCAGTCACTACTACAAACTACTGCTTCTTCTTCAGTCAGACTAGCCAGTCACTTCTTCACTCAACTCCTACGAGACAATCTACTATCATTGACACATTTGTCAATACACCGGACGAGTGTCAATGCTCGCTCTACTCGTCAGACAGCCTGCGAACGAGTCAGCTGTCCTTGCTCTGCCTATCAAGGCTCCGGCAATCTATCAGCGCGGTCAGCAGGCCACGATCTACATTCGGGCCACCCGTGAATCAGCCTTCATCTGGCCAAGTCAACACTACGGGCCGCTCCAGTAGTCGAGTACACGCCCATGGTGACATCCAGCCTACCAGCAGTATCATCCACAGCCCATTTGAACCGACGGCATCCGACAGCCCATTTGAACCGACGGCAACTCAGCCGTCTGACCTGGGTTGGTGTTTGCTGTACTTTCATCAATCTGTGAGTAAATGTAAACTTCAAGAAAGAAGAAACTTAAACAATAAACATTCATTGGTCCTCCGGCTTACTGCCAAATTACCTATTTGTAAAACTAACCAATTATTTCAAGAATTAAATTAAATTCATTCACAAGTGCCTTTCATTTGCCTCTAAGAAACAATCCCCTGAAATCCGTTCTGAGCCTGTATGTAGGTGCATTCGCAGCACGGACCTCACACCGCGCTGCATCCACTACATGGATTTATCCCCTTTTTTGTTACCGGGACCCTGTAATAAGAGATTTTCTGCCGAAAATCCGCCGTTTTTTCGCGCAGCATTGCATAACTTTCCCTATACTATAGTATAGTGTAGTACGTATAGTATACTAAAAAGTAAAATTGGATCGATATTGAACTTAGTTTAACGAACTTTTTGAGCGCGTTTAAAACAGTAGTTATAATATGAACAATTTCAGAATTTATATAAATTGACATTGGTACCAGGAATTTTAGAGAAAGTACCAGGATTTTTTAAGGTTTGTACATTTGATCGTCTGGCAACTCTGCTCCAACCATGTATCTGCCACCAGCGGGACACCGCTCCAGCTGGAAGAAGCTCCAAGCTCCCGACCGGCCTCTCGGCATGTGTCGCGGCATCGGAACTCGACCTAGCTATCTGGCCAGTGTCGAAAATCCCTCCACTTTCGGGACTCGAACCTCAGGATCTCCTGGTCAGAGACACTGCAGTTGATGTTCTGAGCCACCTCTCCTGGTTCCAGCATCGAGTTTTGTGGCTAGGCCGACTGTTTGAGGCAAAGAATAGAAACAAACTGTTCAGATCGTTGAAAAAACAATAATTTCGTCCGCGAAATATAAATATTTTTCTACGATAAATATAATTTTATTACAAATTATAATTTCTTTCATATCTGCTCTTTAAATGAAGGAATGTCGATCATTGTTAACAATAGTATAATAGACAGTCATGATGTAGCGATGTGCAATCTTGTTCCATACGAATTCCTATTCTGTATTTGGTGCATCGTGATTATGGTGCATCGCATTACTAACATAAATTCAAAATAGATAGTAGCGGTATTAACACTGTACAGGAGTTGCTCGGAATTGCAAACACTACATTATGTAATTTATCCACATTGATGTTCTAACGTGAAACATTAGAAAATAGAGCCATTTTTTTAAAATTTTGAAAATATTCCAGGGGCTTCATGTAAAGTACACCCCAAAATTAAAATATTGTTTTCAAATTCAAGGGGCCACGACACCAACCACATGAACTGCGGAATATTAATTTTGGAAAAAATCGGCTGAACGATTTAGCCGCTAGCGTTGTTCACTAACGGACAGACGGACGGATAGACAGTTTCGCCGTTATTCGATTTTTCTGTATCAGGGACCCACAAAACATGGATTCTGGCTACGCCACGTGTAGAGGATATTTGTCTAAATTTAGAAACTGGAATTTATTTCCTTTTTTGTTATCAGAGTTTTCATGCCGAATATTGTCCGCTTTTTTGCGCTGCATTACATAACTTTCCCTTCACTGTGTAAGCGGTAGCGAGAAAGTAAAAGTAAGATTTTCTCAAAAATGTTTTTTCTTCCTTCAATTTTTTAGAGATAGTGCTAAATGCACTGTACAAGTTGACATAATTGCCATTTTGTGTATTTTATTTCAAAATTACACACGTATGATTTTCTTGAAGTACCTCTCATGTCAATATTCACATTACTGGCAATCTGTACACATTATTTACATAATGTATGAGTACATGATCTTTAAACGATGTCTTACACAGATTCTCGAAAACTAACCTCTCTGTGAAAATGAGTTCAAAATTCCGTATATTTTCAAACGCTTGAAAGATATTTACTCAAAGACTGCACATTTTTTCTTTTAAAATATTTGTCCGATTGTGCTAAATGCACTGGACACTAAACTTTTTCAAATTTTACATAAATCTATTTTTTTAATATCTGTCACGTCGTTAATATTTATATTACGGGCATTACTTATACATAATAGTTTTTTGTGAGAAGAAGTGCTTGAAACGGTTTCCAATTGAGTGTCGGCTATAGTAGTGCAAGTAACACCAGTTATACAGCGTTAGTGTTGTCTGTGAGAAGTGAAACATCTGCCTCTGCCGCGACGCAACAGGAACACCTGCAGGAGACGGAGACCTGTTTGCTGCACCGTGACAAAAAATTAAGCCTCTTTTAAGCCGCAATGAAATTATTTTAATGTGCTCTGTCGAAAACCTAAGCAAAAACTTGAAAAACAGATGCAGCAGTTCCTTGTTTTCCAAGCTAAGTCTTTTTCTGAACTATTTTGCTCCTTCAAGTTTTGTTGCGCATGTTTATACAAGTATTTGCAGGTTTTCTTCAAAATGTCGCTGTGATTCTTCAGAAACGTCATGAAGATAAATTAGCACGCTTATAATCCATTTGACAACAACAATTAACCACCTACAAAATTTCGCTTAGTTTGCGACTCGTAAAAACTAAACGATTTTAAACGCGGCATTGCTTCAAGTGCTTTGATTTCATTTTTGTACTAGGATAGAGAAAAGTACGCTTAGAAAATGCGTGTTTCATTTTCGTTGAACTCTTTTAATTTTCGAAAATTGTAAAGTTTAAATTCTTTGAAGACTTTCAGTAGATGAATACCAAGATAGAGATTTTTCCTTAATGAAATCTGTTCTTGAAATATATCTTTAATAACGCTCATGCACAATTTTTCAAAACTCGAAATAGTTTTTTCTAATTTTTGGTAAAATAAATAATTTTGCGTGAAAAAATTTAAAGCAAGAGTTTTTAAAAACGCCTCTGAATTGTTTCTTTAACTTTTTCAGCAGAGCGAAATATGCTCACAAAAATAGCTTAGATCCCATATTCGTTGAACTCTTTGAATTCTCAAAAGTTACAAAGAAAGCGAGAAAGCATGTGTTGTTTCATCCCAGTAATTTCATTTTATTTAATACTGACATGAAAAAAAATCACATTAAGGGCATGGGTTACTAACAAGACAAGCCACAATAGTCATGGCAAACTTCTCGCAAACCGTAAATGTTAATATCTAGATTTTGGAAAAGTGTGGCTTATCTTGTTGATATAGATGTCTTGTTTGTAATTACGGAGGGCTTAGTGCAATATAAAAGTAACACACACTTCACCCCAAATCGAGATACAACATTTACGAAAAGAGGGAACCTTGCTATGGGAGATATGACGTAATTTGTTATTGCCCCCAAGCCCTTCTCATACACAATGTTAATAATGTAGGCATCATGACTGATAATTTGTAAACAAGATAATATCAGTATTCTCTCTGTTAACAAATGTTTCCGATAAATCTGACTACAGGACTAGAATGCAAATTATATATTTGACATGTAGTCATTACATAGTGTGAGTTCAGGTGTTAATTTCAAAGCAATAGAAAAAAGTGAATAATGTTCTTTCTTAATTGCTGATCCATGGCACAGGGGCTTGGAAAAGCTTCCAGAAAAGCGGATTCAAAGACTGCACGTTCGAATACAGTGTGAGGTATGGGAGCCTAGCTGTGGTTGTTGCATAGTTAGTTGTTACATCACCGACCAGAACGTCATCTCCTCCTTAACTATTCATTTGGAAAAACGCTAATCGCTTTGTGTTAAAAATTGGTAGAATTTTCATCAATAATTTAATACGTAAATTAAAATTAAGACTCATTTTCATCTTTTTCCCTAAAAGTACGACGTTTCGACAATCTGATCCATTCAAATGCAACCCGTCTATTCAAATTCATCCGTATAAAGTGTGTCAATCTGTGAAGAGTGTGTTTTCAAAAGAATAATTCAGACGGTTGAATTTAATTTTCTTCTTCATAATTCATCATTGATAATTTGCTTAGGCTCAAGGATGATGTATCAAAAATCAACCTTCACAATACATATTCATAATTCTTCTTACCCACCATCAAAGGTGAAAGAGCATCATTCGGACTTAAACATAATAACTGCAGGTTGCCCGCCTTGGCACCAATGTGACTGCGGGCATTCTTTGACCTGGAGAGCTTCCGGTGACAGGCAGCGGAGGAAGCAACGGTCCTTACTCTATGAACATTCTAGGAAGCAGGACATGGTTTGAACTGTACCGGGTGTACGTTAAGAAACGGCAACTTCCAACCTACGAAAACAACGGATACAACAATTAGCGCTTGCTTTTCCAGTTGCTGCGTTACTTGTCAATGTGTCGGTCATTTGCTGCATGCACTTGCGTGGTGGTAGTCAGCGTATAATGAAAAACACTTAATCGCTCTACGAAAACGACATGCCAGTTGCCAGAGGTACAATCCGTAACTTCATCCCTCACCGTCGTCTAATCGCAGAACCGACTGAGGTGAGTGAAGGCAACAACTGAAGCCACTGCAATTATCTGACCGGAAGGTCGCACAGATCGGTGAATTTTATCACTCTAGTTACATCCGTGAGTCGAATTCAGCCGCTGTATGAAGGAAAATTCCAGTGGCAGACTGATTTTAATAGTTTTCATCGATCAATTCCAGGCGAATGACAGAGCACCATACAAACGGACCACAGACCGTGCACGATTTTTCCTTTCTCATTCTTGACCCTTCTCTTCTTTCATATCCACACCCATACTTACATGCACTTTTACTTCCAAACGTGTCGGAAGCTTGGATCTTCTCTCGGCTTGGGGCGGTGCCCCTTTGACGAAGATGGGAACCCCTGTCGACGTGTAGATCGAAGGCGTATCTCAAGTTTTGGCGAAGGAGACACCACCACCACCACCACCATCATCATCATCATCATCATCATCATCATCGCATGAAACATTCACTACAATTACGGGACTAATGACCATAGTAGTTGACACAATCGGAAACATAAATGAATCGAATCGCAGGGCTCTATATCTTATTGCAATAATACGGATAATAACTGTATGACACACGCATGGAGAATTGACGTTTGCTTGAACTTTATCGCTTCCTGTTGAGCGTTCACCGATTTTAACTTCTTGATTCTGAAAACCCGTCCGAAAATAGAGAATACGGTGGGGGTTTCTGGCTCTTATTACTACCAGCCTTTGCGGAGAATACGTTTTCCTGACCTGCCAAAACTTCTATACATATATCTTATTGATTTATTTCGAATACTTATTTTTTCATTATTCTTTTTATATACATAAGTTATTTTAAGTTCTTAGAAGAGTTACACATGTACACATTCAAATATGAGATGGATTGATATTATTCACGTTGCGTTTAGCTGCTAAAATGTCGTGACACATTTCAAGTCCATATTTACAATAAAGGCCGATCTGGATATTCGAGGTGGCTAAGAGCGTTTACGACTCAGCCCTTCGGTCCGAAGGGTCGCGTATTCGAGGCCCACGTTGGGTTGTTTGTTCCTTGTCTCTTATGTATGTGTTGTCACGGAGGGCCTCACCTTCTGCTGACCGCGGATTAGCCCAGATATGCCTGACGTCCTATATTTAGGTCACTTGTGTCGTCATTAGATTTTTAATTATTGAATTGGATCCTTTTGTTCCCGAGAAGTGGCAGTAGCTCAGATCGCGCCTGGAGGCCTCAAATGACCGATACATGTTTAAACCTCATGATTTCTGTAGTGGTGTTTTCAGTTGCACACCCTTGAAATTCAGCATCCTCAAAAATAGCTTCATCATCGCGTACTAGAGAAGACAAGTAGGCATAGTTCATGTATTGTTAAAGGAATTAGTTTGCAATTGATTTTATTCGAAAGAAAACATTTCAATAATCATATAAGTGTACAAGTATAAACAAATTTAGTATTCGTTCGTTGGATATTATGTGTAGAAACTAGGTGTCCTATATGTAGGTCGCTAGGAAAATATACGACTTTTTCCGAAATATACCACACTAACGCGGATAATTGTCTGATTTCAATTTTATTAATTTTTTAATCGTATTTTAACACATCTTTGCAAAATAATAGTAAATAATGTAAATTTTACATTTTTGCAGTTCATTTACACTGTATGAAATTTTGACACTTTGGAAGAACGACATGGGTATGAGGGGTATTGTTATTGAGTGGGTATGTGCCAGTACACAGAAGAAGAATAAATTGGGAAAATGCACTTGACACTCGAAATGAACTCGTGATATCGATTACTAGATATCGTTTCGAGTTTATGATGACAAATTTTCATGTGTGCGACAATGATGGTCTCAATAAATATGACAAGTATCCAAAAGTTTGTCCTCTGTATGATGCATTGAATAGTAAATTTTCAGAGGCAGAGAAAGAGACGACGACGACGAAGAAGGCGAAAACGAAGGTGACGAGGAAAACGAAGACGACGAAAGCGATGAAGATGACGAAGACGACGAAGATGATGAAGAAGACTAAGACGAAGAGGAAGACGAAGATGATAAAGATGACAAAGAAGACGAATACGACGAAGACGAAGATGATAAAGATGGCAAAGAAGACGAAGATGATAAAGATGACAAAGAAGACTTAGATGAAGAGGAAGACGAAGATCACAAAGATGACAAAGAAGACGAAGACGACAAAGAAGACGAAGATGATAAAGATGACAAAGAAGAAAAAGACGACAAAGAAGACGAAGACGACAAAGAAGACGAGGACGAATTTGCCTTCTATTGAATTTTCATTATTACAGTGCCGGTGAACATTTGTGTTGTATCGTCCGTGTACATTTGTGTTTACTTTGCAAAACAATTACTCTTCATATTACATTATAAACATTGCAAAAATTAATTCACTCACTTTTACAAGCAATATTTTACAACTGAGAGATTATTAACCAACTAGCGTCAAATAAAATTTGTTAAACTAAAAAAATTTACTTTGTTCACAATATGCGTTCTTCTGTACCCTGTATTTGCCTGACGACCTATATGTAGGACGGTCGATTTTAGCAAAATGAACAATATATTAAAGGTTAAATTACATTTTTTATTGTTTTAGTAACCTTATACATAGAAAAAAGTAGACGGAATCCAAAATTTCCCCCCAAAAATAATTCAGGCATATCTGGGTTAGAGGAGCCAGCAAGGGTGTTGGTGTTTAGTCTTTGGTTGAATATGCGTCCCACCGGGACGTTAAGAGTATCCGGATGGCGGCTGGTAAAATCCCTGGAAAAAAATCACAATACAGAACAGTCTTCGAGGAAGTTACTTTTAGCCTCATTGATTGCATTTTAATGCTACGCAGACAAGTTTTATGTATTAAAATTTAAAACTGTTACAGGAATGCATTATTAACAAAAGGGTGATTGGAGTTCATGATGTGTCCAGCTTCTGTACCTGCAACTAGTAGGTATTTTTGTCATATTTGTATTCACGCTTATTCAACAATGTATGTTCACTGAAAAAGTAAAGAACCCTTACTGTTCATTGATGTAATGGTTTAGCGTAAGTTAACACTTTTAATGTAACGCGTTTTTGTGACAGGATGCAGAGAAATAAAAGATTTCATATATGCTCACTTCTTGGGCTGAACCACAAATTTCCTTTGCTCTCCACTCTAGCACATAGCATGATTACCGTTGTTGCACTAATGGGCGAAGAAGCGACTTGCCTCCCTCGGCCTCAAGGGTTTCTGAGCGCCGGCCGGTGGAAGTGGGAGCGCCTCAGTCAAGGTTCGTCACATCGATCTTGGCCAATGAAAGGTCACACGCGTAGTTGCAAATAATAACTATTATGCCAGGTCGGTAACCTTCGAATTATGAAGGCCATCGCATGCAGAAAATTGAGTACGAACCACGCCTCCCTAGTGTCTGGGAATGCTCAGGATGCTACACTGGCACAAGTGGAAAAATGACGTTCTGAAATAAACCTTTTTTAAGGTTTTCACTGGTTGTGAAATTCCGGAAACTCATACGTACAAAGTGTCGGATTAAAAAATGGCTTTATTGAAATTCTTCCTAGTTCAGTTAATATTAATTATATTATAAATTAAAGTTTTTAACTCAAAATTCCTGTTTGCAAGTTGAGTGCAGGACCAATATATTTTTTAATTTTGAAAATATTATTTGACATTGATTTGAATTTGAGCAGAGGATTTGTGTCGAAGAAAGGTAACTAATACAATTTCATGAACTTCAAAGCAAGAATAATAAAACCGAACATTTGGAGTTACAGCGCGGCTATTGAATGTGGTTACGTGATTATATGCAATTTTCATGCACGTGTCAATGCAGTTTTGCTAGATATTAAATACAGAATTAAATAATTCTCAGCACGTTATTCATTAATGCCGTAGTAAATGGGACAGTGACTTGCAAATACTGACTTTGTAGAAAAACTCCGAAAACAATGTTTTCCAGTTGCACTAAAGCACAGTGGAGAGGCGGACGTTTTTGGTCCTGGATGGCTTCCGGTTGGCGGGCGACAGGTATGACGCAGACGTCCTACCTGCCTTTTCAGATAATCCGTATGCCAAGCAATATTAACGAATGATAGTTTAAGAAGGTCAAGGCAATAAGATGAAAAACATTACGTCTTGAATGACTCACCGGTCTACTAACGACTAACCTAGAGTTTCCCATTAGTTGCAAGAGCAACTAAGTTGCAAATCACATGAGAATTTCTCTAATTTCCTAGAGCGGCGAATTGTAGGTTTCCCTTCGATACACAAGTGCATGAGAAAGCGGCGGGAGGGCCTTGATCTTGTCGCAGGATTTCAGTGGCAGCCTAGGAACAGGCTGGCTGAAATAATTGGAGGCATGACTCACTCTGAAGAAGAACTAAACACAGTTTTCGTAGGGAAACATCATTTTAAATATTTGATAACTACAACACAAACCACTTTTTTTCGGCACATCCGAATCAAGTTTGTTCAACACTCCATGTAAAACATAAACTCCTATAAGACAAAAATGTACGCACAGAAAGAAGTCCGAAATATCTGATGGATGTTATCTCTGCCGTACTGTAAAAGCAAGGGAAGAGGTATGGGAATAGAACAACCCAAGGAATGGTGACCTCACGTTCCGACCAGCTGAACGACCAAAGGTGTAGAACTCCCTTAGCGGGACATCGCCGATCTGTCACCAAACAGGCGTCTGGAAGGGAGAGGCGTCCCATGCTCAAGTGATACCTGATCACCAATCCGATGGTTCCAATGGCGTTCCAATGGTGTTCTTTGAGAGGAGGATATCATGGGGTCGTGTTTAGTATATTGCTTACTGACGAAAGTTTGAAATGGGTAAGTGATATCAGATGTGGAATTTGATTTTAATTCTTCATCCACTTTACGTGTATGTTGTTCAACTCAAAGCATCTATTGTATGTTTGTTTTCCTGTAACTATCTTTGTATGTGTGAAACCCTTGTGTAGTCGAATCAATAAAAAAACAACAACAAAGAACCATACCTTCTTTATGAACTGCTAGCGGCGAGTCTCAGACAACATCCTCCGATCTCCAACGCAGTATATCGCGCGTTGCACCAATGCACGGGCGGGCGTTCCTTGACCCGGAGGGCTTCCGGCGCCGCAGGTCAAGGAACGGGCAGGGGGCGGGGCGCCGCTGCGTACGGTCCTTCCCCCGCGGTGGGTCCGTTGCCCCTGCCCGGCCAGGCCCGGCCGGTGCCTCCGCGCGCGCCCCGCCGCCGCCGCAACCGCCAGCGGCTACTCCGAAGACGATCCGGAGCGCGGACGCGACGGCGGCCGCCGCACAAAGGGAATAAAGATGTAGCGCGGGAGCCGGCGGAGCAAAAACACGAAAGCAAGTGTGAGGAGAGGAAAGGGAAAGCGAAGCGTGACCTAGCGCACGCGAGCGCGGCCATTCTTCTGCCCGGCATGGATGTGACCTCGGTTTATTTATTTTGTATTTTGTTTATCAAAAATTAACAAAATAGTATTTGACGTTGGGGAAGTCAGGAAAGTTGCTTCATTCAGTGACCACCAGTAAAGCTAGTGTCATCTCACTTGCGCACACCGGGGTGGGGCCACCGAGATAACATGCAAGCTTTCCGCCGCATGTCCAACCGTACTGCCTTTCTGCCTGAAATAACCCCGTATTATAGATTTTTTGAAGTATTTTCCTATTTATTATGCCTGCTAACATTCTGTGTGTTCCACGTTGGGAGGGACTCATTGAACTTCATCGCCCCCTTCCACGGCAAGAATATATTCCTGCCATTGTGACAAACATCTTCAAAAATATATAGTTTACTACTTTTCTAAACCAAAAAAAAAAACATTCAGTAGTATATCAATTGTTAAAGTTATAAATATTTATAATAATTCAAAAAATAAAAATACAATCTATATTCAGCATAAACAAAAAATTTACTTTAAGGAAAAATCATCAGGGCGACTGGGCACTACACCTGTACCTTTCCCTCACACCAGGAAAATGTACTGGGTGCGGTTCTGGATTATCTTAATATTTTCTCTGGATCTGTTGAAACTAGACAAATCTATTGCCTCAAACCCAAGGCAGAAAAAAACGGGAATTGACTCTTGAGCACACATCGCTGTGGAGCCCATACTCAAATGTTAAGACCGTGACAAAAATGCTGAGGCAAAGGAACGAGAGGACCAAATATTTATATTGAAACTTTAATTTTCTTTTTGGTTGGTCGCGGAATTAAATTTAACTCTTTTATTTAGATATATTATTAATATCTCTCTCTTATAATATATCTCTATATTATTATTATTTTATCTCTATTATTAACTCTACAATTTTCTTTTAAAACGAGAATAAAGTCATTTAAATTCTTCTACACAAGGAATAAACGATCTTGAATATCATCAGCTCTCTGAGAGAAATTAGATAATCCAGTAATTAAAAGTTGAATAAAAATATAAATGAAATACAATTGTTCCAGTAGGTTTCATTTTTTTTCTTTGTATAGCACTATTTTTTCACAATAACAAAGGGATCATTGGAGCAAGCTTTCCGCCGCATGTCCAACCGTACTGCCTTTCTTCCTGAAATAACCCCGTATTACAGATTTTTTGAAGTACTTTCCTACTTATTATGCCTGCTAAAATTTTGTGTGTGGTCCACGTTGGCCTTATCATTGAAAAACAAATTAAGGCGGGTTGGAATATGTTGGGAATGACTATAGATAATCTGAAAACAGTTGTTTTAAAACATGTTTTTCTGGACCTCAGATCGGGAAATTAATATGTTTCCCGAATGTTGATATTGCACTGAGCCAAACAGGAAAACATGCCTGGCATAGCTACAAATAAGTTGTAAAAACCTTCCTTGAAAACGGAGAGAATACAGATTACAAAATCATTGCAAATATCACGTTTGAAAATTTAAGAAAACTAGGCTGTCACATGAGCTTAATGATTCCTATATACTTACATTGAGAATTTTCCAGATTGTCATGGATTTTACAGCAAAAAACATGGTGAACGTTTTTTACGGAGATTTGAAAGACATTGAAAGAAGATACCATAGTGGTTGGACTGTTAATATGATGGCAGACTACAATTGCTCTCTGAAAAGGAAAAGTACTTCTCATGCTAGAGGAAGAAGTGCAAAAGGAAGAAAATTTCTGCCTGTAAAATAAGTCAATTGATGATAGTTCTTGTGAAATATACGTGTATTATGTTTACAATTACATGAATACATAATTCTAATACACAGCACTTTCTTGAGCATGACAGTGATCTTGTAAAAGAGTATAAATATACATGTGGTTTATGTGAAAAAATGGAAATTTTAGTTTTAATTTTTTTTTAATCTGAACGCGATCGAGGAAAACGGATAACATATTAGGAACCAGCACTCCAAAATTAGGGAGGAAACATTTAAAACTAAACTATCAATTTTTTTTCAAAATGTAGAGCAGTGTAATGAAAATATGAATGTAGAGAGGAAAATGAATCGCAAACTAACACGAAGCTGTCAAATAGAAATACAATATTATCAATATTCATAAAATAACATTGACACTCACAAAAAACTGCACAATATTATTATTTTCCCTAATTTCTAACACAATTTTCGCTTTTCTACCAACCATCTCCGCTTTTTTAACTTAATTCGCGGTGTTTTAACCACTAACATTTTCAATCAAAAATATTTTGATACGCGTGTTTTTCGATCGAACGTGCAAAGTTCATTACATGTTTTCAGCCCCTCGGCACCTCATCGTCCCCGCATCCCTCCGCCACAAAAAGCGGTGGCGTACTCCGGAAGAGGTGTGGGAGTGCGGGGGTGCGCGGGGGCGCTGCGGGGTGGAGGCGAAGCGTGACCCGCCACCCGCACCCCCCCCCCGCCGGATGCGGCGCCCCCCGAAACACTCGTTCCTGTTATTTTACAATGCACGCCCCACCGCCCGCGCCGCGCGGAAAAAGTTTTTCCTCGTCGCCGGTCGCCCCGTCGGAACCAGGGTGGGCTTCATTTCTCTGTCGCTAATGGACAGGACACCCGTTCAATGTTCTCTGCATATGCTGTATTATAATTTCTAAAAACTTATCGCATGACGTATGATGAATTAATAATTGATGTTTTTAACTATTGATTATAATTGATGTGATTACTTAATAATTAGTGATTAAAATATAGGGAGCTGGTTACCCGTTTTTACCACTATTATAAAAATAGGGAACAGATTACCTACTATTCTTTATTTTTTTATTTTTACGTTATTTGTTATTATTTTTACTTTTTTATTATTAGGTTATTTCTATTTCTTATTAGTCGTTCAGGTCCAATTTCTTTATTTTAACGTCAAAAACAGTTAAAACTGTGTGACGTACAATGGAGAGAAGGACAATCTGCACGATTTCATATACTACTTATTAAGTAGAATTATAAATACAGTAAGCAACGAGTGTCATTGCAGATGATCATAGGAAAATGTTCTTTCCTTTGTAAACAAAAAAACATTTGCAATGTCAAATGAGCTACAGATTTTGGTGATTATCCCTTACCGTGCCCCAAGTGAAGGAATCGAATTATTGACCGGAGAAGATAGAGAACGATTATTTGAATAAGTATATTTCTCACTGCGCTCAAGAAATTGTACACAGATAGTGAAGCTACACATATGTTCAGAAGAGAAACATGGACTTATCTCAGCGTTTGGTCAATGGATCAAGGAAACTGGACGGTGAACCTGATCGATGATTGATTAGTGATTCCGGGCGCGTCAACTGCTATGGTCTTTATTCTCGTTAGTGTAGTGCATGTGCTTTCTTCGGAGAATGCTGTGAACCTACATGTCGGCTGGCGGGGTTTTCCCTAACCTGGTGTTTCCCTCCAGCCGGGCTCCGCCTCAGTCTAGACACGCTCTAAGCTTCCGATTAGTCTCTCGGCATGCGTGTAGTACATGTATGCATGTAAATGTGTGTGTAGGTAAGAGATGAGGATAGGATAAGGAAAAGGAAGGAAAGACCACGCGTGGTGCGTGGCCCGTTTCTTGGAGTACTACTCCGGCATTCGTCTGATTTGTTTGGAGAAACCAGGGAAAACCCGATCAGAGCAGCCTGTCATTATAATTCTTCTTCACACAACACCTGAATTCGACATAAGTATCTAGAAGTATCTAGCTAGTTTCGAAAAGTCTGCCGCCGTCGAGACTCGAATTCTAGAACCTCCCAATCAGAGGCACTTCAGGAACATCAGATGATGCCCTGAGCCACTTAATTCGGTAAACCTGATCGAGATTTGTCTCAATGACCTCCATACCTGAGGTATAATATTTGTTGCAGGCATATTTAGCCTTTACTAATTATTCACTAAAAATTGTAAGTTATAAAACGTTTAATCAATATTTTGATGATCAGAATATACTCAAATTGTACTGAAACAGTTATGCAGCAGAAAACATTTGTGTTGACACTTAAACTTGTGTATTGATTTTAATAATTTTTTTACTGTCATCTGACAATGTGTTGTAAAATAATGTACATATATTGTAAGTGAATTTTCTGTAATGAGCTGTTGATAGTGACATCTGAATATGATTACTAGTCGAGAGTTATTGTTATATTGACTCCGAATATGTTTCCACCCTCGAATGAGTCATTTTTACAAAAAAAACACTGATTAGTAAATCAAGGGCACGGCAATGGTAGAATTTCTACTGCAATTAAGGCTTACAAGAATTACTAGGATGGGATTTGCTTATTTTTCTTACAATTCTTTTCTGTAATCTAAAAATCTTGGAGCTATTGGATGTGTTTCTCCACAATACTAAGGCATTATTAAGTGGGAATGAACATTCGCCAAGAATACATAACGAGGAATAGGAAGGTTGCATGAATTTGGAAACATTCTGAACGCTTTGCTTAATGAACTTAATTCTGTGTTCTATTCATTTAACCCTTAACTGGTGACGTGCGCTCTCTGAGGTCGCTGAGGAAAAAATAAACGCTTAGCCCTGCTTTTTGGTATGTCGCAATACGTTTTTCTTTACAGTACTTTCCTATCTCTTTCTAAACTACACTCACTCGCGGGGCAGCGCATCTAGTGACAACCGTTCGCATTTGAGAGCTAGTTGAAGTTTCGGAGCGGTCTCGCAGACGGACTTTTCACCAGTAGAGGGACTTGTCTTCCTACAGTGAATGTGCGTTGCAATTTTTTTATTAATGGATGATTTTCGTCTAACAATGCATTATCGTATTTAAATGAAGTTTTTTAATGTAGTGAATAATATTTCAAACTATTCTACGAGTTTATAAGATAATTAATAGTGAAGAAACAGTATGGAACAAATTATAGCCAGAGATTTACTCGGAGAGTAATAAATGATTGTATTATTTTTATTTTACATATTAACAAAAAATCCTTTTATTTCTTGTTTATTGTAGTACAGTTAACGTGAAAAAATTGTCAAGTCAATTGTCAACGAAATGTAACACCGGAAATAATCTGCCTGAAACTTTTGGGGTGTCGTAGACCGCAGGTCACCGGTAAGAGACGTGTGAAGGCACGTCACCAGTTAACGATTAAAAGTTCGTTCTATTTGAGATTTGACTGAATTGAGAGGCAAAAACAATTTTACATCAAGATCAGTTGAGCGTTCATTTTCAGTGGAGTACTGAATTGTTTATTTGGAATGGAAGACCAAAATCAATTTGAAACATCCAACAAAACCAATTTCAAACATCTGATATTGCACTATTTACTGTTCATATTGCGTTAAATATTTATGTAATCACCAAAGAGAACTGTTGTTCCGTATCGCATCGTTTGTATGATAGAAAGGAAATAGGGCACAAAATCAAAACCTTTAGAAAACCATGTTCAATTCTCCATGAATTGGAAAGGTGAATAAATAATATCACTTCATTCTAGATATCTACAGTCCGAGATCATTGTACAAGGTACAAATATAACCAATTTAGAGCAGTATCTGGAATTCCGTACGAAGGGAATTTTGTAAGTAAGACGCTATGATGAATAGCGTCAAATACTTTTGAAAAATCTAATGGTTTGGACACATATTGATGGTAACATATTGATGTCTGTTTATTTGTTGAGTTTGAAGCTATTTTTTGCGAATAGCGAAATAACATGCAAATTCGTTCTGAAGAAGAAAATCAAGGAAACACAGAGAAATTATCTCACAAGAATAAATATCTCAACAGTTTTAAATGTCTCTAAATTCTCATGTAACCTTACTTTAAGATAATTTTGTCGCCTGAATGGGAAGAGGTTTATAACAAAAGAAAGTCCCGCAAAATTAATTATTCTTCTTATGTATGATCAGTAAAGATTAACTTTTGCATAACGTTGTATTAAGCCATTATCAGTTTTCAAAAACAAATATATACTCGTATTATTGTACTATGTTTTGTACCATTAAAAATGCTATTTCCCTCGAATTCTTGTTGTAGGGAAGCGCATTTTTCTTGTCTTAATTAATACGATTTCAGAAGAACATTTATTCATATTCATATTATTATTAATATTTCATTATTATTACAATCACTTTTCACTTGTTTTATGTTTTATTAGGAATTATGTTTGTCACTTAAATCTGAAAATCTGACTTCTGAATTTTTTGGTAAATTGTTTTACAACAGGGTGCCTATTATTATTATTATTATTATTATTATTATTATTATTATTATTATTATTATTATTATACTGATGATGACGATGACGCTGTTGCTCCTGGTCATGGTGCATGTGGGGGGGGGGGTAGTGGTGGTAGTAATGTAACGTTATCAGTGGCGGCGAAAACAAACGATAGGAAAGTTTTGGTATTGGAGAAATAAGCTAGATCCAAAATCCTGAGACTCTGCCACTTTAGAGACCCTAGTATTCACCCTCATCCGCTCGCCAGCGCCTCCTCCTCCACCACCTTTCCCGCCGAGCGAGCACGAAACGTCAGCGTCACTTCCCCTGCGTCGCGCCGCGCCGCGCGCGGGGACTTAAACGCGCGACGCGGCTGGAGGGAGCGAACCCTGGGGCGATATTCACGGCCCGTGCGCCCCGGCCACGGTCATCGCCCTTCTGGACCAGACAGGGCGCGGCGGGACGGTGGGGCGGCAGGAAGGGCCTTTTTGCCCTGACCGGACGTGACCTTGGCCGCACGCATGTGATCCTAGGCCCGACGCGCCCGTCGCGACGGCCGGAAGGGCTTCGTAATTGGGATGAAGGTTATCGAGAGGGAATCAAGGCCGCGCGCACAACGAACCTACCCTGCGTGTTACGCGACGCATTTGTTATTCTGATAGGCCTCGTAACACAGTGCGACCGGAGGAGTTTTTTATATTTTTTATAATAAATTGTATTGTTGTTTTTATTTGTGCTTGATCTGATGGTTTGCTCTGATAATTTTGATTGTAAAAAGAGAATTATTTGGGAGTGTTACAGTGCTTTTATGAAAATTTGCATATTCTTCTGCGCCTTCTCCCGCCTACATTATTTTTTAAGCTTAACGATAAATTTTTGGTATAATACTCAATGATATTTGCTAAACATTTAACGAATGTCTTGAATTTTTAATGTTTGAAATTATTTCTAAATAAAATACTCATACTTGTAGCTTAACTTAGCGATTTATCCAACTATTTCGTAATTCAAAGAATATAACTGCATACTCGTGATGAACTGTGTCCGTGTATATATACTTTTATGATATTGTATTTGCAGCGGTCATGTGAGTATACGTATTATTACAGTATTATGGACCAACTCGTAAAAAAACTTCTTAATAATTATTTTTCACAACTACTTTACCAAATTATGAAAAAATAGTAATAAAAATAGAAACGTTTTACTAAATTTAATGCTCTTCCAAACCTCCAAGAAATTGTCCGACTAGAGACCTGTTGAAGAAGCCCTTTGGGAAAAAATACCAAAAACACACAGTGTAATTCAGTTGGTTTGAAATAGAAAATAACTCAGAACTATTTCAAATTAAACTAGCAGCATAACAACGTTTAAGCAGTTCTACTCCGAAATTCTAATCTTGTTTTGAAGTAAACAGAATCATTCTGAGGGTACGAGTTTAATTTGTCAAACATTTGTTGCTAAAATACGAGAGGCTCTTTGATTTTTTACTTTTTAATTTTAAGGTCATACAGCAACAATAAAATTTGTGTTGTATCTTTTGGGGTAACAGTAATGGAACTCGCATGCTCGTACACACACAAATATCCATGCTCTGGGAAGGATTCGATCTCGCCACCCTTCAAGCTAGAGGCAGCTACAACCCTTCAGCTAGGGATTACAATCCAGCACTGTTTGCAATCCCGCGGGATTTTTGCTGGATTAACTTCAACCCAGCGGGATCCCACATAGGTTACAGTTTTTATGCAATTAAAAAAACTATTTTCTACGGTAGTAATAAAATATTTATTAAAATTTGGAAACAACAACACCTTACTGTATTTAACTGACTAATTAATTTACGGTTCGAATACGTGTCTACTCATTTATAAATAAAAAGTCCAAAAACAATAACACATAAATATTGAAGTTTTTGTAATCTAGTTAACTAGTATTATTATTTCTAATATTTATTTAAGGTAGTTATCAGACCAGTCTTCTTTATTCACAAAGAGTATCATGTGAATGTAACTTAGGTTTACTAATATTCTCTTAATTTTTCTTACTAATTAATCAATAAATCAATGAAGTAATGTAACAAATTTAAAAATATCAAGTAAATAGTCACTTGTCTTTTTGAAAATATTATCTTAAAAAAACTAGCATTAATGGTGTTATCTCCCGACCTACTTCTTATGAAACTACCAGCGGCCGCAAAGGGCTCTTTCTGCCTCCACACTTGTTGATTTGATACCTCATAAATAGTCGTACAACAAACTCAAATACTTCCCTTTAACTCCATGACTTTCAAATGCTGCCATTTGTTGTGTTTTTTACTATCTTTTCGAAGTCTGTCTCTTTTCTAGTTTCTGTCTGTTTACTGTTATCTTGTTACAGTGTTACAATGTTGTCCACACTGTCTTGTTTCAGCTGCATTTCTAATTACTTTTGTAAAATTAAATTGTTTTCCATTTCCAGAGGCTGTTGGCTATTATCTGTATTTACATAATCTACAACTACATGTTCTACATTTTGAGTGTCTTCTTTAATGACTCGACATAAAATGTTATTCATTTCTTGCCGTGACTTATTCTTTCTCGACTTTTAGACTTGGACGTTTTGAACTCTTGGTCATATTTTCTTGTATTCTGCACATAAATCAACGAAGCTGTAATTTCACTGCGTCTTTCTTCCAATCTTGCAAGTAGCGCTTCGTATACTTCATTGATTAAAACTGTCTTGCTCCTCCGGCTTCTATAAAATAAATCGAAATGTAGTGTCTGCCGTTATTAGAGTAGACTCTCTTCACTTCGACGTCCAATTTAAACTGCTGCAAGCAGTCGATTACAGTTTTGATTTTATACCATTCTTCTTCCGTAACTTTTATCCACATGCGGATCTGCAAGCTGTTGCGAGGTACCGCAGGACCTACAATTATGCTAGATCCCGCTGGATTGCGGGATCCCACTTTGCTGGATTGCAATCCCTACCTTCAGCCCTCTTCAGCCTCAGGGAACTCGGTTATCCTGGCCGGCTACGTTTGTATTGCTACACAAGATTCAATGCAATCTATAAGTATATTAAGTATTTTAAGAGTTAAGTTCAACGTCCGTATTTTTAATACATAATTAATATCAAACAAAGATAAACATCTATTGAGATATTAAAATAAACGTTACAAACACAATGATTTTAGGATATCAGTTCCTCTATTTGTAGTCTGAGTGACCAAGTATCAGCAGAGTCAAACGAGCGACATGTTTATAATGAGTTCTCATTTGGTGTAATTTGTTATGTACACAGCCGCTTCAGTGTACCGATTATCTAAAACTACTGTTGAAATCTACCGAAATAAATTTATGATGTACCCGTCTCAAACCGTTTATCTCTCAGAATTGTTACGGGGATCGTATAATTACTCTTTATATCCAGTGGCAGACTGCCACAACTATGTGTCATGTGGTCCGTTACCTCGCTGTCATCTTGCAGAACGGCAATTGGATTTCCGCCATGTCACCTCGTTTGAACTAACGAAAATGGACGTGCTGTGCAATGTTTTACACAAGCGTCTGTTTCTGCGGTAATAGAGAATGACATGCGATCGAGTGCCAGAACAATGAACGGTCTCTATCCCCTAAACCGAACTGACACGTCTGAAATAATGGGCAGTTGAGTTTCATTTTTGGACAGTTCCCCTTATCAATTTCCGTTTCTACAAATTTGCAGCAACATGTACTGATTACTTTTCGTATTAGGATAGTAAGATAAACAATGTAAGTAAGTAATTTAAACAATGATTACAGATTTTCTTTGAGGAAGAATCCAATTTAGTTAAATCCAAATTAGTTAATTTGTTGCAACTCTAATCAAAGAGTATATACCTTACTTTACTATATACCTTACTTTACTTATATTTATTTATTTCACTTAATAAAAGTTTTCAAACTGTTCATAAATTCTGAGGACCCTAAATAGAAACTGTCTTCATTTTCATTCCTACTTTGGAAAAAATAAAAGCTTTCAAAAGCGTGTGTATCTATTTTCATTGGTACACAAAACATAAGAAAGTAGTGGTCTAACATGAACATTTTCTATTTCATTTGATTTATTTGGTTAAAGTCGGAAAAGCGGGTACAATCTGCGCGCAATTGTTCACAACGTCTGAGATATACGTGACATCGATCGTTTTTATTGTGTAATTAGATGGGAAAATTTAATTCTATTTAAATATTTAAAGGGAAACAGCGTATAAATATACCTCAACCTATGGAAACATAATTTTAGATGACACATTTGCAAAGTTGTAACTTTCCTGCTTATTGTACGGAAAATAACCTTGTAGTCAAGACATCTTGGGTCAACATCCTCCCCTCTTCATGAAATTTATTAGTTGGAAATGACTTTGCTTTATTCTTCTCTAGAAGAATAGCATCTCATAAATATTCAGTCTACTTGTAATGTCTCCTAAAAGACTGACCGTATCAAGGGCAATTACACGAACCAAATGACTATCCCATCGGAGCAAGAAAAGAAGAGCCTAGCAAACAAAAGCAGTCTTTACCCGACCAGACCTAGAGCAGACAAGTATCCACAACGCAAATTTACGCTCGACCTTGTCGGTTTCCCGGGCACGGACAGAATGCATTGTACATGCTGCAACAAGAACAATGCTCTCGTTCTAACAATACCTAATTTGGTGACCTCACATCCGGGTATTTGTGGTCGGGGTGCATATCTGTAGCAGGTTGGGAACGTTATACGTTCCTATGGTCCATTGAAAAAGGCTTTTCCGTAGCGTCCTTAGACGGATTCCCACCATTGTGTCTAGAAATCAGAGGCTCACGTTCACTTTCCGTGGAAGAATTATGGTCGGTATCAGAAAGAAGATGCCGACCTGAATGACTGAGGTGGCTAAGAGCGTGTACTGACTCAGCGCTTCGGTCCGAAGGATCGCGGGTTCAAATCCCGCCTGGGGGTTGTTTGCCACTTGTCTCTCATGTATGTGTTGCCGCGGAGGCCTCGCGTTCTGCTGACCCCAGATCAGAGAAGCCTCAGTTGGTGAATGGTCAAATACGTGTCCCATTGGGAAGTAAAGGGCAACCGGCTGTCGGCTGTATAAAGCCCTAGAGGAAAAGGAAAAATCAGAAAGAAGATTGAGTGCGGCGTCTTATGTTCACGCAATTGAAAAGATGTTACAAGAAACTGGCCGAATCAAAGTTGTATATTCTCTCCCGAGGTAAAAGTCTCTCCTTTCTAACCTTACAGAAAGAATTAGAGTTTCGGTCAAAATATAATATTAGTGTAAAAATATGGAAAAAATCACTTTCATTCAAGTTTATTTTATTGATTGAAAATATTGAAAAATATCAGTATCCAAGCAGTGCTCAATAAGAATTCAATAAAATATTTTTCTTTTCTATTTTTCAATCTTGATATATAATTTTGTTATACAATCATTGTGAAGCGTGTACTGATAATCTTTAAATTTGACACTAGAGTTGACAAAGGAGAATAACATGACAAATCAACCACATGATGCAGTTATAATATATGGTCAAATTTTTATGAAATCTCAAGCACTGTTTTGCTTAGTTTCAATTATTACCTAAGTTAGTTGTGATAAGTTAAGAATTGTGACTTATGGTATAATATGTTATAGAAGATAAACAAATGGTTTTGTGAGTCTAATCGAGTTTCATATGTATGTCTTGGGTTCTGAAGATGGAAGCAATCAACCCCTGAAACAAAATAAAAGACTTGTTGAAGTGAAGTTAGTGTTGGTATGTGAAGTTGAATTTATAATATATTGTCGAATGCTATGGACCTATCGTGGTGTGTAACACACATTAACAATGATTTACTTATAGCTGCCCCTAGCAAACGTGGTAGGGGAGGGGGAGAGGGATATAGAGCAACCGAATACGGTTGGCAGGGGCAGGATACAGTGCTGCGCAGGGCACAGCAGTCCACAGTGGGGGTACACTACAGATCAATAGAAAATCACTCCATTTTTATCCAATAAATACTTATTATGTGAAAGAAATATCCAGGTAACGCGAGGTCCTTCTGATAGTTGTAAATATGTGTCTCTGATTTGCCTTAAATTCATCTAGTAAAGTGTCTGAGAAATGTTCCGCTTTAAAATTAACATAAACGACAATTTAATAAGCAAATAATATCCCTTTACGCTTGTTGAAGAAACAATGGTTGGCCTTTCAATCTCGGTTTTAGCGAATTTGAGTTTCAAAATTAAAATTAAATTGCTTTTCTATCCATCCTTCTCAATCGTTCTTTCATGTCCTAAAACCATCTCTGCGGTTAATAACCAAGTTTGTGAACATTAATAACGACTGTATTATCGTTTCCCTGTAGAGAATTGATAATTATCCATCTATAATGGTAAAGAATATGTTTGGCCCTTCATGAGGGGTACGATGTAACATGGTTTATGGCAGAGATAACAAAACTTTTATGTATATAAATGAAAACCCAATGTGGTATTTTTAAGGAAATATTAAATTGATTTTTTGAAATCTTTCCGCTAGAACGAGAATTGTTACTTAAATTGAATAAACCTTCTACCTCCTTTCCTATGGGTCTCGAGATGCTTAGAATACATTTAAGTTAATTTAATTTCAAAAATCAAAATTACAACTACAATAACTGTCCACATGCACTTTACTCAACCATCAATTGAGAATGGCATCCAAATGTACGCACTCTTGATCTTTTCCACATGCAAAAAAAATCGCCGAAGCCTCCTGCCTGTGAAGAAGCAAAACATTATTGGCAAAGCTTTTTAATTACAGAAATCGTTTAACCAGAAAAAAAAATAGTTATGAGAGAATACATACATTTCAGAGAATGCTTCGTACAGGAAAACGAAGAGCAGTCGTTCCGGGTTGGGAACCCAAAGAGGGCGCTAATGAGGCCATAAATCGAAGCGGAGTTCCAGGAGTAGCCGGCGATGTGGTGGGCGGAAGCGCGTTCCAGGAAAAAAAGAGGCGAAAATACAAGCTTAGTAAGGTAAAGAGGTGAAATGGAAGAGGTAAATAGAATGAGATAAACGAAAAAAATTAGTTGGAATGCAAAAAATACGAGTATAAAAAAACTATTGGCAATTTATAAGGTTTACCTCGCGAAAGAGCAACTTAAGGTATGGGGATTGTTAAGAAAGGACAGGTAAAAAAATCTCAAGATACACTGTTGTGAAGACAACAAGTAGATCAAGTGAACGAAGATTTCAGCAAGATGTTTAGTAAGCAAAAAAAATAGAGAAATAAGGGGGAAAAGGAGAAAAAAGACAATATTATAAAATAAGATGCGAATTTGAACGAATACATGAAGGAAGTTAGACAAATTAAAAAGTGCAAGTTGCGAGGTAAATTATTTGACTCAGGAGATCAATTATCACAATGTATAGGGATTAACATACTCGTAGTACTAAATAAAAAGAATTGTTTTATATGTGATACTGAGACCGCGCAGATTGGGCACAGTTCCAACCGAAAATATGCGTGCCGAACGCATCATCGTGCGAAATATTCTTAGTACGCTAAACTCACGATAAAGACTACGACTGGTTAAAATGCAAACACCAAGTGTGAAACTTCTTTAAAAATTCCGAAAGCTCCCTGAAAACAGGAATATTTGTTTCTTTGCGAATCAATTTTGATAAGTGCACGCTGATGGAACTGAATTAGTAGGTAGTTGAAATGTATCATGACACCTAACTTTTATTTCTAAGTGTAAGAATCATTAAAAAGAAAATATTTCACTTCCAATGATCCCAGGAAAAACTCTTTCGCGCCCAGTGAACGCTGCAAAATCATCTCTTTTGAATTGAGGTCACATTTTGCAACAATTGTGATGACCCGTTCAACGATCTGATTGCATATTAAACTTTTCAATTTTCAGTGAATTATTATTTAAATTTAATAAACCCTCTACGTACTTTCCTACGGGTTTTCAGATTTTAGAAGGTGTTTAAGTTCATTTAATTTCGAAATAAAAATTACAATAACTTCCCATATGCTCTTCACTCAACCATAAATTTAGAGCACTCTTGATCTTTTTTACAAGAAATTTAGTCCTGTGCGAGTAATTCACAACAATGTGTTGTGCGTAAGGCTGCAAAAAATATGATCTTCCTCTGACATCTGATGTTAAACAGATAGACAGTTCAGTAAATACGAATATAAATAAGAGACATTTAATTCACGAGCAGAAATAGAGTTTAGATTTGGAAGCGGCTCGTAGTGGAAGGAAATGGTTATTGTTCCGGGTGGGGAGAGCGGAAGAGTTATTGAGGGGAAGTAGGAAATACCAAGAGAAGCGAGGAAGGAAGTTTTGAGGAAGACGGAAACAGATTTGCAAGGACGATTTGGAAACGATGGTATTGAATGAGAACTAAACTGTAGAGTGACTAGTGGTAAATATTGAACTCTTAAAATTCACGTTTTCTTTTTTTCTTCAATGGTATGAGAAATAAATTATTTTTTAATCAACTTTTTATACGCAGTTGGTCTGCACATGAATATTCGGGTCAATCAATTCAAAATAAAATGGAACATGAGTAAAGTGTTGTTCTGTAACAACCCTTATTATTTACGAAGAGTGGATGATGGTGATGAAAACTATTATTAAAAAGTAATGATAATTATTTACACAGTCTATCGTCTTCACTTCAAGTTTTTTGTACATCATTTATGCAGTTGTGATTGAGACTCATTGGCTATGATCTAGAGCAGGGGTGTCCAACTTGCAAGGGCCACAACTAAAACCTTTAACGTGACTGCGGGCCATGTATTCATTACCCGGGTGATAGACACGTTTCCCCGAATTGTTGAAGGGGGTTGACCACGACAGGGTGTGTGCATTAGACACACTATGTTCTCGCCCGAAATTGACATTCACGTTTGACAAAAACCTCTCGCGGGCCACAAAAATGGTGGTGTCGTGTTAGTCTTCTGATGACTTCGCTAGTGTCCAGATGTGCAAGATAATTTGGGTAGCTGCCGAGAATCTTGCTTCTGCATTCTGTGACTGCTGGAACGTTGGTCGGAATCAGCAAATAAGTGTGTAATGTATAGTCTTACCGTATATTATAATCTTAAAGAAGATAACATTAAAGAGTTTTAAAACGGTTCACTGGATTCTAAAGAGAATTTCCATTATTGAATGGTTGGATGTTCGCAAGAGTTTCAACGTCGAGGTCCATACATTTTTTAAATAATTTATAGATCAGCATTTTATTCTGGAGAGTGGTAAGACTCATTTCCATCTAATTATCCAACTTTCTAAGCTTTAGATCTAGTTAATTTCGTTTTCTGAGGCGTTCTCCATAACCTAGAGGTTCAGTTGAAGGCCTAAGTGGAGGGGAAGACCTTACTACTTTACTTTCTGTTTCTGGTAATTGTTTATAGATCATATGTTTACCAAGAATGAGTGGTCAGAGCGGAAAGACTGTTAAGGAAATTCCAAGAGAAGCGGAATACTCTAAGTGTTTTGCTTGTAGATAATACTGATATGAGAAAAAAACATCAAAGTTAAAGATAACAGCAAGAATATATGTGTCACGTAACAGTTCAATACGTCACATACAAAGATGGTTCTGGCCGGAGTGAATATAATTTTCTCTCTAGCCATTTTTTCTACAAATCCATTAGAATTTATTATTTTACAAAATAAAAGCCTGTCATTAGAACTAGATTCTACATACTAATCTGTTTTGACTTTGCACAGAATATGGAAATTATCTGCAGTCCATAAATGCTGACAACTCTTTCTTTAGAGAAGAAGCGTGAGAAAGATGTCAAGACTTAAAATGGCAGTCGAATCTAACGAGATAGCAGCAACATCCCAAACAGACAATTAAGGCACGTTTGCTGTCAGAACGTCACCATTTTCCTCCGACACCAAACTAATTAATCTCAGAGAAGTCTTTCCACAAGAAAAATAATGGAGAAGATAACATCGTTTCGTGTCTATTTGTAGGATTCTTTCCGGAGCTATCAGAAAAGAACAGAAAAAAGCACGAAACCCTGGAGTTATAATATCTTCATGATATGCGGTCAAGAGATTTCGTAATGTTTTGAAGAATAAATTACATTTTAACAAGTGGGCTAGAATATGCCGTAACATACCTCCGAGAACTGATGTTGAGAGATAGAGAGATTCAACATTTGTGTCCCGCAAAGTTAGGTGCAAGCAAACGTAAAATGCACAAATTCTAGAATAAAATTCTTCATCGTCATGACAGTGGTTTGTGACCTATAATAATAATAATAATAATAATAATAATAATAATAATAATAATAATGTCTTTATTGATATGGCAAGTCTCGGGCCATCAGGCCCGCTCTTCCGCCTAACCACATATTACATGTTAACAATTTAGTTCATACAATGCAATTTACAAAAGTACAAGTATGATAGTTTATATTAGGTAAGTTATATTATAATAGGTAAGTAGTTAGTTGAGTAAAAGTATCATTTGAAGCAACTTATGAACAATATCAAAGGTTAACCCATTATATCCCAGCGTATGATATATCATACGATGAACATCACCTAATAAGTTTTAATACAACTCGTATACAATTTATTTTTTTGAATTTAGTACGTTAATTTGGGATTGGAGAAGGTTTGAATTAAGCACGGAAACAGCGATCATGTTGCCAACTATTATTTTGTAGTATCAACGAATTGTTGAATGTCAGGATGTCTTCCGGATGCAACGCGGGAACGCAGAGGTACAAATTTTTACCATTTTATGCCAATAAATGTAACATATTTAACTATTTTTGGGTCAAATATAGTTAATTATCTTAAAAAAAGAGATTGGTATAAGAAAATTATAAATAAATTGTGAAATGACGATATGACGTACAATTACAGTTTACGTATGATTTATCATACGTTGGGCACTAACGTGTTGTGGAATGTTTTCACAGGCCCGAGTATCTGCGAACGAGTGAAGAGATTTTGAATGCTCTCATTGACATTGATGAGTGTGATTCAAGTGTTGCAGAAGAAATTGATAATGCTGAAAGTTTGGAAATGGTTCTATTGCCTCCTGCGGATGGTGCAGATAGCGATCAAGATGATGCTCGCAGTGATGAAGAAGGAAACGTATCAACGTTTCAAGATATCGGAAAAGGAGTTTTACAACAACGAATGGAAGTGAGATGTGTGTCAAAGGGAAATAAGCATGATATAGATGTTGAACGCCTTGCAGCATCTAACTGAGAAGACTGTCGTAAAGGTGAAGGTTCACGAAAAAATAAAATAAAGCACGCACGGGCTAAAACATCTCGAATGTACACCCAAAAATTTTTAGATCCTACTATCACGTATTCGGAAACATCTGAAACAGTACCTTCTGTAATAGAAAAACTAAAGTATAACAAAGCAGCACCTATAGATTTATTTCGAAAAATTCTTGATGACGAAATTATTGAACATATTGTCAAAGAATCGGTAAAATATGCTGCCCAAAAAGGTTTCATTATACAGTTGTCTAATGAAGATGTTTACAAATACATTGCAATTTTGATCCTATCGGGTTATTGTAGAGTGTCGCATCGTCGTATGTACTGGGAGACACGGCCTGACACCAACAATGCTTTGGTACAAAACGCAATGTCGAGGAACAGTTTTGATTGTCTCCACAGATTTTTTCACGTGAATGACAACAATACCATAGATAAGCATGATAGAATCTACAAAGTTAGGCCTCTCATCACGCATTTCAACAGCAAATTTCAGAAATTAATTTTACCTTTGGGGAAAATGTTTTCTTTAGACGAAGCTATGGAGCCATATTTTGGACACCACTCTATGAAACAATTTATTCGAGGGAAACCTATTCGGTATGGTTTCAAATTGTGGTGTCTCTGCGTCTCAAATGGCTATTTGATAAGATTTGAACCATACACAGGAGCCAGTGAAAGGGAACAAGGAAAATCTCTGGGAACATGTGTAACCGAAAGACTTTGCTTTGATTTTCTTCCATCCGGATCAACAGTATATATTGACAATTATTTCAACTCCCTTCCTCTGTTAAAATCATTGAGAGAATATGACATAAATTGTGTTGGCACAATTCGAAATGATAGAATAGAAAAAGCTCCTCTAAACGAAATGAAAAAGGATCCTCGAGGAGAATACCAAGTACTTCAAGACAGTGAGAATGCCGTAGTACTTGTCAGATGGCGTGACAATAATGTTGTTACTCTAGCAACAAACAAAAGCACTGATGATGTTTTTGGTTTGGGAAAATGCTTACGATGGAGCAGAAACCAAAGAAAGAAAATAAGTATACAACAGCCTACATTAGTTCGCGAATACAATAGAGGAATGGGAGGTGTTGACCTCTTTGATGGTTTACGAGCCCTCTACCGCATAAGAATTCGCTCAAAAAAATGGTACTGGCCACTTGTCAGATTTTGCATCAACGGGGCTGTTGTTAACAGTTGGCTATTGTACCGAAATATTGATAGCACTATTAGTCTTCTGGAATTTACAAGAAGAATTGTTCTTGCTATTCTGACATGCCCTAATATTGAGAAACCCCGGGGTGTACGTCCCAAAACATCAAGAAATGTACTTGATGAAATACGGTTTGATGGAAAAGATCATTTAGTTGATGAAGGACCTACTCAACGTAGATGTGGAAACTGCGGCAAATGTACAAAATTTCTCTGCAGAAAATGTAATATCGGTCTTCATCCTAAACAATGTTTCTTTAAATACCATGCATTGTAAACCAATTCATATGAAATTAATAATTTTGTGAACCTTTATGAAATAAATATATGCATTGCATTAGGAATCTACTTTACTTAAAATAGCCCTTGTATCCCAACGTATGATATATCATACGCTCCTAAAATTATTCAAAAATCTAACATTTTTTAAAAAATACATTGTTTCCACGTAAAAGGTATCAGAATATGTTTATGAATGAATATAGTTGCAAAATTCGAAAATTTTTAATTTCGGGATATAATGGGTTAAACAGATACAAAAAATGTTACAGAATGAAATTTGAAAAAGAGAAAAGAATTTAAATTTAGAGACGGAAATCGACAACAAAAATTTAAATTGCATAACGTTATGCGCTCCACTTGTCTGCGCGCTACGCGGCAGCCTGGTATTCACCCCGAGCGACTGTAATCTATTAATACAGAAACATACCATTTTACCCGCCGCTCGGCCCTGGAGGAAAACCCGCTAGTCGGGGAAAACCCACCAGGCAGGCTGCGTCCTAATACAAAGTTAAGCTAAGCTAATCTGAAGTGAGAGGTCCTTGGAATGTTTTCCTCAGCTGCTGTCCATGCTGCACGGGGTCGTCTTCTTGCGTGTGCTTAACTCCGCCTCTGCTCCTAAGAATGAAATACAGTTCCGGCAGTATCAAACAATTCGCACGGAAGTAAATTTTCAACAAAAATACATTAATATTATTCCTAAAAATATATTAATCATTTCTAAATACTTCTGAGGAAGAGGTAAAACTGTCATGAGTTTAATTTGATAACCGACAATTAATAGTTATTTAAATTGTAAACTGAACTGATGTAAACCGACTACTTTGTAAGAAAACGATTCAGGTGTTTTTTAAACGATGTTAATGAGGTGCAGTTTTTAATATTGGAAGGCAATTTATTCCACTCTCGGGCTACAGTAATTGCAAATGATTTATTGTAGTAGTTAGTTTTACTTTTCGGAATGCAGAGTAACTGGGATTTCTGAAATCTGGAGGATTTAAGATGTACAAAATACTTTGTTAAATATGACGGGGAACCTGTTTTTAACATCTTAAATAAAAGACAGAGGCTGTGATACAAACGCCTATTCTTTAGTGTTAAAATTTTGTGATCTTTATAAACACCAGAGATGTGATCGTATTTTCTTATATTATAAATGAAACGAATACATGCATTTTGAGGTCTTTGCAGGGTTTGAGCAAGTGAATCTTTCAAATTGTTATACACAATGTCACCGTAGTCGAAATGAGGGCACAAGAGGGTTTTTACTAACATTTCCTTCGTATTAGTCGGGAGACATTTGTCAATACATCTAAGGGATTGCAAAGATGCATAAACTTTGCGACATACATTTCGGATCTGATATTCCCAGCTTAGATGATCATCAAATATCAAACCCAAGTTTTTCACTTGTGAATGACGAGGCACTGCGACATTGTCTATAAGCACATCAGGAACAGATGAACATTCAAGTTTCTTATGCATTTGGGAAGAGCCAATTATGATCGTTTGTGATTTAGTAGGATTTAAATTGAATCCGTTTCTAATTGACCATTTGACTACAGATGAGAGTTCATTATTTAATTTATTTATTAGTATTGCTACCTGTGATGGTTTCCCGGAGATGTATATTTGCAGATCATCCGCATACATATGATGACTACATTCTTTAAGTTCCCTAGATAGGTCATTTACGTATATTAAGAAGAACAGTGGCCCTAACACGGATCCCTGAGGTACTCCCTGGTGGACAGGATTTGGATTAGAGCAGAGATCGTCAACTACTACGATTTGTTGCCTATTGTGGAGATAGCTTGCAATCCAAGAGATGGTGGAATCAGAGAAACTTAGATGTTTGCATTTCGCTATTAGGATGTCATAATCAACAGAGTCAAATGCTTTACTAAAGTCTAAAAGAGTTAATACAGTTATGTGTCCATCATCTAAGGCTTTTCTTATGTCTTCAGTTACTTTTAATAACGCTGTTTGTGTGCTTCTACCTTCTCTAAAGCCAGATTGGAGGTTATTAAGCAGATCTGAATCAGTTAAGTATTTTACAATCTGTTTTCGAACTATTTTTTCCAGAACTTTTGACAATGTCGGCAATATACTAATCGGACGATAATTGCAAGACGCTGACGTCTGTTCAGATTTTGGCAAGGGTCGAACATGTGCAAGCTTCCACGCTTGTGGGAAGGTTCCCGTAGTTAATGAGAAATTAATTAAATGCGTGAGTGCCGGAACGGCAAATGGTAAAATAAATTTCAATTGTTTGGCTGTGATTCCATCGGAGCCATTAGCATTCGATTTTAACGAAAGAACAATCTTGCCAACTTCGTGATGATCTACGTTACGGAAATAAAATTTATCCCTGAGAGCAGGTGCATTGGTTGCGAGAGTCTGTAATGTATTCCGTTTGACATAAGATGGCATTGGTTTTGAAGCATTTACAAAGTAGTCATTAATGTCATCCAAGGGCATGTCAACAGGTAATGCGGAAGAATTTGCTTTCGAGATCCCCAGGTCTCTCAGTGTGTTCCAAATGTCTTTCGTGTTCGTTTTTACTTTAAAGATGTCATGATAATATCGAATTTTCGCATTCCGAATTTTTTGTTTTACGGAATTTCGTAACTTCTTGTACGCACTTTCATTTTCAGAGGTTTTATTAGATTTGAAGTGACGGTAAGCTAAGTCACGTTCCTGCATGAATTGCTTTAATTCTCTTGTAAGCCACGGGGCCGCGGGACGTGTCACACGTCGCGTTTTCCACGGTGCATGTTTATCGAAAAGATCTGATGTAATTTTATTGAAGGCTTCTACTTTACTATTAAGGGATATTTGATTGTAAATGTCATACCAAGGAGCTTTGGCACTGTCATCGCACATAGCCTCACAATTTATATTTTTGTAATCACGGTAGCGGATCATTTTATGTTTATATTTCGGGCATTTAATAGAGTACATCATAAATAGCAAATCATGCTTTGATACTCCGGAAACAGAAAACTGACCATATAGTAATACTTTCGAGGTGTCTGAAACGATCGCATGATCTATCCACGTTTCAGTTCCTATCGATAGGTGGGTAGGGCCAAATTCTAATATTTGTAAATTGTATGAATTGATAGTGTCAATAAACTTTTCGGCCGAGTTCGTAAGCGGTGCCATCAGATCGCAATTGAAATCACCCATGATTATGATATCTTGATATTTATTTACGAATTGCGAAAGGGGAACTTCTAACTCGGATAAATCACCCGTTTTCGGGGGCCAGTAAACAACGGCAACAAGTATACGTTTCATTTCAATTTGAATTTCCGCAAACATATATTCCATGCCAGGTAATGTGGTTGTGGAGTGAGCGACTACTTTAACCTTTATGTCATCACGAACAAACAATGCAACCCCTCCACCCGCCTTTTCTTTTGCATTGCTTTTAATTATCGACCTGTCATTGCGAAAGAGTTTATAATTAGATACCGATACGAGTCCTGAATTTATTGTAGATTTCAACCACGTTTCGCTAATTAAAAACAGGTCTGGTTTCGTTTCAGTTATAATATTTGAAATTTCAGAGTAATGCTGCGTAAGTGATTGTGCATTTACGTGGAAAACAGACAAGCCACGAGGAAACTGGGACAAAGAGACCTGTAAATCTTGTAGGGTGGCCGGGCTACTTCGAGCGGGTTTGGGGCTTTCCAAGGGGCCGGATGGAGCACTAGACGCAGGTATAGAATTCCTGGAACGCGTGTACTGAGAAAAAGTCGGTGTCAAATTTCCTTGCCACATTTAAGGAGATAAATGCGGGGGGAAGATTAAAGTGGCAATGAGCAGGAAGGAATCGGAAACTAAATAAGTTGCTTTTGATCACAAGTGGGACACTAACTACTTAGAATTAGTTTAAGTAATGTAAGTTTCTTATAACTAGTTGTTATTTTATGGGAATAATAGTTAACTATAATTATAAAAATAATGACAATATTAGTACACAATAAAAAATGTGACAAAAAAAATAATGAGAGTATTAGTACACAATAGAAGAATTAATTGGAGTAATTAAAAAATGATATACTTCTAATATTAGTAATAATAGACTAAAAGTAGAAGTGTTAGAACCTAGATGGCAATAAAACTTTAATTCTGTTTCAAAACCTACAGCAGAGTACAGGCAGCAAACATGTGAATTTTGAGGTATATCCTAGAAGTAACAAGTAATGATTGAAACCATAAGGGAAAATTATGGAATTTACAATGTCTACAGAAAATGGAAATAAATGGAAAGACCTTGTAATGAGGATGGAATGTAATTATATTCTTAATCAACTCTTCTTCAAACCTAAGAGGAAAATGAAGCACCGGTAGAACTTAAACAAGATAGAGTGATCAACAAATTGCAAACATCATGTCTAGTGATGGAGGGAGAAGGAGGGGGAGAAGAAGAAGAGGATGATAGAAGAAAGAAAAGAAGAGTAGTAAAATACTTTTATATCAGACACTTTTTATCCTGAATCATGTGACCACAGGTAATTTTTCTCAAAGCACTTATTACATAAATTGTTGAAAGAAAAATCATTATCTTCATCGTCAGTGTCACAGTCGGCGTTGTCTCAGCCCGGTGGTATGTTGCGTCAACCACTCTATCTTATTCTAGGCATTCGTCGAGGTTTTTCCCGAGCTCGTTTAAACCAATTTATTATAACAAAATTAACGCTTCTATGTGTCTAATTTTTATGTCAACGACGTCCACGGAAACAGCGTCTCAACATTTCCTTCCAGGTTCACCAACCAACCTCAGCACACGACCTCATTTTAATGCGACCACACATCCATCAAATTAAGGAGCGTCCCTTTCAACCTCACACCGCCTCTTTCAGAGCGTTCTGCTTTGGGGATCACGTCGTGCCTCATGCGCGACGCCCCTTTCTCAGTGCGGGGCCGCTGCACTGAATCCAACCTTTGAGGCGGCCCAGGGTTGCCAGATGTGCTCTCTCACAACCACTACTACGGAATTTCCCAAAATGACATCTCCAATGAAACAAAATGTCCCAACTTCGAAACGAGAAATATTCTTTAAATTATAGACCAACGTCACGAGGGGTCCCTCAGGGTTCCATTGGCCGACCCCTTAAATTCCAATAATTGAAATCAACCAATCATCATCCCTTGAGCTGTTGGAAGACTTACCTCCGTTTTTCTGTTTTTCTTTCTCTGGACTTGTCATTTATTTTTCTCTTTTTGATACATGAGAGAGTGAATAACATCTATTGTTTCTCTTTTATTCATAATAATTGAGAGAATAATATTTCCATCTCGACTCCGGATGAAAATTTCCCCCAAAAATCCCCAAGCATTTCCCCGCCCATTTATGTTCCCCATTCTTTCCCCACAACGAAAAAGTCCCATTTTCAGGATGAAATTCCCCAATCTGGCAACCCTGAGGCGGGCACCGGCGGAGCGTAACACCTGGCGCTGCTGGCGCCGCGGCGGAGGGTGACAACGCGGCGAGCGGCCAGGCGAGGACGAGGGGAGCGGAGCGGCACGTAGGGCAGAGCATTCTTCTGGGCGCCAACCTAATTAATCCTCATTCGCACGCGGGCCAGGTGTCGCGTGGGTGCCCTCCCTTCGCCCCCGTGCACCGGTGCGCAGGCGCGACGCGGGTCCGCCCCTCGCGCAAACGGGTTCGGTGTTGCCGGATTGCAGGTGAATTCTGCGTCCTGTGTCATATCCCAGGTGTGGCCCATCAGGGAATAGAAGATTGATACCTGGTGTTCTGGTTCATTCGAAAGTAATCTTGCTAATTTATGAGATCAGCAGCTTCAACAGGTTCTTATACAGATACGTATTCATAATCAGCAGATTTATGAGTTTTGCAGCTCTTATCCACAGATTCTGTCTTAGGGATTTTGGAACAGAAGTATTGCTGTTTTCCACACTTCACAAGCTGATCGGTCGAACATGCGTCGGAGATGTCAACATTAAAAGCTCGTGTTCCTAAAAGGACATTTCCATTATCACTACGTGTGCTTCAACGAACTTCAAGAAGTAAAAGAATCAGAAATGCTGACATGTTTGGATAACAATGTAAAAATTTACTGTATATTTTATATTGCAATCAGTTTTCATTTTCTGATGCAGTACCAACAGATAATATCTGTACTTCCCAGAGAGACGTAAGTTTCTGAATTATTTCTCACAAATTTTATATAAAAGCACGATTTCGTATTCTAGAGATTTGTAGACTTTAAAAACACTTATATAGTAAAACAAAGTGATTGGTAATTATGACACCAATGATACACGTAGAGAATAACGGACATTGTCCGAGTTGAAAGGTAAAATGAGAAAATTAGGGATATGAAATAATTTTGTTAATAATTATGAAAAAATGTTTCGTCGGTCATCCTCTCTTAAGTGTCATCACTTTTGTTTAAAGTTGCAGTGTTTCAGTTCTTATGTTTTCGAACGAAACTGTTCCTAACATTTGACATTTTATAATCCTTATCACCAACCTACTTTCTTCTTACCTTCAATAATCTTTCTCTGCAACTCCTCTGAAATGCATTCTTCCGAAATCTTTAGGAAAGGAAGAAGAAACAATAATTATAAGTCCAATATTTAATTTAAAATCCAATATTATTATATTAAAAATTCCTATGCTCCTTCAGAATATCTCAAGAATTCTGTGAGTTAATTTTATGTTTTGAGACTTGCACTCATTCTCTGGCATATTGAACTCTAACTTTTCTTCATTGTCATCTCCATTCTTTTAATTATGCATGTTACTTTCGCTAAAATAGCAATGTTTGGAAATTGATCAGTACAAAAGAAAGAAAATTGTTCATAAATGTTCGTATCATAATTCATCTCATCTACATTGGTACCAAAGTAAATATATACCATATACATACACTACTGCTGCTGTTATTAACTCTTCCCAACTCTCAAACGCTCCGGATCCCTACCTCCAACCTCTGAGGCGCCTTGTCCCTGTGACATGTCTCCTTAGGAAGCTGAACTAACTTCAACGTATTCCTAGATCGGCGCGTCACTTGGAGTACTGTGGTGACTGGAATGTTATAAAGATTGAAGGAAAGGGGAAGCTCGGTAAGAGAAAGGTGTAAGGATCCATTTAGATTGAACATGCAAACTTCCCCTTCCCTTCAGTCTTTATATCATACCAGTCACCACATCCCATACATTCCGTATCGCTTCGTTCCAACTCCAGTATACTTCTATGCGGTGGATATACTTCGGTTTCTATAACGTGGCGCGTCAAGGCCCATTTTCACGATGTAATATGTCACAGCATTTCGCGTCTTTCTCGGTCCTGTAGCTAGATGTCGCATGATCGCGACCGTATCAAGCAGTGGTTGCAGTGTTTGATCAAGCAGTGCCTGATACAATCGCGATCATGCGATATCTAGCGGAACGACAGAGAAAGACACGAAATGCCGTGACATACTCTATCGTGAAGACGGACCTTATCGCCCCACGTTACAAAAATTCAAGTATAACTACCGGCTCTCGTCCTTTCCCCTCTCACCCACAGTGGTATCCCAAGCTGACCCGTCCGTCCACCCTCGTGGTTCTTGTCCCCCATTTCCGTGATGGCGTCGCCGTCCGCCTCGGTGGGCACGCCGCGCCGCCCTGGGGCAGGAAGTGGTCACGGGCGGCGGGCAGTCACATAATGGGGTGGCGACGCGACGGTGCGGGGCGGGGCGGGGCGCTTCGGTGGGCTGCGGGCGCACGCGCACGCACGGAGCAGCCCCCGCTGGACGCGCCGGCCCGCCTCCTTCCGCTCCCGCCGCACCACGAGCCGAGGCGCCGGACGTAATTGATACCTTACTTTATTAGTCGATATATCGCTTTAAAGCTACTAATGAACAGAATAAGTTCAATGCATTCGATGATCCCTAGTTTCTCTTATAACTACTATATCGTTTTGGGCATATATTTTCTTAAAGATACCAATGAACAGAATAAGTCGAATGCATGTGATAATTCCCTATGCAAGTGATGATCCTCTGTGTTTCTTGTAGAAATTCTTTCTTTTGCTCATATATTTTCTTAAAGCTACTATATTATTTCTTATAGCTATTATTTTTTGTTCATATATTTGTTGTCTTATCGTTTGTTTTACTATAGTTTCGTAGAGCTACTATTTGTTTCGCTTTATATTGATATATTATTTAGATGATTCTGATGATTTACTTCAGTGATTTTACAAGTATCAACCCAATGTAACCCGCTAAAGCAGGAGGCCTTTGCCCTTTATCGGATGTTATAGGCTAATAATAATAATAATAATAATAATAATAACAACAACAACAACTTTATTAGTGGTTCCTAGTGGCCTACATCTGCGAAAATGCAGCGAAACAATATAAAACCACAAAAAATAGATTTTCCAAAAGTGGCAGGTGCTTATGAACAACAAATAAAATACGACTCTCGAACAACGTTGCAACAAATTAAATATTTTAATTAAAACAGTCTTCACAAATACAGCCATAACACAGTACAGTACATACGTATACACGGTGCTGTAGTTCTTTCCATTCAAAGACTATAAAAAAGTTGCTGTTGTATAAAATAAGTGAAAAGTAAATATTTAATGGCAGGAAGCCTCTTTCTGGGAGCCTTGACGACGTTTGGAAATCACTTGGAGCCTTATGACGTTTGCTGTAACATAGATAGTGAAGCACCTGTGTTTTAGAAATCAGTCGATACGCACAGTATGAGAGTAGGAGCCGAATGGCGAGAAGTAATGCCTTGGATACTCTCACCACCAAAGCAACAGTCATCCATTCATCGATGGGTATAGTATTAAATTATTTGTTAGTAACAATGTCCCGTTTTCTGGACTGTTAAAACGGGAGAGGTGGCTTAGGGCATAAACTAACGTCTTTGCAGTGCTTCTGATCGAGAGATCATATGTTCGAGTCCCGACAGCGGCAGGATTTTCGACCCTACATACAAAGCTAGGTCGAATACAGTTGCTGTCCTGAGTAGAATTCTAGCGGCCGGCTGCTGTGATCGGTAGTTTTCTGTGTTTTCCCCGATTAATACCAGTTAAATGCCGGATCAGTAACCGACGGGCCAAGGACCGTACGCGATCATTCCCTCCTCTTCCTGCCCTATCCTCTCACATTCACATGTACTACACTATCAAGCATGTCAGTAGGCCCGGTCGAGAGCTTACAACTTGATCCGACCGGGGAGGTGCCCGGGTGGTGGGAGATACGTGGTTGAAGAAAACCCCTTTAGGTCGACGCTGGATCCTACCGTCCAGTGGAGGAAGATCACCGTCACTTCCCGAGAGGAAAGCACTTACGGGACTAATGACCTTAGCTGTTGACGAGCGGAATCACTAATCAATCAATTAATCAATCGGACAGTTAAGGGTGGAAATGGTGTCGGAGTGATAGAAGAAACGCATCCAAAGTTGTTTAAGGAGCTACTCCGACATCAACATGAAATTGATCAAAGGAAACCAACGAAACGACCGATCAGAGCAGCCGGCTTCTTGCTTCTCAGGGAGAATTTCTTACGCAGGCAGTGGTCGGCACAAACCACCTATTTTGAAGATGTTGAAACTACGTGCCGTATTGTAATTAAAGCCTATGACCTCCCGCTCTGTGTTTCAGTATTCAATACTAAATGTGTAGTTGCAGGCGACAATAAAATAAACATGTTAACAAAAAATAGGCAAATAAATATTACATGTTCGTGAGACACAATAATTTTAATAATATTAATGCATTTCTCTTTTCAGTTCCCTGATAAAAAGCATTCCTCTCGACGTGTGTACCAAGTTGATGGACAAAAAACTCTGCCTCACTTGTGCGTGATACTCATACATCCATACACCCATTCCCGAAGTCATCATTGTAAAAAACAGTTTTCGTTATCAAGAAGTCGCAAAACAAATTTTACCTCACAAACCTTGGCTTCAAATTTTTGAAGCCAATAGTTTTTTTTTACACAGCAGCACTGCTGAAATGCAAGAATTTGGGACTGACAGCTCTTGTTTTTCGCTAGAATCAAGCTGATCGCTCCCGACGTTGCTAGCAGTTCGTTTGTTGAAATCGAACCAAAATTTAAAACAATGAAAAAACCATCAAATAATGAAAAAATCTAAAATTATGAAATTAACAAACAAATTAAGAAATATTTAAAAGATTAAAAGCTCTTCATATACTTCAAGGTCAATTTAAAAATAGTGGAAATGTACGGCTTACAGAAACGTTTCTTTCTCTTTACGTCACTAGTTATTTCCCAACAACTACTACTTTTTTAAAGTTCATATCATAATTTAAAGATCTAAAATTCAGGAATGGATTGCATTTAGTAAGAAATCTCTGGCTTTAAAAGCGGAGGTGTAGGCCAAGTTTAAAAATCCATTTGATGTCTGCAATTTCAAAAATACATAGGTGTTAATGAAAATCGGCACTATACCATTTTTATAAATGCACATCTTCCTATCCAGCAAAAAATTAAAGACAAAAATTGCAGCCATTTTTAAGAAATATTTTAAATTGTCGAAACGACTTCAGGTAAGTACTACCTAAATTAAAAATATCTTCTTGATATACAGAAAGGCACAATTATATCTTACTCGTATATATTTACCATGCTTGAACTCAAAACTTTCTAATATGACGAAGTAATGCGAGATACATCCATTCAGATGGACATCCTGATTTTGCTACAAAATTGCCTGTGTCGTTTCTCTGCATGCACCAATCTCTTAATCCATCTCTTAAAGAGGGCTAATCGTCTCCTGTATTATTTCAGTAGTATACCTTTCCGTTGCGGCTCTCACACGCAACCAATCTTTATAAATTTTCGCACCCTAGCAAGCTGGCATCCTGACTCTCCAAAGCCCCCTCTGTTCCTCATAACAAAAATCAACGAAAGTTAAATAATATTGCAAAGAGTAGGGTTGTACTAGCCCGATTCGGCATTTTCGCACTACTTTACTAGACTTTCTCAAGAGTAAAAACCTTTTTTCTACTCCCGTTGTATAATGCTGTCATTGGTTGGCTGCAACCAGTTGCATAATGATAGCCATTTCGATACAGTTTTCATTATGATACAGGTTCTTGACCAATAACTCAGAAGCTTACAAACCAAGTATTGGTACTTCATTAATCATTAAGAATCGGTGCTGTAAATGTTTCGTTCGAGTGTGTACATTAAAATTGCATTTAATATCATATTATGCCTCTCAATTTTAATTTCTTTTATCAGTAGTAATTTTTACGTGACATTTTATTTAAAATAAATTGGATCGTAATTTCACTTTAATCCTATTTGACTAGCACAGTGGTTGTTATTGAAGAGAACATTTGAGTGACGTTATGATCTGAACGCAACCAGTTTTGTGTTATTTGCTGCTGCCGTGTGGTTGTCCTTAAAAACCGGCCAATTCTTTAGTTTAAAATATTTAGTGAATGGTAGTTCTTTCTGGTGGTGTTGACGTTTCCAGAAATGAGAGAATATGCGAAAATGGTGACGTGGGAATATTATTGCCGCAACCTTTGTAATCGCTCGCAAGCGCTGTGGTAAAACAAAGCCAACTTCGGGTGTAGGATAGAGTGTCCGCTAGGTGGCCTTGGCTGAATCTGGCATGTCGACTGCCACGAAACGATTCAGTGGAGACGTTTAACTTATAAAAGTTACCATAAGTCGTAGAAAAAGTACCGTATGAAACTCGATGTAATGGGTATTAATACACTCGTGTGAAGTTTACGATACTCGCTCGTACCTCGCTCGTATCGTAATATCACACTCCTGTATTAATACCCATCATTACATCATCGTTTCATAATGTACTATTCTAATATTTTTGTGACTATCAAAGATAGCGAAAAGCTAACTCTCAAGGAATATTGAATTATTTCTTCAAACGTTGTTTTTAAAGAAGTATGAATTGTTCCAAGAATAACTCTCTATAACGCTGAATTAAACTTTATTGAAAATTTGTTTCCAATATCAATTGAATTGTTATTTTTATTTGATATTCTGTAAACACATAATTAAGTACAAGAGTACATTAGAAGTTACATTTATACATTTTTTAAACAAATAAACATGTTTCATTAACAACTTTCCTTCTTAATGGAAAGGATAGGAAAAGGGTGGAGTTTACCATGCGAGAGTTCTCGCACGGGTACGCTAGTATACCTTAATCCTGACTTGAGACAGAGTTACAGTTCAAAAGATTTACCACCGAATATTAGAAATCATATTATCAAGGTGATTAAAATAAACTTACAAGCATACGGTCAAGAACTGGGCCAGCCCAATTGAACAGCACTGAGGAAAAGTAAAACTATTATTTCAAAAATATTTATTAGGAATATATGCAAACTGAAATTTTCTTCTCCTCCATCTCAAATAGTTTCTGGATCTACCGCTGGCCAAAACCAGTTGTCTCAAGGATATTTTATTACTGGATTATTAATTTCGAACTTCCTTGAAATCTCCTGCAGTTATTTCTTTCTTGTTTGTGGTTTGAAATGTAAAACTGCTGAGTACATTCGCGGGAAATCATCTCAATCCGATGAGCAATTTTGAAGATATTTCTGTGTACATATTTGAATTTTTTTTTTGCTTTTTTACTGGACAATGCGAGTTTAATATAATTTCGTTCCACTACCGTACAACTTCACAAAACTCTAGACGTCAGTAGCAGTAATAAACTTAATAATCTAACACATTTAAATGAATAAAACATTATTTTTGAAGGAGGAATTGTTCGCAACATAAAATAACTCGTATTTTCATCACATAGAAACCTCTCTCCTTTTCCAAATACAGTAAACCCTTGTTAGCACGAACACACAACACGAATTTCGCCATAACACGAACAAAACTTGGGTCCTGTCAAGGGATTACGGTAATACGGACACTAATAAAACTCGGTTAAAACGAGTTTTTATAACACAAACACTGATTATTTCGGTTCCTTGGAATTCGAGTTAATGAGGGTTTACTGTAGTAGAATAATTACAGATTAAGGAAAACGACGATTCATAAGAGTATGAACGTACGAGTATTTCTAAAGCGTTGAGTTCCACTTCTTTAGTTTACTCCATGAAAAATTGACAGATCAATAAATGGCAGCATTTCGTAAATTATAAATATAGTACGCTAATGTTTCCTTCGGTTTTATCACCTACGAAACGACTTAAACAAGAAACAAAAGAAAATTTTCGTTGACGTATAAATCACTTGATTCATGTAAGTCTCTGACTAATTAAAGTTGTCGGGATGTCGTAAATCAAACAAAAATTTCACCGGTGAGAGAACAGTAAGCACTTGACAAAAACTCGTAGCGTTTAACACGCAAATCGTTGGGAGCGTATTTTACAATTACTCTGTACCTGCAGGGATCCAATACGCACTTCAGCCATATTTCACAGAAATATATCGGCATCAAAAAGCTTTAACTCTGCACAAAACGCTCAGGTAAAAAAGTCACAGCTAAGCGCAGGAGAGCGATAAATTTTTGAGCGAAACAAAAAAGATCGTAAACAGATGAAAGAAGGAAATCGCTACGGACTTACACACGCTGCGCAAGCAAAGTTTCGGTACGTGCCTGACATTGGGACTACAAAAAACGTTACCTCTCTCTGCATTCTAGCGACTAACAAACTCTGGTACCACCAGTTAAAATAATGTACAGAAATAAAATGGGAGTGCCTATGATTTCAAAATAGCTATCCTATTATCACATGATAAGCTTATTTAGATAATACCAAAACCGATTCAATTGTCTTTATAATGTTTATCTCTCTTGTCTATCCGGAATAATCTCTGGAATGGCTCAACCCATTTAAATGCAGTCTCCTCTGAAAATTAGAGTGTTTTGTAGGACGTAACTTTCTGTTCAAATTATTATTTTAACTTACATAAACAAGTGTTTGTTTTTCTTCTTAGATAAATCTGAATTTTTATTCGAATTTTAATGAAATTTTGTTCACGTGACCTTTCAAACAAGAGTGAAAAATGTCCCTATGGTATTTGCCAATACTTTGAAAGGGGTAATTCATCAAAGAATATTAAACTTTCCTTAGTACATAAAATTTCCAATTAAATGCTTTTTAATTCATTCTAATAACGACTTGGAGCTTTGAGTAATTGAAGGTCAAATGGTTATTTGAAGTTTGCTGAGATTTAGCGACAAAGCATCTTTGCAGGTACCGTAAAAACGATGGTGATTATAACGGTCACTCGACTGAAAATTTGAATATCTAATTGTCTGTAATTTTTAATAAAATGTTGTAAGTCAAGGTTTAATAGTTAATTTAAAAACTCGAATTTTATATTGCAGTGTTTATACACATTAAAAAATATATACCTAATTTGACGTTACTGAAATTCGTGTTTTCGAAATTTTAAAGCTTTTTGTTGGTATTTCTATAAATTGAGGCACGATAGAAAAAAAATCTGAATAGAGACTTGAATTCTACATTTCTCAATACGTTTTTTTATTGTTTTACCTGCGATGGCAATACATAATTCAGTTACATTTTCACTATAATTTGACTACATTTCCACTATTTTATGTTGAGTTACTAATCTAAAATTAAACTTACCGCTAGCTTTGCTGTTGAGGAAACCTAATGGTCACCTCTATTCAAGGTCCAATTCCGAAAATTGCTTTAGGAATATATGGAAAGGGTAGTTATTTCTGATTCTTGTGGAATAGGTGAGGTTTCTAGCTAGGTTGAATCCGGTTAAATTTGGAATCTGCATTAAGTTGGAGTAGAATTGGGTGGATAAGAATAGGATGTGTTGAGCTATGGGTTGGAGATTGAACTCTTTGTGGAGCTGTGAGTTAGATACGAACCATGGTACATTGGTAATTGTCCTGAGGAACTGATTTTGGATTATTTGGAGTTTGTTGAGATTTGTCTTAGCTGCATATAGCCATATTGGGCATGCATACAGGAGGAGGAGTCTAAGTATTGTTTTATATATTGCGAGTGCTGTATCATATGGTAAATGGCTGTTTCTCTTGATTATTGGCTTTAATAATTAAGCCACTATTTAAAAAAGGGAACAAAAATGATATTCAAAATTACCGGCCAATTTCTCTTTTGTCATTTTTCTCTAAAATATTAGAAAGGCTTTTCTACTTACGAATGGAAACTTTTCTCAGGAAAAACAAAGTGTTTTCAGACTCACAACACAGTTTTAGAAAATCAAAATCTACGGAAACTGCCATTTTTTCTTTTCTCAAAGATGTTGCTTCATCAATAGACCAAAATGAAGTACCCATTGGAATATTCTTAGATCTCTCGAAAGCTTTTGATGTTATTGACCATAACATCTTGCTCTCAAAATTACCTTCGTATGGAATTTGTGGTATTGCCCTAGATTGGATAACTTCGTACCTTAAATATCGGACTCAAAGAGTAGAAATACCATACTGGCACGAAAGGACATTACATACTTATATTTCCAATTCTTTGCCAATTGAGCATGGGGTCCCGCAAGGTTCGATCTTAGCTCCTATTCTCTTTCTGTTATATGTAAACGATATGCCCTCGTCTATTAAAAATGGAAGAACACTAAATTAAGTTCATTATGTTACGCATTCAGAATTCTTTCAAATTCTGTCAGCCTTCATGCAGGTCGTTGCGTTTATTTTGCAAATGTACTTTCCCGCCTGAGATATGGCATAATATTCTGGGGAAGCTCATCCTGTAGTATTCAGACCTTCAGATTGCAAAAGAAAATTATTCGGATAATGAAAAAATGCCTTCCACGTGATTCCTGTAAGCCTCTTTTCATTGAGCTGGGAATCTTACCATTGCCTTGTCTATTTATTTACGAATCTGTAATATTTGTCAAAAATGACCTACTTAACGGAGGGAACATATTTTCATGCAATATTGATATTTATAATTACATCACACGCCGTAGAAATCACGTGCATCAAGTGTCAGTATCAACAGTTCAGTACAAGAAATCAACATACAATACATGTACGTTACTTTACAACGCATTGCCAGATGACATAAAGCAATTAAAGTCGGTACACAAATTTAAGTTTAAAGTAAAATCTTTTCTGCTGCAAAACTGTTTCTATACAATTAGAGACTGTACTGATCGTGAAAAAGAAAAATAATGTTTATTATAACAAAACAAAGATATATAATGAATTAGTTTACGTTTGCATTGTATACATTTTTAAAAAATATTTAATACGGCTGTAACAAGTAATGTACTTCAGCTTCCGGGTCAATGACCCCCATCTCGAGCAGGTTTTTGTCCAGTTTCCCTGATCCATTGAGCAAATGTTGAGATGGTCCCTTGTTTTGCTTCTGGACGTAAATGTAGCTTCAGTGTGCGCACGTTTTGTTGAGCACTCGTTTTGCTTGTAGTTCATTTACCTTTGAAATTGATTTTCTATAACTCGGGAACAAATATTTTTCAAATATTTTTATTTTTCTAAAATAATTATTTTCTATTTTTTTAAATTCTGGCCCTCAAGAAAATGTGCGCAGATAAATCTCTTTCCCCACACGTCATATACAGTTTTTACTGTTTTTGACAAATAAATAAATAAATAAAATAATTGTAATAGTTTGTTTTTAGCCTGTTTTACTTTATTGTCAAGGTGATGTTTCCAGTTTAGTTTTGTATCAATGTTTATGTCTACGTATTTTATTGGCTTGTTTCCTGGGTGCCAGTTTATTGTTTCATTGTTTAATGTTAATGGAGCAGGAGAGGTATATGATCCAAGTGTGAATATTTTACCTGCAGTTTTAGATGGGTAAGTTTTATTTTTGACTTTGCTGCCCAGCTTTCAATTAGATTTATATATATTTGGATTCTATTTTTGATTGCTGTGAATGAGGTTCCAGATAAGTAAATTGCCGTGTCGTCAGCAAACTGGGCTATTTGTAAGGAGTTCAACTTCGGAATATCTGCTACATATATGTTAAAAAGAGTGGGAGGGAGAGGGGATCCGTGGAGTAAGCCTGCGTTTATTATTTTGGGGTTTAAATGGTGATTATTAACTGTTACTGAGTATGTTCTGTTTTCTAAAAATTTCTTTATGATTTCCGTTAGATAATACAGGGTACCGCTTTTTTAAATTTTCTATATTAATGCTTGGTGCCAGATTCTATCAAACGCTTGTGAACTATCTAAAAATAATGCTACTGTATGATTTTTTTTGAAATGATGAATATAAATGTTCGGAAATTCTTAACAGTTGATGTTGGGTTGAAATAAGTTTCATAAAGCCGAATTGTTCTTTTGGTATGACATTAGTAGACTCTACGTGTTTGGACAGCCTTTTTAGGATTAATTTTTCAAACATTTTTGATAGAGAAGGTAGTAAGCTTATTGGCCTGTAACTGTTGACGTTTGCCGTATTTTTAATTCGGTTTGGGAACTGGAATAATAACTGCATGTTTCGAAGTAAACGGGAAGTGAGTTATTCTAAGACAAGAATCGTAAATGTTATTTATATATGCTATTGCTGGTGATGGTAGGTTTTTTAGTATCATATTATTTATTTTGTCGTTTCCTGGTGATTTTTTATTTGGAAGTTTTTGATTATTTGTGTGATTTCTTTTGGAGATACGTATTGGATTCTATGGTGTGGACCATACACTGGTTGGTATAATGCTGTATTGATTGTTTTATGTTCGGGATTGGGTTAAGTTGAGTTAGTTGTGAATGTTGAGGCAAAATAAATGGCTAATTCTTCCACTTTTTGTATTGAAGTGTATGCTTTTCCTGTTGTTTGATATAATGGGGGGATAATTTTTTTGTGGTAAAGAGCTATATTGAGTTATTTTTTGTGTTCAGCGATTCGATTTTGGAGTGGAATTGTTGGGCGTTGTGCTTTTTGATTAGTCTTTTGACTACATTGGTAATTATATTGAGTTCAGACTTTATTTCTGGGGTTCTTAAGTTAGCCCACAGTCTTCTTGTTTTGTTTTATACTTTTATAGCATGTAGTATTTCCTGAGGCAACATAGTGTTCTTATTGCTTTTGGATTGTTTTTGTGGACTAATTTGTGAAGTATGCAGGGTGGAATGTATTAGTGTGTTTAGGTAAGTTACGGCATTATCTATTTCAGTTGGTGTATTTAATATTTTAATTTTGGGAATGGCACTACTTATGGTGTTCTGGAACTTGTACAAGTTTATTTTTGAGTGAGTTGCATTTCGGCGTAGGGGAATGTGGTGGAGGCATGATTGGGAAGTTATTAGTACTGGTATGTGGTCCGAGTCTAGTTCAAAAACTGGAGATGAATAAAATTGGGTGGTGGATTCAGTAATTTGTATGTCAAGAATATCTGGATTTCTGAGTCGCTCGTAAGGGTAGTAAGTGGGTTCTGTTTTGGATATTATTTTTAAGTTGTGTTTATTTACTATTAGTTCGAGTATTTTCCGTCGGTTGTTTGCTTGGCATCCCCAGTTGGTGTTTTTGCAATTAGTCACCTAAAACTAATGTACTTATCTGTGATTGAAAAAAATTTGGTAGAATCGCATCAACTATTTTCGTTGTACGGGGTTTGTAGGCTGATACTATGTTCCAGTCAGGGTTATTGATATTTAGTCTAATTGCTATGGTTTCCAAGCCGAGTGTGTGAGCGGTATTTATCTGGTGGTGCTCTATTGTGGACTTTACTGCTATTAGGACTCCTCCACCGTTGTTCTCTGTTCTGTCTGCTCTGTGAAGTGTGTATTCCAGAATGTAAATGAATGTGAAAGTGTGTATTCCAGAATGTTCTTGCTTTAAGATGAGTTTCAGTAATGCATGCTACATCTATTTTGAAGTAATGCAGAACATTTATTAACTCGTTTTTTCTATTTAGGATTTCATTTGCGTTCCAGTTTATGAATGTTAAATTTCTAAGGAGATGCACTGGCATTATTATTGCTTATAAACGATGTGGCTGAGTTTTGGATTGCTGAGATGACGGTGGGGATCAATGGGTTTATGAAGTTTACGATACATGAAGTGATTGTATTAATGATTTATTTATTAGAGAGTTGTCTGATAAGGAGGGTTGAGAATTATTTAATGGGTGGGTGTTTCGTTGGTTTGAGGATATATGTTGATTATGATTGTTTCTTATTTGAGTGAAGTTTTGAAGTGGTTGGGTTCTCGGTAAGTTTGGGAAGTGAACTAATGAATCATTTGAGTGAAGAGGTGTTGAATTTAGTTGGTGGGGATTTCTATTTCTGAAGGTTGAGGTGGAAGTTTTCTTTTCATTTATTTCTTTGAAATAAGAGCAGTTATTATTTCTAATATCCCTGCGGTGGTTTCCTTTACAGTTACTACAAACATGTGTTTCAAGTTTTTGAGGGCATGTTACAGAGTAATGGTTTCCTGAACAGAAAGCACAGTTTATCTTACGGTTGCAGTTATTTTTTGAGTGTCCGAAATCTAAGCATCTTTGACATTGTAGGGGGCCGTTGGGTCTTCGTCTTCTTTCTGTTGTCACTCGATAATTGCATATTTGGTTGATGGTTAAAATAGTTTCTAGGGGTTCGTTACCACTAAATTCAGCTGCTACTACCGGGATGGGATTACTGTCTTTTTGTAAACGAGTTACTTTTATGACGGATGGATGGTGTTGAGTGAGGTCTTGAATTATTTTCTGTTCTGAGATTGATTGATTTATATTTTTGAAAACCACTGATAATTTTTTGTTGGTAGGGTCTTTATAAGAATGAAAACTTCTTTGTGTCTGTATCAGGTATTTCACTATGCTTCTGAAGTCGATTATTGATTTTGCAACTACTTTCACTTTATTATTTTTATTCTCGGCAACGAAATTGAAGGACACTTTAGGTTTTAGTTCTTTTATAAATTTGTTAATGTTTGTGGTGTTGGCTACAATTATTGGAGGAATTCTGTTAGTGTTTTGAATCTGCTCACTGATATTTTCTTTTAAGTAGTTGAACCTATTATCATCTTGTTTAGACGTTAACTGACCTAATTCACTGAAACTGTTGCCTACAGGTACATTGTACACATAGTTTAAATGGTGTGCTTGGTCAGATGTCGCACTATCGTGACTGGTATCCGCACTTATTCTTTTTACGTCTTGATGATTTGAATTGTCACCCACTGACCTTTTTCGCATTGTTCCGTTGCCTGATGACTGGAGGTTGAGCCCGTCTGATGCTGTTGGCGCGTTGAAGGCTGTTGCGTGGTCGCCGACCTCACTGCTTCCCAGGTTGGGGGTTGGCAATGGAGACGCTTCCAAGGCTTCGCCGTCTGCTGCGATGTGGTGTAATGAAGACACAGTTCCGTTGAATGAATAATTATCGCAATTGACTGCATTAAGAGCTTGGCTGATAGCCTGCCCTGTTGATGAGGGTATGATCATAAGACATCGTCCAAAAGAAAACAACTCGCTGTGAACACTACTAAGTAGAACTTTCACTTGGAACTGAAACGATACTGAGCTCCGCTCTAACGATCTGCTCGGGTTGGAGGCTCGTTCGCGAATGTCTCAATACGTAAGAAGTCATTTCAGGTATTCTCTTATTAAATTATATCTATTTTTCATGATTAACTTTGCAATGTTTTATGTCCTTTCGAATCCAATAATTTTCTTTCCAAAATTACAAGGAAACCGACCGTGATAAAGAAAATTTGAACTACGAAATCGATTCAAGCCACTTTAGTTATCAAGAATTAGTATAAAAGTGAAATGCATATCAGTGAATGGATTCTAAACATGAATTCTTAACGAGGGAACAACAATATAATTTTCCTTCGTATAGATATCGAATCGAAATGACTTTTACTTTAGAATATCCCTGTTAAAAGTAAGATTTTATTTAAAGTATAATTTATTCCTATAATTGGAAAAAATATTACAATAATTTGTTCTCTGATATTCTACTACCATATGCATTGCGTAATGTCATAGCGCAATAGTTTCAGGTCAACACGTTTGATGAGGTACTGTTTAAAGAAATCTACATTTCATTTAATTCATTATGATAAAATTTTAGAGAGTTCTTCACGGAGTACTGAAGACCAAATTCTGCTGAAAAAAAAAGAAATTAAATTTGTGAACAATGCATCAAACATATTCTTATGTACAACAGGTATATACAGCTAGCGGCACACTTTTGCTTTATGCTCATGCTATCAGCTCGGTTGAGCCAGCACAGCACATTTAGACTTTTCTATCTGAACCTAGGTTTCTGAATGTGCTTCTATGAGTTGGACTGAGATCCTAAGTATAGAGAAAACGTGCATGGCTAGTAAGTATCAAAATTATACAAATAAGAGTAACATTGTTTCCGTCTGAAAATGTCTAACATGTTTTGCACCCCGTAAAGTAAGCAAATGGGCAACGTACACTATTTGCATAAATATCTAGAGTAGTACTGTCGAAATCCCTTTAAACTAAATGAAGCATTTTAATTGTTTGAAAAAATTAAAGAGCAGTGTATAGTATCGTGCATGTACTCAAGAAATGTACTCTTGACATGCTTTAAAAAACCTTGCCAAAACACGTTCCCAATTATCAGATCAGAGATCCGCCAACACAAAAATTTCGATGGAAAACATATACAAATAATTATATATACATTAATACATTAATATAACTTAAGTTAGATAAGTTAACTTTGGGCATGTTATAATAAATATAACAATTATTGTTGTGGATGATTATCCCTATCTCTAATTATAAAAATGTTCAAAGAATTCACCAGGAAAGGTGGGTCAGGGCATCAACTGATGTTATTGCATTGCCTCTGACCGGGAGGACCACGGTTCGAGTCTCGACGGTGGCAGGATTTTCGACACTAGTTAGATAGGTCCAGTGCAGTCGCTTTCTGGAGGAGAATTCTAGCAGCCGGATTTTCTGATCGGTAGTTTTCCGTGTCTTCTCTGACCAATACTGGTTGAATGCCGGAACAGTATCCTAACAAATATACTTGGGGTTTTCATTTATTGACGCGTGGGGGCGTGTCATCACGAATATCTCACGGCATTTTGCGTCGTTGTCAGTCGTCCCGATAGGGGTCGCATGATCGCGACTGTATCGAGCAGTGCTAGCGATCATGCGACTCCTAGCGGCACGACCGTGAACGACGCGAAATATCGTGAAATATTCCATTGTGATGGCACGCATCCACGCGCCAAGAAATAAAAACCCAACCAGGACAAGCTGTAAGCTTTCGAACAATCTCCCGGCATGCGTGGTAGTGTAGTGCATGTTAGTGTAAGTGTGTGTGTGTAAGAGGAGAGGATAGGACAAGGAAAAGGTAGGAAAGATCGCGCGCGGTCCGTGGCCCGCTTGTTAGGGTACTGCTCCAGCATTCGCCTGGTGTTGATCGGAGAAACCCCGGAAAACTACCGATCAGAGCAGCCGGCCCCTAGAATTCTCCTCCAGACAGCCGCTGAATTCGACCCAGCTGACAAGCTATTGTTGAAAATCCTGCCGCCGTCGGGACACGAACCTAGGACCTCCCGGTCAGAGGGACTGCAGTGACATCAGGTTGATGCACTGACCATCTCCCCAGGTTAGACCCGTAGGTATAATCCATTTTTGATCTCCGAAAGTGGCGTTGTTTTCCATTGCTGGATGGTGATATCCGGCACCGAATCACGTCGCCCCAGTGGTTTGTTTACTTTGCATTTCCCCGTTGTATTATATGACAATGGCTTCTTTGCGGTACGCGTTCCACAAAGGCACTTTGAATTTGCGTACCGCAAAATTAATTCACTACAAAACCCTTTCCGATCAGTGAACATTCAAGGTAGTATTAGTTTTCAGGCTCGAGTGCTGAAAAATAATAAATAATAAAATCAAAATTTGCATCACGTTTAAACAAAAAGTTGTTTGAAATATTTATGGAAGTGGAGATTTTCCATCACAAAAGTGACATTTTGCCATTATTTCAAATGTGTGATTTTAAAAGAAGGTACTTAAAAATAATTGATTCTTTGATTGATATTTCCGAGCACATGAACTACAAGGGCGGTTAGGCCCCTCGGTGTAATGACTGCTGTTTGGCGGAAGGTGATGGTGTTCTTCTCACACCGGATACAGGGATCCGGCGCGTCGGCTTGGAGTCGGCTTGAGTGTTTTTTCGCAACTAGATGTCTTCCACCAGCACAGGCACCGCCCCAGCCGGGTCAAACACTATGCTTCCGACCAGTATCTTAATATGTACCATAGAACCGTGTGTGTGTGAGTAGAAGTCCGGCGCGTCGGCTTGGAGTCGGCTTGAGTGTTTTTTCGCAACTAGATGTCTTCCACCAGCACAGGCACCGCCCCAGCCGGGTCAAACACTATGCTTCCGACCAGTAACTTAATATGTACCATAGAACCGTGTGTGTGTGAGTAGAAGTCCGGCGCGTCGGCTTGGAGTCGGCTCGAGGGTTTTTTCGCAACTAGATGTCTTCCACCAGCACAGGCACCGCCCCAGCAGGGTCAAACACTATGCTTCCGACCAGTAACTTAATATGTACCATAGAACCGTGTGTGTGTGAGTAGAAGTCCGGCGCGTCGGCTTGGAGTCGGCTCGAGGGTTTTTTCGCAACTAGATGTCTTCCACCAGCACAGGCACCGCCCCAGCCGGGTCAAACACTATGCTTCCGACCAGTATCTTAATATGTACCATAGAACCGTGTGTGTGTGAGTAGAAGGGGTGAGGATACGTCAGGGAAGGTGAAGGAAAGATTACGCACCGTCCGTGGCACGTTTGTTAGAGTTCAGCGTCTGGTTTTGATCGAAAAAAACACGGAAAACTTCCGATCAGAGCAGACGGCCGCTAGAATTCTCCTCCAGACAGCGGCTAAATTCGATCTAGTTATCTAGCTAATGTCGAAAATCCTGCCACCGTCGTGGCGCGAACCCTAGGACCGCCCGAACAGAGGACCTGTGGACATCAACATGCACTGAGCCACCTCAGTCGGCGTGATATTCCTGAAGGGGAAAATTCCTCACAGGCGAGTGTGCAGATCGGCACCGAATCTCACCATCCAACTAGGGAGGAACACCACCATTTTGCTGAATAAAACAATCACCACACTAACGGGACTACTGACTATAGAAGTTGACGTGCCAAGAAACGTCAATCATTAAACCAAAAAAAGAAAAAAGCAATTTTGCACATTTCGATCAAGTTTGTATCCGAACGCAACATTTGTTGCACTGTGTGTGAGTTGGCGAGACGAGCTCTGCAAGCGGTCGGGGTTGCGCCGAGCACCATGGTGACAAGAGGTGCATCTGCAGCGCGTCGACGTTAACAAGGCCGACAGCAACCATTAGGGCGTAATTGAGGACCCGTAAATCACCACTTTTTCCTCTCCCCTTGCGCTTCGCTCCGTGTCTCCTTGTCCTGCGTCTACTTTGCACCTGCTCTACCTGTACATCACTCTGAATTGGTCTGACTCACCCAAACTGCTCCGTGCAACATTTATTTGCAGTACATTTTAGTTTTTCTAATTTGGTTCTGATTGATCTCTAGTGTTCTTGTTGTGATGTTTAATTGTCTTTCACTATAAACTGAGAATTGAAAATTCGTTCTTCCGTTGTAATATTGCCTTGTGTCATTAGAATTCAATTTTGTGGCCATCTTCTTATCATTTTCATTCTGCATTCTCTATTTTCCTTTCTATCTCAATTTCTTTTCAGTATTTATTAAGTTCAATATGCTATGAAATATATTTATCCTTTGCCTGTACCCGCAATTTTCTTCGACATCTTTTAACCTGAAAAATACTTCTAAATTCCTGATTTTTTACAAAGTTTATACATTTTGGATATCTACTTCGAACTGAACTCTTTCTAAGGATCTCCTTGTAATATTACCAATCTTATAGACATTTGATTTCACCCCTAATCGCAAACCCATTTTATTTGCAAATGAATAAATGTCACTTCAATTCTACTATTTCGTATATGTACCCTGCAAAAAACATAACGAGTCACGATTCACGATAATGCTGTCAATTTACACCAAGAAAAATCAAAGTCCCTTTAACTTGATCGTGAGCGATTACTTCTGTTTTTTTCCTTCGATTTAATTTTAAGCAGATTTCGGGTTTTTACACTATTCCGACCACGTACGCTCTGAATGGGAGCACTCAAATTAAATCTCCCAAAATACATTAAAAATTTTTAAAATAAAATCATATTGTAGTATACTTGTTATATAATTTGAGTTCCACCTGCCCCAACTGACCCCGTTTATCCCTCTACTTGTGACCCTCATGTCCCTCATCATTTCTTCATTCTTGTGTCACCCGGCCCCACATTGTACAATCTTATGTTGCTTTTGCTTTTCTACACATATTTAGATATGTTCCACTTGGAAAGTCAAAAAATCACCAATGTTGGTTATGATATTTTCCCTTATTCTTATTGTTTATAAAAATAAACAAAACTTTATGCAATGTAGCTATTGTTCCACTCCCATTAAAAAAATCAATAAAAACCATTCGCGTCGCATCCGATCCACCTTATTGAATGAGTCCTTAAATAACTTCTTGCCTCTAATGAGGGTTAAATCTGTTGAATGTAAGACTGGGGAGTAATTTCCCTGTCCAAGCACACTTATTGTTGTGAAGTTCTCCCTTTCCTTGACACAGAGTTTTTGTGGATGATTTCTTATAAAATATCAAAATCCGTAATCTATCCTCAGTATATTTTGTAGCGACAGGATACTTTTGTATTAATGATAGTCTTCTAGTTTTTGTCCTCTTGCCACCTTTTGAACGTTTGACGAGCCTCATCATTTTTTTATTATAAATGTTTTCCAAGTAACTTATTAATTGATAAATCCCAAAGCTTAATTCGATAGTTCTGAATGTGACCGATAAACTACGAATATGCTTCTACGTTTTTCTAACTACAATGCGGATACCGGGTATGCATACATTTACGTGGTTACTGACAAAAAATGTAGTCAGATAAATGAATATATTCATTTCTACAGTGAGCATAATTTTTCATTTTACTGATTCGTCAAGACATTTGTACGATTTCCTACTATATTTCATTTTACAGAACACCCAAAAATAAAATAGTATCCGAGTTAATCCTCCATGATGGATTGGATGGAGGGAGAGGGCTTGGCTCATATCCCTCCCTAAACGTAGCAGTTTGTTTTGTAATTTTACTCATTTTATTCAAAACATTTATCACATACTGATAGCATAAAATTGAACGAAGTATTACGATTATGAATCACTTTTTTAAATTTCAAAATAACTGTAAAAAATGTTATTTGAAAAATATTTAGTGGAAATAAGAGTCAGAAATAAAATTGCCCCATTCCAGTACTGTTTTCTGGATATAACTGAAATCCTGAAAGCCGTAATTCAAAGCTTTGAGAGTGGAATCGAATGTGTTAACCGCTTAGAATTCGAGGACGGATTTTCCCAGAAGTAAACCCTACAAATACGTAATAATCATTTCCACTACTCCTGCGCGTCTATGAAAACATTTGCCAGCTAAATATGAAGTTACAGAATTGGCAGCGTTTAAGCATCTGTTATAGTCCTCTCGCCGAGTGCAGTATGCAGGGGCGGATCCAGCCCATCATTTGGGGAGGTGTCGTAGATTTTTGTTAAAAATAAACATATTTGTTATTATATTGTATATTATTTATATACTGTTGATATGATACTACACGATATTACTGTTTAAATAAAGACATAATTCGAACGCAAAGAAATAAATATTTAAATCCATTTTGTCAAATAAACGTAAACTCTAGGCCTTTAAAGGTAAAGGCCTAAAAAGGTTTTTTTTGGGGGGGGCATGGCCACCATGTGCGGGGGGGCACCCGATCCGCCAGTGCTGTATGTCATATGACCTGACCTGATCAGCTGGGGAGGAGTTGTTTGCTTTGCCAAGCCAAGATTCAGCGTTGCCGCCAAGTTGGGTAGAGGTGAGGCTCGAAAGCTCATCATCAGAAGTATTAGTTTTCAACTCTCGAGTTTGGGTGACGACAAAGTTATACAAATGTTTAACATGTCCTTTATGTCGCATATCGTTAAGTGTTAATGTTTTCAGATTTAATTCATCTCACATGGAAGTACTTACATGTGCGTGATAGTGTGTGGCGACAGCGCATAGAACTTGTAATCAAATTGCGTAAGTTTGTGACGGCGCTGTGCCATCAGATGTACGGTGCTAAATATATCTCAGTACGTACAACGACGAAAACAATTGTGGCACTAAATACCGTCCTTGCAACTTCACCGGGAATTCTCAAGAGCACACTTGACATTCCACCGTCACGCTCACGACTTTCAGCCGCGCATGCTCACGGTTCGCACGCGATGACGCAACCACGCGACGAATACTCACCGGAGTCGTTTTTGTCGTCGCGATCCGGAATGTTCGCTGACTGAAAGTTGGAAACGAAGTCTTCCCAGCGCCCCGGTTGCATCTGCCCGGCCACCCACCCGCTGTCGTGACATCTTATCTCAGAGGACATTTCTAGACGTGTAATGGCGTTCCTTGTCCGCCTTCACGTGACTCAGGAAGTGTTGATGACACAAGAGGGTTCATTGTCTCGGCTGCTATGCCTCCGCCGCGAAACGAGGTCTTTGTCAACGGCTAGAGGTCACTGCTTCGGCGCACAGCAGCGCTGAGGCGTTGCACAGTGGTTCGCAATTTTGATTCCAAAGAGAATAAAGAATTTCCCAAGTTGAGAATGTTAACAAATAAAATTCAAGGCAATACTAATGTAAACAACATTAATTTCTTGATGTAAATAACATTACAAGTACTGAGAGATGTTGAATAAAGTGTGTATATTTCTTTTAAGCTATTTACTTCAGTGAAATTTCAATTCAGATTATGGAATTCAAGCTTGAAATTTGATTATTATTCCACGATTTCACCAGCTGGTATTTCACCAGCTGGTGGTGCTGTTGTAGAACCATTAGTTTATGTACGAAAAGAATCCTATAATACAAAGTAACCTAAAAATATTATTCTTTCAATTACAGTAATACTTATGTGATCATTTTTTTACTTTCATCTTGAATTTTATCCTTTGATGTCACTAATTATGTTGTTAGCTTGGACATAATGTTTGGAACTATTTTACTAGTATTTCTTTAAATAGTCACTTTGGCTTACGGTACATTATTAAACATATTTTCCCACACTCACCAAAACCGTTGAACTGTGTACAATATTCTACGGCCAACATATCGCGACCTTAAAATAAAAGGGTTCTGACTGCACTGAATAGAACTGGGGAATATCAATTTTGGTGAAAATTCCGCTAACGGTTTAGCAGTTAGCGTTGTTCATAGACAGACGGACGTTTCGCCATATTTTGGTATCAAGGTTACCCAAAAGCGTGAACTGAACGGGCAGAGGAAGTAATTTTCTTCATAACGGAACAAGATGTATCCACTTTTTCGGTTACAGGACCCCACAAAACTATTTTTTCTGTCAAAAAATGGCCAACTTTTGCAGAAGTATTACAATAATTTATCTATATTACGTAAATAGTATGCGAACAAGTAAAAATACCCAGCGTTACAATTACACGGAGGTGAAGGTAAGAGCTCAATAATAACATTACTTGATATAAATGTAACATTTTTATAAACCTGTTTAATTTCCAAAGATTTTGAGTTCTTAACAAATCGAATGAGACACTCCACAGCCTTCGAGATGTTATGATTCTTCAAAAATTTAGTTCCATTACCGATATGGGAGAGAGAGGGATAGAGGAGAGAGTAGAGTAGAGGGAGGGTGAGAATACAGAGAGAGGGGGAGAGAGCTTCTGATCTATTCGTCATTTCTGATCAGTTGTACACGGCAGGTGATGGTCAAGGGGCAAACAAAAGTACATTTTTAAACAAATATTTGAAGTGTTCATATCTATCGGTATTGTTAAATGCTTTCCCATTTGGAATTTCGAAGACTCGTATTCACGATCTTCAATATTCTCGAAATTGGCAGATCAAAATTATACCCTTTTTCAAGATTTTGGTGACCGAGGGCCTTAACTGAATCCACTGCAATGCCACTGACCGGGAGGGCTTAGGGTTCTAATCCCAACAACTAGGATTTTCGACTCTAGCTACATCGATAAGTCGAATTCTAGCCGGCCGGGAAAAGGTGAATTCTAGCGGCCGGCTGCTCTCATCGGTAGTTTCCCATAATTTGTCTGATTAACACCAGGCCAATGCCGGAGCAGTACCCTAACAAAGACTACGCACCGCGCACGATCTTTCCTTCTCGTTCTCGTTCTTGTTCTTGTTCTTCTTCTTCTTCTCCTTTGTACTATCCTCAGCCTTTACTTGCACACATACATTCATGCACTGCATTACCACACATCTCGGGAGACAGTCGGGAGCATAGAGCTTTGTCCCAGTTGGTGGGAAATACCTGTATAAGGAAAACCTCGTGAGCCTATGTATAGGTTTGCGCCGGTTTTCGCCGTCCAGCGGGGGGAGGATTCTTCCTATAAATACCTTAGCCATTGCCGCGAGGATACACCAATAAATCAAGATTTAAACTCTGATATTCCAAGCAGGTTTGTTTTCAGCATTAAACAGATATTGCGCAATTAAATATTATCATTTTCAATAACATAATTATGATTTGAATAAAAACATGTATTAACAATAAAACAGGTCAGAGACGATTCTTTTCGCCCCTGACCGCTTTTTGGCCTTTTCTGTACGCAGTTGCGTAGCTCCAGGTGGTGTCACCCGGGGCAAAACTAATGGTGTCGCCCCATAAATTAAATATAAAAATATCTATTACTGAACAGTTTATACAATATGTAACAATATATATATATATATATATATATATATATATATACACACTTTAAATATATTTACAATGTATTGTAAGCTGTATGCAATTCAGAATAATGGAAATACATTTTTTAAATACTTAGCGTGTAATTTTAACTATAACATTTTCTAGTTGGTGTCACCCCTAAGATGGTGGACCGCCCCCCCCCCTGCCCCCTTCTAACTGCGCCGCTGCCTTTAAATCCATAAGGCGCGTCGGCGCTGGGCCTCTGAGGGCGACAGGCCACCGTCGTTGGCAGGGCGCTCCGCAGCAGAAGAAGAGCTTTTCTTTCGCGGTGGTTTAAAGCAAAGTGAATCGTTTTTGCTGCAATGAGTCGCTGGCTCTGTGGTGCACTCCGGGTTTTAACGACGGGAAGGAAATGTTTGGAAGGACTTTCTACACGGAGGCCCGCTGCTGTTTTATTCGGATGCCGCTGGGTCTTTGTCACGAACTGTACATCCGTTTTGCAGAAACTTCGCCGTTTCTGCCAAAAAGACTGCAAGGAAGTATAGCGTGCTTGTGTAAAGTTCGTTCACACTTGAGTTCAATTTTTTTCGTCTTTGTCGTGATGGCTTTTGTCATCTCAATCCTGCGCTCTTGGGTTAGGACTGAACGAAATTTCGTCAATACATTTCTTCATCTTACTTCGTGGCCTCTCAGGAATTAGAATTCAGGTAACTAAGTGGAAGAATGTGAGGTTTATTGTGAAGATACCTCACTTCTCCAAATTAACTTGCAAACTTGCCTTCCTGATTTCCGGTGTCGAATACTTTTCCATTCAAACCTCTTCGAAGAAAGCCTGTACGTACATTGATTGTTGAAAAGCCTAATCCACTGCGCGTCGACCGGTTTCAAATTCACTGGTTCCTCCAAGATGAACCTTTGTTTCATTTTCTAAACTGTGAATATGAGAACTATTTTATAAGTTACAGTACCATCATGATAAATAATTTTAATTGACTAATGGAACAAATTCAAATTTTAACAATCAAAATAAATATTTTAATGGTACACAATTATTACGTACAATTGGAATATTTATTTCCGTTTTAAATCTATTTTCTGGAGAAACTCGGGAAATAGCAGTAGCTCATTTGAGGGTTTTGAGTTGACGGCGTGTTGTAAGAAAGACTACTCTCCTCAAAAATCCAATAGAATGGCCAAATAGTTGCCAGCTGCTAGATTACGTTTCAAGAAAACATAACTTGGGTCCCGTAACGGACGGATCTGCAAATGACTTTTAAGGCCCTAGGATACACCATTTCAGTGTTATGCGCGATGATAATGTGTGTTCCGAATTGAATTGGCCCTTGTCAGTTAGTTCTTAATATTAAGTCGAACGCCTCTTGGCGAATTGGTTAATTGCGACTAGAGTAGTCTTTTTATCCAGTGGATGGACAGCAAAGTTAAGATGTAACCTTCCCATATTCTTCTTGTTTCCTGATAGACTTCATTATATGTCTCTCTTGTTAGTTTTCCTTTTATGCATGCATCACATGTTACTTCGGTTGATGTAATATTATCCAATCCATAAACCATGTAGTTGTCATAGTGTACAAGATTCCACATTTTGTTCTTAAATGCGATTAATGTAGGTCTAGGGTGTTATTTCCTATCTTAGTAACATATTTTCAGTTTTGTGACAAGAGGTCATAAAAACGATTACAAAATCGTTATCTTTCTTAGGTTATTACAAATGAGATTTTGATTATGTAGTGCCTCCGTTTCTATTTCCTACAATGTTATTCATATTTATTAAAGATTCACAGATTCTTCCCCAGATTAAGTTTTCCACTCGCTTCAACCTTATTGAATACCTTGGTATGCAATAAGTATCCTCAAATCTTCGAGACCATTAGAATTTGACCTCTAGCAGTTTATATACTTCCCATTATATATCTGTGTAGTTGCATTGCAATTCCCCACCAGTACGTAACGTTGTGTTGCTCATAAACTAACTAGAGCAACACGGCGTGGGCACTTCCAAAACACACAATGAACTGCCTCCATACGGGGGAAAACAAACCTTTAACACCGTTGCATGTACCGGCGAACTCGTGTTTCTCGTATGTTGTTGAAGCACCGATCGCGCTTCGATAAGAGCGACCGGATGTTGCAGCGGCGAGTGGCCGCTCACACTGAAACAAGTCCAACGCAGCGGCCCGCGCCACGCGTTTCCGGCGCGGAGATGACGCATCGGCACTCGCGCTCGCCACAAAGGCGCCAGGTTGATGAGGGAGGATGTGGCCAGCGAAGAGCGTGAGGAGTGGAAGAAATAGCTTAGGAATACTGCGATTTTCGTAACATTGCGCCTGATAGAAATCAGCTGTTTCGCTGCCGTCCAATCGGGAGCTTATATTTCGCGACAGTGACGTCACTATGGTGAAGTTCAAGCTGCCGATTGGATGAAACCGGCAACAGCTGATTCCTGTCAGGGGGCACAGTTACGAAACTCGCAAATAGAATATCAGAGAAACTGAAATGTATGAAAATAACATAGTGTATAAACGATTCATGTGTGTGTGTGTGTGTGTGTGTGTGCACAGTCGACTCCGGTTATAGTGAACTCTGATGAATGAACCCTCGGTTATAGTGAACTTACATCACTGGTCCCGTTTCACTTACATCCCAAATAAACGTATGAAAACTCGGTATAGTGAACTTGAACTTCGACTGTAGTGAACGTAGGAAACGCGTCCTGGAATTTAATTCCCTTCTGAAAAGAATTTATCGCCTTAGTGTCACAAATTCCAACATCACAACAAAACACACAACAAAAATTTCGTCGGCCAAAGGCCATTGTAGATGTAGTCTCCCTAAGGTGAAGGTAGAGGTCCAGAATGGGCACCTTTCTGAAGACCTTACGCCACTCTGTTTCACTGCGGAAACAAAGGCCGTAATCTCTGTGTGCCACAACTAGCGGCGACGACGCGCGACTGCTTACTGCGGTTTCAATCTTGGTTTTACCTGATATTCCGCGGGACGTTGCGCGTTGATCTCCACGTAGGCGACAGGCAGCCACAGCCTGGCGATGCCGTGCCGTCGTAAAAGCTATCAGTTTTATTAGCAGCTTCCCGCTATCGAAAGCATCTCATGTTATTAGGGGGTAAAAGGGCTTTCGGAGAATGGAACGGTATTCCAACAGTGCAAGAAGCATTGAAGGTTGTCAAGACTGCATTACGATACTTGGACTCAGAAGACAATGCAGAATCAAATATGGAGAGAGCACGAACTCTGGAGAAGGATCTAGAGAAATTAATGATGAAAAAGTGCGAAGCAAACAATTGAAAAAAAAAGGTTTTTAAGTTCACAAAATATATTGAAATTTTCAGTTTTTGCTGTTAATATTTTTTCTGTATCTCTAAATTAATAAAATCAATCGTTATGGAAAAATTCTGTTCAATTTTAACATTATCGGATGTAGTGACATATTAGTCCCCAAAAGTTCACTACAACCAGAGTCATCTGTGCGTGTGTGTGCGCGCGCGCATACAAACTGTCTTCTGGGGCTGCTACTTCTCGCTATCTGATGTCCATATTTCCCTACCCAGGTAGTCGGCTGCATGAAGTCTCTTGAAGCCGTTGCATCGTACACTCCACCCTTCCAACTTTTCTATGGTCTTCTATGCTTTCGTCTCTCCAGATGAACCACAAACATTTGGACACATTTAGGCATCCTCCAGGTGCTCATATCAGATGAGTTGCATAGTTTCTATACTTCCCATTATATTTCTCTGTAGTTGCGATTCAATTCCCTAATTTTTGCGTTAGGAATACACGTATGCTCTATTTCTCATATACTGCAATATCTCCAAAAGTTTATTCTCTAACGCTAGGATTTTATTCTTCTCTGCTGTACTACGTACTCTGGTTTCTGAACCAATGTTGTAATAGTCTCCCCTACACTCTTATAAATTTGCATTTGGTCTTTCATGTTATTTTGTTTCTTGTATATTTGTGTACATTAATTACAGTATTTAATCATTAGTATTACAATTAATGCACACTTCGAATATTGCAACATAACCACTGTTTCATACACTATTTTGTCTACTTTTAGCTTTGGTAATATTAGTAAAATCAATAAGAGTAACTTAGTAAAAAAGGGAAATTTAGAGGCTTGTGGAGGTTGGAGGTTGTGTGACAATGGCAAGACGAGTCTCAATTGGAGGACAACCAGACAGTAGGGAGATGAAAGAAGGGGAAAGGATATTTGGTTCTGGGAGCTGGATAGCGACGGTGAGTCATCGGCTCTGCGAACAAAGAGGAACACCTGCTTGCCTGTTTTCTTTTTGCATCAAAAAAGTAGTCTAAGTAACGACTGAGCGTGTGAATCATGATAAAAAGAGATAAAAGATCTTCGCTATGAACTTGTGTGCAGGAGATTTTTATTTCAAACGCAATGTAAATTAACTGAAAATCGAACTAGTGATGTAACATCACTCTTTAAATAGCATCCTCCAGAGTGTGAATTTACGGAGGGGAAAAGTCAATACTTTTCGGCACTAGGGTTTCGCGTCGCCGAACTAGAGTGTGCAATATAGAACAGACTTCCTCGCAATATTTATAAAATGATGACAATTATATGGAAACATATTACAAACAAAATCAAAATCTGTAGAAAACGATTTTTTTCTTAAAGTCTTGAAATTTTTTCGCTATGACTAGTGTAGACCCTCGTTTAGAAGAATTCTAATGGACCGAAGTCGTATGCGGATTGCTGTAAAATTAGTTTTATCCGATGTATTATGTACAATATTTCTTTCTTACTACTTTTCCTTGCCGGGACCTAACATTTGTTCGCGTTATTGCGAAATTTGTTTTAAGCGCGTGCGAGCTAACGAGGGTTTTCTGCTTTACTAATTATTTGTGTTTTCGAATGTAGGACTTACACGAAACGGATTTTTTTCTTTCGGGGCAGGCTGAAGCTCCTGGCCGTAGCTTGGACTTCTAACGCTGACGCAGTTTCTAAATACATGCAGGGGCGAAGCGTGAGGTTAATTTTTGGATAAGCTGAGTCACAAACATATTGTAAAAACATATATTTGTACTTAATTTGTGAAATATCGAATATTTCGAAGATAGAGATCAAAAGACTACATATTTAATCATAATAATAATAATAATAATAATAGTAATTATTATTATTATTATTATTATTATTTCAATCATGCAACAATACTCAGATCAAGAATAAGCCTACTGCATAATTGAAAAAATATTGTAAATGGTTATGCTTATTTATAATTGATATATACTTCTTGTTTGTACAGTTTTTTGTAAATTAATTCCAAATGTCTGGGTTTCTTCAGAAAAAATTCAACTCCTTTGAACATAGCATCTTGCGAACACTTACACGAAATTTTCTTTTCGATTAAAATAGTACTCAAGTTGAAGAGTCTGTAATTTGACTTAGAATTACGTTAATGAGTTTTAATTATTTCAGAGAGCTCATTGTCAACGAGACACAGCGACATGCAGTTGCAGGTCAACGTCATTTCACTGGTAACCTACACACGAAAACGCTGTTCAAGTCAACTTACAAAATGAAATTACACTGATCAGATCCTGTTCGATCTTTCCAGAACACAATACTACTGGGGGATTCACACGCCGCGATACCAACCCATAAATGCTTAAAATCAACGTTTTTTAAATGATCTTGTTTTATTAAAAGTTAACCCAATGCTAAATGATGTGGGAGAAAAAAGTTAACATTTTCAATATTGTATTTAATGAATTAGCGGACAGAGGAAGTATAAAACTGAAATTTGGAATAAATGTTTTACTTTTATTAGTAGTGATATTTGATCAGTGGCGTATCTACGGTATGGCAGGCCTGGCACGTGCCATGGGCGCCACTCACCAGGGGCGCTATTTACAGTATACCCGTTAAAACGAATAACAACCTTAATTTCAAGAATCCCTAAAGGGGCGCAAATTCTATGCTTGCCATGGGCGTCAGAATACCTAGATACGCCTCTGTATTTGATGTTGCTCAATGACCTCTAGTGGACATTTCCGGAAGTTTCCACGCAAGCTTATGGTGAAGAGAGCGCCTGCCGGCAGGAGTTTAAATTACTTAGCGAATTGTAAGGCCGGCCTACCCTTCTGGCCGAATAACCGGGCCGGCTTCTCAATGCGCATGCGCGCTCACTTCCCCGCGCCCCGTCCCTGGCCCAGAAACTCTCTTCCAGTGGTAAGCGGAACGGCCTGAGCCTCACTCCCCAGCCTGCCCGATGCACCGGGCGTCGACAAAGACACTTCGCATTGAATGCGCATAAGAACAGAAACATTAACTTGGTGCGTATACGTTCGGTGTAAATTGGCTAAAATAACATTATCAATTGACAATTTTCTTCTTTTAGTGAAGATATATTTCCCGTCTTCTTCAAGATTCTTAGGGATAGCTCAGCTTACTCTGCCTACCCTGACGCTTCGCCACTGAATACATGCAAGGGGGATGGGAGAACAATTCATTACCCAGTTCTAAGAATGAGAGAATAGATCGCGCACTGTCTGTGGCTTTTGATTATGTTACTATCCCGAGATACGCGTGGAACTGATTGGATAACCAACGGAAAAGACCAATCATAGTATTTGATTTGAGAAATATCATCCATGCTGTTTTGAATTAATTTTTTGTTGATTGTCCACATGATCTTCTGGACAATATTGAAAATCTTGAACCACTGAAGACACATCACATCCTAGACTAGTCTTTCAAGATCCAACTAATTTTGTAAGATATTCTCTGTGCTATATTTAATAGCCTTGTGTTCATTCAGAAAGAAAACTGAATATTTACATTTAAAAATGTAAATTAGCAGTAAATAAAACGTAAAATAATTCTCATGACACACCTCTGTTTTGCGGTACGCTAGTTGAAAAATACCTGTCTGTCCTGATGAATGAGAATGGTGCATGGATATCCGACATGAGGGTTGAGAGATCGTCACCTCCCTATTCCCGGTCCAGAGCCTACGCCTCTTCGCTGGGAAACGCTAAATTGTTCTTAGAGCGGAGATTTATCAGGGACGCTTATCAGTGACGCAACACCGCCATTTATATAATAAACAACGCCGGCGCAACTCGCGAGATTACGGTCTCACCGCCCAATTAAAGCTCGGAAGGCCTGCGCCAGCTCGGGTTATTTGAAATTGAAATTAGCCTACGTATACGGAATCTTTCAGTGCCACCTAGATAATCATTAAGATTCAGGGATAAGACAAAAGCGAGCTTTTTACACGGGTTTTCAAGACTGCAAGTGGAGATTGCGTATAAGAGTACACGTTCACAGAAAAATTATTTGAATTGAACATTACTAGATATAATGAAATTCCGTTATATAAAACTTTGTTCATTCATCACGCTGAAGGTTTCATTAAATCAGCTATCATCACTGCTTTTTGTTTTCTATGAGGCAGAGAAAATGCTAGTGGAACTAACTGTTACTAATAAAAATAACGTGTGTCCAAATACCTAGGACATTATTGGCATCAAAAAGATATATTTTTAAATAACAGCGAAAGCCCACATAACAGTGAGCAATAAGCATCGTGGAGCTGAATTAAAAAGTTAACATCAAAATACATTAACAGAATGCCCTTTAAAAGCGCAGATGCATTGTCATATACTACTAATTATAGACGCAAGAGAGAAACTGTCAGGAGTAGTTATTCCTATTACTCTCAAATAATGTCCAGAATCCAAATCACCCTTTTTCCACGAAGGCATCCGAGAACGTACACACAATTGGGGGATCAGTTAGGAATTCTCAATAAAAAAGTGGCAGTTTTACCACAACATACAATGTTGATGCGACATTACGGAGCCACTAATGAGAGACGAAGCGACGTCACGCCGCAACAATGCGAGGGGGACGAACAAACAACCATCAACGCATCTGCCACAGCAATGTTAATTTCCACTACTCGCAATATAATAAATGGGTGAGGAAATATCACTTCTGTCACCACTTGGTTCTCGTCTTAAATATCGGATAATAGCTGAAGCTTCATATGGGGGAGGCATGTCAACACTGTTTACACAAGGAAAATATTAATATGTTTAATATAATACTCGTATGTAATTCAAGGGAAGATATGAATATTCAATTCAAAGACGCTGAGAGAGCGGAACGCAGAAAATTACGGCCTGACGTCACCCAGTCAGCGCCCTGTCAGGTAGAATACGGGAAACAACCACATCTGGGCAGCACATTCGTAAGCGCTTCAAGGGAGAAAGATACTTATTTTTATTATTTCTTCTCGTTGGACAAACTTTGTCCTTCGAGGAGGTTAATTATAGAGTACACAGGTTTTAGCTTTTTAGGAATGACCATCCACAAGCAGTGTTTTTTATTACTCGGAAGATAGTAAACATTGTTCTAAGTTAAATGAAGCGAGTTTGAAGACTGTTTCACTTTTAGTTCAACTGACAGTTTTGAGGAGTTATGGTGGTTTGAATCGGTTTTAGGATATCATGATTTAATACGTGGGTATGCAACGTTGTGACCTAGATTAAAGTTTAAGGAGCATGGGGAAGAGTGAAGGTTTTGATAAATGTTTGAGCTTAAACATATTCTGAATGGCTGCTAATTTGTGGAAGTAGCTAGAGGCAGCACATTCCCAAACTGGTCATGCATAGTCATGGTAGAATTAAGGATTTAAATAAAATCATTCGACAAATAACTTTTATTGAAGAACGGCCATTAATTGAAGGGAAGAGTTTTGATAACAGACAGTTTTCCGCGTGTTTTCTCAGAGTCAGTTTTCTTCAAGGAAAAGCTGAGCATGCACCTCATTTTGAGAACAAATATTCAAGTTTAGGGCCTCCTTATGGGTGAAATTCATTGGCTTGAATTTCACTCCAATCCCGTTAACTTCGTTGTGGTTAGTCTGCAATTGTGTATGTACGTAGCTGTATGTTTCTAAAATCATTTTTATACAGGATGAGTCACATAACTTTAGCACCTCCTGCAATTTTTGAGCGGTTAAAGTAATTGCAATGCAATTTTCGGGGAAATGAATGAGAGAATGAGGCTAATTGATATATGTGTTCATTTCTATTTTATCACTTGTGTTTTACGAGATATTGAGGAAACTTTGATTCTTTTACATGGAACTATACATATTTTTCAGTCTAGTATGATGAGCGTAAAAAGACGAATCCAGTGATATGCGTATTGTAATATTATGTTCGATAAGCATTTTGTTTTAGTAATTTTTATTTTTTTCGCTCAGCTTTCCTTGCTCAAGCGAGCGTTAGAGCACTGCGTGGCCTTGTCTGGTGGACCGTTACAATCAAAATATCCGTTAAACAGGAATCGAAAAAAAATCTCAAAAAATGCTTATCAAATATATGACAATCTGTTTATCATCGGTTTCTTCTTTTTACGCTCGACATGATAGATGGTCATGATAATTCGTCGTGATGATAACGTCATGACAGCACTTTGTAGACAAAAGAGAGAAAAGTTCTTTTAGCAAAAACTATTGCAAAAAAAATTCTAATACCGTTTTAAATCATGATCAGAGGATATCGATGTATTCTCCATCACGACCCCGTATATACGTCACCAAAATTCGTCCAAACAATGAACTGAACTAATGAATTATTACTACTATTATTTTAATTATTAAATAGTAATACAATTGATGGCATTTCGGTATGACACACATCGAAAAATATTATCTTTCAGGTCTTGACGAGCACTGTATCCAATATTATCACTTGAGCCGAACAATCACAGTCCGTAGGGTTCTGATCTCAGAAGTTCTCTTAGTGCCAACGGCGCTTCTTCCAAATCCCTTTGGCGTAGAGTCACATGTGACGCTTCTGAAAAAGATAATTTCGGAGAATAAAAAATGAACTTGCTTTACTAGCTTAGCGAGTATTTTCCGAGGGATATTTTCAAATCAAAACGTTTTATTTGAACATTGGCTGTTTATAATAAAAAAATAAAATTTGAGCTCATCACAGTTTTCGTACATGTCAATTTTCAGGCGGCGAAAGTTGCGTGAAAAAGTGTTCATTAAAGTATTTGTTGTACTTTTTGTGCTTAATTTTAAAGAGAAAGGTTGTTAGATAAATACTAGACTTCGATAGATTCATTAGTGATTCTAGGTATGTCAACTGCTAGTGGCATTTTATTGAGTGTATGTGTTTTTCTCAGGCGACGACGGTGATCTTCCTTCGAGTGATGGTGAGATCCAGCGCTGACAGGTCGGATTGTGGGGTTTAACCAATCAGGTATCTCCCATCAACGGGACAAACGCTAACCTCCTCAGATGGAACAAACGCATTCTTCCAGCAAGCGTGGTAGAGTAGTGCATGTGAGTATATGTATAAGAAAGAGGTGAGGATAGGGCAAGGAAGAGGAAAGAAAACTCCCTTGCTGTCCGTAGCCCTTCGTTAGGGTATTGCTCAGGCATTCGCCTGGAGTTGACCGGAGAAACCACGGAAAACTACCGATCAGAGCAGCTCGCCGCTAGAATTCTCTACTGAATTCGACCCAGTGATGTAGCTCGTGTCGAAAAATCCAGTCAGCCGCCGTCGGCACTCGAACCCTAGGACCTTCGGGTCAGAGGCACTAGAGTGATATCAATATTGATAACCTGGCCATCTCGGCCGGTCTGTGGTCTTCGATACTCTTCTACAATGCAACATACCAGGGACATGTTGAATCTACTTAGGGTCCAAAAAGACGAGGGAAAAAGAATTCATCTCACAATATTGAAGATTTTGATTACACAAGTAATTCAAAAAATTTAATTGTTTTAAAAAGATTGAGCTAATACGAATGCGAATTAAACAAATGTTGTAAATGATGAATGGTTTAAACAAAGAGGATAATTTGCAGCAAGTATTATTTCTATAGTAAATTTTCTCAGAACATTTATCGGTATCCCACTAGTGAACCTCCTGCGTTGAAATCCACCTTTATCCTCCTCTACCGCATCGAGCACGTGCGTCGTATCAGCAGATCGATGCCGCAGCCTCAGGACATCGCCACGAAAGTGGAAGTCGCGCGGAGATGGCGATCAGCAATTTGGAGCTGATCCGGAGATGTGCGCTCTATTCCGCCTCTAATTGGTCGGTGACAAGCGGTGGTGGCGGGTATTAGTGGCTCTGGGGGAGGCGGTAGTAAAGACGGCGATGGCAAGGGCGATGGAAGCCGCGGTTGTGGTGGCGGTGGAGGCTGGCAATGAAGGTGACGGTGGCGGCGGCGGGGGCGAAGATGGCGGTGGCGGTGGCGATGGCGATGGAGACGGTGGCAATGGGAGCAGGGGTGATGGAAGCAGTTGTGGTGGCGGTGGCGGCGGCAATGGCAGTGAAGATGGCGGTGATGATGTCGATGGAGGCTGTAGCGGCGGCGGTGACTGTGGCGGCGGTGGCGGTGAAGATGGCGGTGGCGATGGAGACGGTAGCGATAGCGGCGACGGTAGCGATAAAGATGGGAGTGGCAATGGAGGCGATGGCGATGGAGGCGGTAGCGGTGACAGTGGCGGAGGCGGCGGCGATGGCGATTAAGATGGCGGAGATGATGGTAATGGAGGCTTTGGCAATGGAGGTGATGGAGGCGCTGGTGGCGGCGGTAGGGCGAGGCGGTGGGCGCGCGGCGGGCGCCGGCCGGAGCGGCGTGCGGGGTCGACGCTCCCGCACGGGGACACGCGACAGGAAGACGGCCCGCGTGTGATTAGCGCGCGCAGCACGCGAGGCCGCATGAGCGTAGTACAACTGCACTTCTTTAGCACCCGCGGGGCCACGTGGCTGACGGTTTAGTTATATTGTCGAGTGGTGGAATAGACTGCAATTTCTCTGAAATATCCTATTATTATTAGGCTAACACTTTTAACTAGTACTTCTAAACAATTCGCACGTTTACTCTTTATTTTTTTTGTAAAAAAATGAAATTTTAATTTTAAATTGATTAAACATGATTGGTTTTCTTTTCATTAATTGATTGGTTTCCGGGCGCGTCAACGGCTGAGGTCATTAGTCCCGTACGTGTAGTGCAAGCTTTTCCCTCGGGAGGTGGCTGTGATCTTCCCTCGCTGGATGGTGAGATCGTGAGGTTTTTCCCGCATGTGTGGAAGTGTAGTGAATGGAAGTGTAGGTGTGTGTGTAACGAGGAAGGATAGGACAAGGGAGAAGAGGAAAGATCGCGCGCGGTCCATGGCCCGTTTATTAGCATACTCCTCTGGCATTCGTCTGGTGTTGATCGGAGAATCCACGGAAAACTGCCGACTAGAGCAGCCGGCCCAGACAGCGACTAAACTGACCTACATATATATATATATAGTTTAGGTCGAAAATCTTGTCACCGTCAGGACTCGGTCTTATGACCTCCCGGACAGAGGCACTGCAGTGATATCTGTTGATGCCCTGAGCCACCTCTCCCGGCCAACAAGATAATGGTAATTCCGGGGGTAAATGACGTACACAAACGCAGTTTTTTTCCAATGTCTTTCCTTAGGTAAGACGTCACCATTTGATCTTTTAGAACTTTTATTAAGAGACCTTTCTGAACCCTTAGGAATAGTTTCGTCTTTAAACGATCGGATGTTACAAAATGACTCGAAGCCATCGCCCAGCGTAATCGTTTGGCGGAAGCCGCGCCACGCCGATCTCTTGCAGCCAGACCTGCCCGTAATCACGATATCTACCTTTAGTATGTGTCGATGTAGAGAGTATATTTGCAGCTGCTGTAATGTTGTACTAGTTCTTCAAAAAGGGACGTCGTCATTTGTGTAAGCAAATAGAGAAAATGTTCAATATATATGTGCCCTTAGCCCATCTCGAACCGAAAGTATTTCAAACAAATATTACTACGTGAAATGAAAATGTTGTTGTGTACTGGTAAATATATTTATTATTAGTTCATAAACATAAAAAATTATCCTTCATTCACATAGCAATTTATTTTGGGGTCCGGTGTTGACTCCCGATTGGTGTTTTCCGGGACCGGAATGCCTTTGGTATAAGAATGAGACTACACTCCTACATACGAAGCGAACTAATTATTGTTATTATATTAGTTCACTGTACGGGAAGAATTGGGAGTTCATGAAGGGCCTTTTTTTTAAAGGTGTATGATTGTTCCATAATAATCGTACAATCTTATGTCACACTGTACCATTAGAATTAACAAAACACCTTATTACGCTGTGTCAGTAATCATACAAAGGACATTTATGATTCAAAATTAATCACCTGACGTTTATTATGAATTTCACACACATACGTACATCACGATAAAACCACTTATTTTGGCTTATGAACTCTCCAAACGGACTTTATTACCTAATCTCGAACTGGAAGTTCTTGACCAAATACAGTATAATCGCGGAAAATTAAAAACATTCCAGGCTCAAAGTACCGTATCAAAATCATGTACGTAGAAACACACATATTACCACATCGGAGGGAAAATAATTTTTCTGACAAACACTCTGAAAGTTATGCCAAGACGTGTTGTAGAAACATATTACAGCGTGATTAAGGTCGTGTATTACTATTTATCGAAGTAGAAGATGCTAAAGTGATCATATAAATTCGAGGTATCGGCAAAATAAATGTAACAACGTGTAATTCTGCATTCAGACATGAAGATAAAATTTTATTTACACGAAATTGTAATTACACGAAAGCGTTTAAAACTTCAATTTCAATTCAGAACAAATAATGTTATTTTTGATTACTTTACTGTTTTTTTCTCGCTCTCACTGCAACTAGAGGTTAACAGTACGTACGAGTACGAGTAGTTAGAGTGTATATAGGTTGTTTATGTACAGCAACTCCGTCTGTGGTGTTTGTTCGGCCCACTGCCGTCACCTAGCCCGGGTAAAGGAAGAGGGTTCCCGGTGAGGTTAGCAGCCTACCAGGAGTAACTAGTGGTGCTACAGAATGGTACAGACTTTCCCGTATCAGTTATCTATTTCCTTGGTTCTTCGCTAGCTATATGGAATTGCCACAGACTCTTTCTTGCCAGCTGCATCTATCACCTCCAAAAGTACATTTTTTGTATACCAGCATTATAAACAACCCTTTTACATGAACAAAATCGTTCATAATATGACATATTGCACGAATCATTACGCCATTGCTATTTCTGCACCGGAATGCGAGCTGTCACTGACTTAATAGTCATGGCCCCTATATATTTTCAGTTATGGAGTTTAAAGAAAGCAGTGGTACCATATAAAGAGATTGCAGTGTTCGTAGTAAAATCAAATACGTTATGAAAAAAATTTAATTTTAAAAACTAATTTATTAATTTATTACTCCTTAACAATTATATTTTGTTTTTATTTGGTAATATAACAAGAACAACATAATAAGAACAACAAAGAACATCAAATTAATTCTTGTGAACATGTACATTAATTGTACAATTTGATAAATTGGTCAGCGACACTCCAGAACATGCATTTATATCTAAAATGCTCGTTTTTTTCTTTGCTTTCTGCACTAACCAATATCTTGTTAGCTATTTGAATCTTGTTATTCACCGATTCTTCGATGTATGACTCGGCTACACTTGTAGACCGCCATCCTCCATGACGTTTAGGTGTAGTTATATCACCACCATTATCTGCGAGAAATGTTGCGGATGTTCTCCTAAACGAAAGACCAGAGTACTTTTCTGCATTTGGTAATTTTAAAATACTTGCAATAATTCTTGGTATTTTCGCAAATGTATTGATACCAATATGATTGCAGCTGCATTTGCCATGATTGTAAAACAAAAAAGTTTTTTGTGTTTAACATATAAGGGTCTTAAGGAAGTGTATTTTTTACAGACTTCAACATCATTAAATTCTTCACTGGATACGATATTCCGGGCTTGTCATTTTTTGTCGCTTTAATGTTCACTATCAAAACAGAACCATCTTCTCTCACATCGTTGATGCACAAATTGTACAATTCGATACGTCTACAAGCACCAAATATGCCAAAAATAGCAACAACCTGAAAATCATACCAGTTATTAATACAATACACCAGTTAATAAATAAAACTTAACTATTATTGCCACTGTCATTATTATACATTCATTAAAAGAAAAGTTTCATTAAAAGAAGTGTGTTTACATCTTGTTGGGAAAATACCATTGCCTTTATAGGTTGATCCCACATTTACTTGTTTTATAAGTAAACTTACTTTATGAAAAGTTCCAATATCAATATTCTCTTTGAACTTTAGTAATTCCATAGTGTCGACGCTTTACATGCTGTGGACTTAATGTTTAATGAAGCATGCATTAAATTAACAAATGTCTTTATTCTAGCATGTGAATTAAATTATACTAACTTAACCAAACTGCTCCGATAGATACGAAAGAACTAAAGCTTTGCATAATAAATTTGCATATTTTTTATCCATCCATTTCCTTAACTTTAAGAACTCTTTCCCATAAAGTTTGCAAGACATTTTCGGTATCATAGCATTTTCTGCTTTTGCAGCATCTTCCAAAATTTCTCTACACAAATCCATTATGTTTGAATCGCGACTTTCAAACTAATTGACATTTGTAAACAAATTAGTTGGTAGCATTCATGGCGTCAAAACATGAATTTGAAATCTACTACAACTACGAATTATAAATTAACACAATTAATTTCGCTTCCTTAAATCCTTATAATACTGTTATACAAAAGTAGGGTATGAAACTCGTTTATAATGCTACTGTTTTGTACTCATAAGACGAAATTACAGAACTCTCTTCTATCGTCGTTCATTCGGTAATATCTTTTTATTCGTGCAACAAAGGGATAACGTTTTATACTAATTGAATAATATGCTATTGTCTTTTCTTAATTTTTTGGTTTCCTATTGCTAGAACGGAAATATTAATTTTAGAATATTAAAGAACACAAAAACCTAGTCGTAAATGGCAATTTTCTTTTAAAAATTATATGCCGTTTAAGAGAAAATGGCGTTTTAGCGCTACTAAAAGTGCGAAATTTGAAGCTCATTTTCACAGAAAATTTTTGAGTTTTCAAAATACTTTATTTGAAGTTATTTGAAGCACTTACACTCACAAATATAATAATGTTTACAAATTGCTGGTAATGTGCATATTAAAGATGTGAGAGATCTTTCAAAAAAATTACAATTATGTAAGTTTTGAAAAACAAAAAAATAACTCGAAATAAACTTCACGCTATACTAAAGAGTGTAATTAGTACTATCCGTTACAAAAGTTTCAAGAAAAATTTGCAGCCATATTTGAGAAAATGGCGTTTGAGAGTTTCTGAAAATGCGAAATTTTGACCTACTTTTCACAGAAAACGGTTGTGTTTCCGAGAACTTTACTGGACATTATTTAATGCACATGTACTCGTAAATATAATAATGTACAAAAATCGCCGCTAATATTATCGACGTGCGAAACATGTGAAAAAAATTACATTTTTGTAATTTTTGAACAAATCAACCTATAGAGCAATATGGATTTTATGTCATTGATAGAGTACATTTACCACTATCCCTACAAAAGTTTAAAGAAAAAATTTGGAGCCGTTTTGAGAAAATCTTGTTTTTGTAATTTTTTAAAATTGCACATATTGCATGCAATATTGCACGAAAACTACTAAAATTTTGAAAAACATTTACCTGATCTTTATGAAAGAAATCAATAGGCAGAACAAATTTTATTTGAAGAAAAAATCTCTATCTTCAATTTTGTAGTTGGAGAAAGACGACGAAAACAATTCAAACATTCACAATTTCCGAAAATTCAGATTTATCCGTGAAAATCGGACCTATGCCATGTTAATAAGTGTATTTTACTCTATCCATACAAGAAATTTAAAGAAAAAATTTGGAGCCGTTTTTGAGAAAATTTTGAAAATCCCCGGAGGGCTTCATGTAAAGTACCCCCAAACTTTGAAGAATCTTTTTCAAAATCTCAAATCTTTGACTATAATCAGATCGACCGAGGAATATCCATTTTGGAAGAAATCGTACCTATGGTTTAGGCGCTAGCAGTGTTCACAGACGGACAGACAGACGGACGGAGGGACAGACAGACGGACGTTTTCCTTTCAATTGGCTTTTTCGGGATCAAGGACCCACAAAACAGGGTTTTTGGCTACACCACGTGTTAAGGGATTTTTTTTCTTAATTTAGTAACTGGTTTTATCTACTTTTTCCTTTTCACGGCCCGGGAACGAATTTTTTTCCGCCGAAAATTGGCCATTTTTTCGCGCAGCATTACATAACTTTCCCTATACTATGTATATAACTCCGTGTATACGTACGTATACAGGAAAAAACTAGTGGTGCTACAGAATGGCATAGACTTTCCCGTATTAGTATTCTATTTCCTTGGGTCTCCGCTAGCTATTTGGAAATTGCCACAAACTCTTTCTTGCCAGCTGTCTTCTATTACCGCCAAAAGTACATTTTTTGTCATTTCTTTATTTTTAAGTTTTCTATTGGTAAATGGAAATATTAATTTAGAATATTAAAGAACACAAAAAACCTAGTTATAAATGACAATGTTCTTTTAAAAATTATGTGGTGTTTAAGAGAAAATAGCGTTTTAAGTACTACTAAAAATGCGAAATTTGAAGCTCATTTTCACAGAAACTGTTTGAGTTTCAAAATACTTTAATTGAAGTTATTTGAAGCACTTACACTCACAAATATAATAATGTTTACAAATTGCTGGTAATGTGCATATTAAAGGTGTGAGAGATCATTGAAAAAAAATTACAATTATGAAATTTTTGAAAAAACAAAAAAATTACTCGAAATAAACTTCACGCTATACTAAAGAGTGTAATTAGCACTATCCGTTACAAAAGTTTCAAGAAAAATTTGGAGCCGTATTTGAGAAATGGCGTTTGAGTATTTCTGAAAATGCGAAATTTTGAGCTACTTTTCACAGGAAACGATTGTGTTTGCGAGAAACTTTACTTGACATTATTTAAAGCACATGTATTCGTAAATAAGTATAAGTAAATGTACAAAAATCGCCGCTAATGTAAATACTATCGACGTGAGAAACATGTGAAAAAATTTATTTTTTTTGTAATTTTTGAAAAAACCACCTATATGGGTTCATGTCATCTAATAGCGTACATTTACCACTATCCTTACACCAAAAGTTTTCTTCCATTTTGGAAGAAATGCTACGTATGGTTTAGGCGCTAGCAGTGTTCACAGACGGACAGACGGACGGACGGACGGACAGACGGACGTTTTCCTTTCAATTGGGTTTTCGGTATCAAGTACCTAGAAAACAGGGTTTCTGGCTACACCATGTGTTAGGTGATTTTTTTTCTTAATTTAGCAACTAGTTTATCCACTTTTTCCTTTTCACGGCCTGGCAATTAATTTTTTTCCGCCGAAAATTGGCCATTTTTTCGCGCAGCATTACATAACTTTCCCTATACTACGTATATCACTTACGTATACAGGAAAGTAAAAAGCAATCAAGCTCAGAGAACCAAAGATTTACCTAGGACCATATGTTGACGACCTCGGCTCGGAAAGGGATAAAGAATTGGAAGAAGGACAATATTATTAGAATTGGGACTTGGAACGCGAGATTCTTGGAACACCAGTGAGCATGAAATATTATTGGAACTTGAAAGAAACAAATATATGCTCTTTTACGGAGACAGAAAATAATAGTAATGGAATAGATCTGCATGGAAAGTTTGCATTAATATATACTAGTGTGCCTACACATATTAGTGCAAAAGAGGGAGCAGCAATAATTATAAGTAACAAGCATATTAATAAGATAAAGGGTCATACTTACATATCTGAGATAATAGTATCAGTTAAGTTACATACAACGTCGAGACCAATTAATATAATTTTTTGTGCATGCACCTGAGAATAACCACCTCACGATATACAAAAAATTTATGATCTACAAGAATTTCTAAGTCAGATTGATCATAGGGAAAGAGTAATAGTAGTAGGAGGTCTGAATGCAAGGATAGGAAATCAGATTATTCAAGGAATCAAACAAAAGGTTAATGAAGAAATTATAAATGAAAACAGTGAAATCTTAGGAGACTTCTGTATTGAAAATGATCTGAGAATAAATAACACATTTTTTTGATCATAAATTACATCACAAATGTACATGGGCACACTCTAGAGGGCAAATATTTAAGATTGATATATTATAACCAATCGAGTGGTACTCCCGTCCCAGATGTCGGGGATGTAAGGCGTCTTCCGCTACGGATATCGGAAGTGATCATAATCTTGTTGTCCTAAAACTAAGGACAAATTTAAAAGTGAAACGAATGGAAAAGTCGATGATTCAAGAAACAATTAACATCCAGTCATTGAATGAGGAAACTATTTAATATTATTAACGTATTTCTCATGTTTAAACACTTGATGAAATTTGGAATTAACATTTACGAAGGACATATTCGATTTCAGATAATCATGATAAGTACATTTCCATATATACTTAAAATTTTAATTAAAGTATTTCAATAATAACATCAAATTATCGTTTTTTAAATAGATATATACTTTAACGGCCATTTAAAAAAAGAAGTGAGATATCACTAATGTATTAATATATAATAATTAATTCAGAAGTTTTAATCAGTTAATTCATGTTATCCAATTGGTAAAAGGATGTAGACGAGAAAACTTTTTCATTCAGAAATATTTTCTAAATAAGATTGAAAATTTCATTTATTGCAGTTTCTGCCAATTCTGGAATACACTTCAATCTTTAATCATGTTGAAAGGATAAAATTGTTAAGGATCGCCACTTATTTCCTGATGCAAGGTTTGCGTCTTTGCGATCCAGTTTGGCGGGATATCAGCGGACGTTCCCAGCCGCATGCACCTGTTTTTCAAATGCCATTCTCGTCTCTCAATTAAGATCAGTATCCCAGCCGAAATACCTATTACCGTTTTGATTTCTTGCTACGTAGGGGAAACTGTCATTTCTAGGGAAAGATGTAACTACGGATAAAGGATGTTTTCAAGGAGTCTGTGAGTGAAATTTCGGATTGGTATTTTCCGTTCACTGCTATGGCCATCTGTGTTTATTCCTCATGTAAACAACTTTGTAGTATGGACTTTTTTCGTGATTTTATGAGAGTTTAATAGATTTGATGAGTGAAAAGTAAGTAATTCGGCATTTCTCTTTCATTAATTTTGTAATAACTACTATTACTATTTGAAAATTGAAGTAGACCTACACTTACTGGCATAGAATGTAGTTCATCCTAGTCTTATACTTCATTCCTACAGATATTCTGCAAGTATGTTCATGTTTATTCATGATTGCAGACGGTTGTACCTAGGGACGTCCATAGGCACATAATTGTTGTATTAATTTAAATTCGATTGGTTTCAGAATGTTATCTGGCCATGCCACGAAGCAAAGAAATCGAAAAAAAGGCCTCAACCGCCAGCAGAAACAATTAACGTCAGTTTTGACTTTTGTTGAAGTTGGCACGTCAATTCGTTGTTCTGCAATAGTTCAGTTATAGGAAAGGATGTATCTGAAAGCTCTAATGTATAATATATAAGTAAATACAGAAATAATGATTCATTTGTAATGAAAATTGATGACGTATCTGCAATACAGAATATGAAACTGACATGGAGAACATAAAATGTAAGCTTTCTATCTCATCTGTGTTCAGTTGTTCTCGAAGGCAGCACACATTTATTGTTTTTCCTGTATCCTTATGTTATAATCTTGGTTTAAAGTCCTTTCAGTTTAAAACGTGCTCTTGTTATATCATATGAAGTTGATGTAGAGTCCAAAACAGAACAGGGCTCCAGAACTAATCTTATTTGTTGTTCTTACAGGCAGCAAAACATTATGTTTTCCTTTACTCGATATTTATTTATTAGGTGTAGGTTGTTTCTTTTTTTTTTCAAGAAATGTTATTGTGATATTATATTCACGAATAAATAACATATATTTATTCTCTTTTAATGTTTTTCTCTTTCCCTTCATTATTCCCAGGTACATCATTATGGGTCCCTAGGTACATTAGTACGATGCACCTAGGAACACATTTTACAAATAATATCAAAATAACCTTATAGACAGTTCTTAACATTTTTTATTATTACACATTAATATGCTCAAATGTGTAGCATTTAAGTAAGATGGAAATCAATAATTTCACATCGAAAACAGGAGAGAAAAATTATTAAAACATGAGAAGTGTACTTAGGTACGACAGTTTCACCTACACTTCTCGAAAAAGTGAGAGATTTTGTACTCACATAGGAAAAGTGCTTGGCAATGAACAAAGTTCAAAATGAATAAACTAGGCCCTATTTAAATTTTGTACCAATTTTCAAAGCCACTCTTAAATGTATTTCGATTTTGAATACAAATACTCCATATCTTTTTAAGAAAGCACTTTCATAAAAAATTATATCAAAGATGTAAAATCCCCTCATGCCCAAAATTTAAATTTATTTTTCAATCAATAAATTCACTGAACCACATAACGTGTTAAATATCCGGATACGTGATCTCTGATTCACTTTGTACAAAATTTTATGAATGGTCATTGTCGTACTGAAATAAATTTGCAAAATATCTAAGAACATTTGTACATTTACACATATTTGTGATGCAATAAAAAGAGGGTCCATATTGTAACCGCTAAAGCCGTTTACAGCAAGAAAATATCAGTTTTTTCTTCGTAAACGCGTCCTGTTATTTTAAGATCTAGTAGTTACAACACTAACCGAGAGAGAACGCCAGGCGACGTACATAGTTTTAAAATAAGCTAACAGGAGCGCTTATCACCAGTACTAGAAGCGTGATAACGAAATCGGCCAGCGGAACGATGCGATCGACCAATGGGAATAAAGCAAACGAATATTGGAGAATTTAGAACAAGAAGAGACCAACTCGGCCATTTTTTACCGAAAGTCAGCGGAACGAGAAGGCGCTCTGAACTACTCTGGACAAACTTTTGGATCGACGGACCACGCCAGTTCAAGATTTCGACAGTACACAAGCTTTTAGAAAAGGTAACTCATCTCATTATTATGATAATTTATTCATGAGAGGGAATAAATAAAATACATGAAACGTGGATAATTTTTAAAAAAAGAAGAATACTTAACAAGAGTGATGCTATGAATTGAAACGAAAAGAAATGTAACGAGTAGCTAATTGAAATAGAAATGTTACAAGCAATGTGTGATTTATTGCAGTTTTTTTTGTATAAGAATACTTGAACCAGCTCGAATAAAATTCGATCATTGGACGTTACTGCAACGCCGACGCCAACGACGCGAGTCCCGAGGAGAACGGTGCAGTCAACGGGATCTTCTCGTGTTCGAGTTCCTTTCCGGACGACCCTGAAAAACTTCAAGGCTTCGCACGTCGCGGGAGACATCGTGAGTTCGGCAAACCCTTTTCAAGCTAACGGCAGAAACGTGGGCCAGATGTAGAACGATTTTAGTATCATATTTCACTAGATGGTTAACTGTAATATTGCTTGACTTTATTCATGAGTTTTTGAATACATATCCGTGTGCCAAATCGAATTACAGTTTCGTTACTGGACGCAGATATTTAAAAAGTGTTACTGGAAAATAAATTCAGAAGTAAAGATAGACAATTATTCAATTGATTGACATATTGTGTCGGATGCAAAGTTCAACTGTGTAGCATTTAACTTAACATTTTGTTTTTTTTTTAAGTCTGAGATCTCATAAGAGTAAATTAATTTAACTTTGCTTAGTGTTGGTAAGATTAGACATTATAATAACGATAACAGTTATGCATTCTAATTGAATCAAGTGAATTTGTTAGAACAAGTAGAAGATTGATATTTTTTTTTGAATAGAACATGGTATTGATATTATCGATTTATGTTATACACGAATGGTAATTTCAGGTACAACATTTTGAGTGTGTATTATTTTATGTGTATTTCAGGAAATGTGTGTAGAGATAATCGTGTATTAGTTATGTATTATTGGAATTCCGATTCTTGAATCCATTCTTTTGAATTTAATTGGAAGATTTCAAGGGTTTATTTGCAATTAGATTTTTCTTACATGTTGTAACAATTTTTGGTTTTTTTTTTGCATATCAGATTCAAACAGGACATTAATAGTCAATTCATGTTATGTTGATGTACTAAATTTTAGTACAGAATATATTGTTTGTTGTTATTTTCGTAAAACATACGACAAAAGTGTTCTTAATCTATCCCAGTGTACTAAATCTTGAACCCTTTCCCTTGGAAAGAATGTCTGCTAGGACCTTCTTATATGAGTGCGTTGTGGCTTAACTTTATTAAAGCCACAACAACGAGTAACAAGGGAGAATTACTCGAGTCACCCGTCTCCTCCCATACGCGAGGTAATTTCACCCCAATTGTTGGACCAGGCGCTAGGTGGTTGGTTACTGTCTCACCCATCGTGCCATCGCCCGACATTGGGAGGGAGACAAAAAGGAGAGGTGGTGACAATATTGCAGCTATTTCCAGCAGGCCTCATTTCAACAATTCAATACATTAAGCAGTAATCATGGCTGCAATGCAACAAGACAGAGAGAATCGTGACGCTTCAGGGGCTATAACACTAGGCGAATAACGAATATATAAGTACAGGAATGATCACTCGAATATACCATGCAGTCCTACATGACTTTTTTGCGTTAAATAAACATACCATTCCTTTTTTCATACATAATTGTCATCTAACTTTGAACTCCTCCTTTCACAAAGGTATCATACTGATGAATGTGAGCACTTACATAAACACTTCTTTCAGAAAGCAGGCTAAATTACATTTCAAGAGAAAAGTAAGTGCGTTAACGCCAGTCGCTAATGCTTTTGCAGTTGGAATTCGTGCTACAGAAATGTACTGTTATACATAATGAACAGATTTATTTCACTCAGATTCAGAGAGTATTAGGCTAAAACAATATCCGATATTTTTCACTACTGCAAAAAATCAACCAATAAAATAACTGAGTGAATTATCGACTCTGCAATCAAGTTTCCTGCGAGATTAAGGTGAATCTTCTTCCTCAGAACTGTGAGGCAAAGGACCTTCGCAGAACGAGAACTGAGCCTGAGAGCGATCTTGTAGTGTTCTCAGAATCTAATTCTATCATCATTTCCCCTTAGAAGAGACGAAGGTTCCTATAATTATTCGTTATAATTTATACCGCAGGCATTAATAAGTATCCTGGGTAGTAAGGCATTTTAAATAGTTCTTGTTAAAATTGCCAGTCCTTCATGACTCTGAATACTGTGAATTATTCTTCTATAATGTAATCCTACTTTAAACTAGTATCTGCATTACTAATTTCTAATTATTTTCAAAATTTTATTCCAAATTTTCTTTCAATTTCCTACATTATGCGAAGAAATTGAAAGAAAACTATACAACCTCTGTTAATGTGGGTGGTTTCTTCGTATGATTTCGTTAGATGTCTACAAATCGGGGAAAAATTGGAAAAAAAGTTTCTATTTTGAGTGATGATCATGAAAAATATAAATATTTCGTTGTGTTATTCACCTACTTTCATCCTACGCGTATTACATGAATCCTTGTACTTATTGTGGTACTGTTTACGACACAATTGATGTCATGCGGCAGCAAGACTTCAAGGAAAATATTGCTTGCAATTACATATTCGCTATTCATGTGTTGCGTTTTGGAACAGGAACTTTTTTGGTATTCTTTGTAAGAAAAGATCTTTTGTACTGCGTATACACTACACTATATTACAGTAGTATTACCTTTTTGCATTTCGTCGTGCTAATTAGCATACTTCGTAACTCCAGATTGGACAGTTTTGCATTGGAAAGAATAAACATGTCCGAGAAGCAGAATTTGAGTTTGCTTTCTCATTGAATTTATAAATACTGGGAAACTCAATTATTTAAGAAGCTGGATTTGTTATTTACTTCTATTTATTACTTTTCTTTCACAAATATATTTTATCATGAACTAAACAGAAAATAGAGGAGGGAATATGGAGTTACAAGATTTGCTAAGATGCATGACGATATTTAATATATTGCAGTGTTGTAAGTGAATATTTTATTTGTTCCTCTGGAGCAGTATATTTCCTATTTTTGGAAAGACATTTTATGTCGTTTTGTTCAGCAGCATTTTTGTTGCTGCAGCTCAGTAGAAAAATCTAATCTTTGAAGAAAAACATTTTTTGGAAATGTTCCATCCTTTCAACCAAAAATGTCTTTACTTCAATTATCATATAGTGTTTGTTTTGGACAAGGCCTGATACACTCGCATTATGTTTTGTGATTTTGAGATTCACTCCTTATATTTTGTTTTCGATTGTTGCGATAAAAAATCGTAAAGTTGCTGATAACGTATAGCAGATAACGTACAAAGTGTTGCTAGGTTTAGAATTTTTTTCCTATAGTGTGCAAGGAAAAAATATATTAGAATTGATGGGTGATGTATCATTTTTACCAATATTCAATACGATGTTCAAAAATAGGATCTGTCGATCTATGTTCTGGACCACAACCAGCATCTCTGTCCCAGTCACATAGCATAACTACTCGTAATATTTGGCAACAGCAAGTAATAGATTCGCCAGTTAGTGCGAGAGTCCCCTACGTGTTGAGTATTTCCTCTGTCACAAACAAAGCTGACATGTAAATGACATAACACTCTTTATTATCACGACCACCAGCGCAATATTTTCACTTTCTACCCTAGTTGAAGCTACCACCATCATTCCACTTACTTTCTCACCTTGTTATGGTGTCATACGACTTCACTTTCATTACTGAAAGTTTAGCACATGTTCAAGTATCACATATTGACCCCATTTAAATCTTGATGTACTATCTGGAAAACTAATTGACGAGAATCGTTAAACTATTTCTAACATTCAACTAATATGTTCCTATTGTCTGACCAAAACAATGCCTACGGAACAGAGTCTTAGTTTAAAATTATCCTATCTAAAGTACAGAGGTAACACTAAAGAAAAATACATTAATTTCTAACACAGTTATGTAGCAATAAAACACTTTCGCAGCTCATAAATAGTGGGGATGCAACTGTACATAGTACATTATCCTATAGTTTCTAACTTTTTCTAAGTTTCTATTTTTTAAACTAGAGTTCATCAGAAGTTCGAGGGGGAAATATTACAAAAATTGGAGTCGATTTTGGGATTGTTTAAAAAAATCGTTAATTTCAAACAGCAAATACGCAAAAACTACTGTTTTTTTTTACAAAATTTGTACACGAGACCTTAAAAGATCAAATTTTCTAGAACGGATTTTGATGAAGAAAAATTCATAATCACTGATACTACAATACTTTTGTTTTTGAAATTTTCGAAGAAACAGTTTGCTCAGAATTGAACCAGGACTCCTTTTTCTAATCTTTCTTTGTTACATATGGGGAAACATTTTAAAGCGATTGGAATCGTTTTTGAGATAATATTTGTTTAAAAATTGTCAACATTTTATCCAGAATTTACGCAAAACAAATTACATTTTCAAAACATTGCGCATGACTTTAGTTTAACCCTGCGCCACACGCGCTAGTAAAAAAAATAAATAATCAGTTATTCGAGAATATGCAGCGATCTCTCAAATGAATCATTTCCATTTTAGCTTATCTTGCCTCACAAACACTGGGTGTTTCAGGCACAACCACACATTAAACACGTTTACTATCATCGAAGGTTTAAACCTTTTGAACTACAGTGTTTATAAATAATAAGGAAAAGATACAGTTTAAAAATGTGTATCAGTTGTAAAATGTACTAAACGCTCCGGCCTGCGATATGCTGCACAGCATATGGTTTGACTGAAATTATTCTCGCGACGGCAGCATTAAGCTTATTGCTTTTAAGCAATATTATAAGCTTTATATATATATATATATATATATATATATATATATATATATATACTGTTTAGAGGAGGAAAAATATACTGAGATGAGGAAAAATATATTCCTCCAAACGTCGCTGTTTAAAATTTCATCTTTGTACCTGGAAATCTAAATAAAAACTTTTCGTCTTTTGTGAATAATCTGTGGCCAGATTCATTAAGTAATGTAGAGTCGTAAAACAGACAATTTTCTTTGAAGTGTTATATTAGGCTTATTGGCAGGAACTGGAAGCTATGAGATCTGAGAACAATAATAAGGAGGTTCTGAGAACTAAGGCGTTCTCAAAAATTTCTGTGTCGTTCTGTCAACGGAAGAACAACTCATTCATCTGAGAGATCGACCGCGTGTACCGCGGGTGAAAGATCTGTTTTTGAATAACAGAAGCCATTAAGGAAAAAATCACTATCTTCGATATCGTAGTTGTCGGAAGACGGCGAAACAATTTTAAACTTTTCGCGATTTTGGTAAAGTTTAATTAAAAAGATGGAGCTATTTTTTGTAGAATATTTTGAAAATGTGTTTAAGGCTTTATCAAAAGTACATCAAAAATCAAATCATCCGTTTCCAAGTCACCGATCTTGACTTTTGCCGATCTTTGACTTCTATCGGGGAATACCAGTTTTGGAGAAAATTATCTGAACCATTTAGGCGCTAGCGTGAACCGCAGACGGACCGATGCGACAGTCCGACAGACAGACGGGCGGACAGACAAGCGGAAGACTTGCAGACGGACGGACGACAGACCGACAAACAGAGCGACATGTCGTGACTGTCGGACAGACAGACACACAGAGAGACGGACTTTTTCGCTTCAATGAGTTTTTCGGGATCAAGGGCCAATGATTATGACTTCACAATACGTTAGAGGAAGTATTTTAGTACATATAGAAACACAAATCCCGCTTTAATTGCCGTCAACAACAAATTCGCTGCCTTCTCCACCCATTGCCAACCCCTCCCTCACCCTACCCCATCCTCTCCCATCTCTTTTCCCTCCACCCCCCATCATCCGTCACCCCTCAACGAAATAAGCCCTCTAACCACTTCCCAGACTCCCAATCCCTGTCCTGTGTGGGGTAGCGGAGTCAAGTACATCTGTACAAACCCAAGAACAACCACCCAGCTCGAAGAGACCCCGCAAGGGGTCAGGTGCACTGCAAAACTCCAGAAACGATACATTTAGAAACAGATTTATCCACTTTTTCACTACCAGGGCCCCAGAATACAAGTTTTACTAGAAACGTTCCTTATTTATACTGTACTATAACAATAATTTCTCTTAACTACGTAAGTACGTTGTAAGTCGAAAAATTCAATGAAAACATGCTTCATGAAAACATTGGTACAAGTGTAGCACATGTAGCTCTATGCTACATTTAATATCAGTTGAGGGCATTTATGAGCATTATTTTAGTACGATATTTTGAACAATTCACATTTCTAACCCAACACGATCAGTTACGTAAAATTATTATTTCTCCTTATCACGGACAATATTATTATTATTATTATTATTATTATTATTACAATAATTGTAATAATATTAACACATAAATATTGGACAAATTTGTATTTACACCTGTGTTTCTGCGACATACTTAAAGCACTCTTCACTCAAAGCAGTCTATACATTTAATGACCCTTCAACGCCTAGTCGAATGATCATTACTTCTCTGACTCTTACTAGCTGTTATAACGCTCGGTAGAATTCACTGACGCATGTGCATACACACACACACGCACATACCACATAACTCTTTCCAGAACTGCCGAATTCATTCATGGTCACGGACTGCAAAGCATTCACCCCCCCTCCCGGACACCTTTACATTCTCCCCGACACAAGCGTAACCAGGGAGCTAGTGGGCGCCGAATCTCTGGGGCCCCTCAACCTTAACCGACACCAACGCTTCCAACTCTATCGTCATCTCAAACTCCCTTCATTCCCATCTCCATACCCATTTCCACTTCTCTCTTCACCTCCAAGAATACTTCCATTTCAATCTCTGACACCTCTTCCACCTCTGCCTCCAATTCCACCTCCACCTCCAACAAAGCCGCCGCCGCCAGCCTCAACCACCGCCAGCGCTGCCTCCACCGCCGCCAACGCCGCCTCCATCGCTACCGCCGCCGCCTCCATCGCCGTCGCTGCCGCCGCCTCCCCCCGCCACCGGCGCAGCCTCAACCCACGCCAGCGCTGCCTCCAACCGCGCCAACGCCGCCTCCACGCTACCGGACGCGCTCCATTCGCCGTCGCTGCGCGCCCTCCACCGCACCGCCGCCGGCGCGGGCTGTTCCGCCTGAGGGCCGAAGAGGAGGATGCGGGGCCCGGTCAAGTTTATAATGGCACAAAGGTTCCGGCGGCGGCGGCTGGCGGTGGCGGTGGTAGCGGTGGCGGTGGAGGCGTAACGTGGTGGGGGTGGCCGCATAAAACGCGGCGGCGGCTTCGGAACGTGTTTAGACGTCGCGTGTGCCGTTCGCAGTCCGACACTCGCACCTGCAGCCACCTGCGGCTCCCTGCAGCGTCGCAGCGCCGCTTGCAGCCAGTGCAGCGCCGCACCGGCGCAGCCATGGACGCGCACCATGTGCACCGCACGCATGGCACGCGGGTAAGTGGTCAGCTGACGTGCATTCATATGAGAAAGTTGCTGCGTGGTTGACAAGTGATTTGTAAGTGATTCACCAGAGAAATTGTATCTACTGTTGACATCGGTTTGATTTCGTTGGAATTGAAACTGTAAGTAGCCCTTGAGGAACACCAAACTTCGGTGTCGCCCAAAAATACAACAGTTTGTGGTTGTTATTCAGATTATTTACAGGTTTCTCTGTGCATATTTATTACAATTTAAAGGCACACAAATTGGATCTAGGCTGTATATTGTGCTTGTGAAATCAAATAAAGTGTCACTGTACATTTGGTGAAGAAAATTGGTAACGGTGGTAGAAGAAGTTAGTTTTACATTTATATATTTTTCATTCTTAATTTATTTGTTACTTGAAAAACCACAAGCATTAATTACAAATTGGAAACTCACTGTGAAGTGATCTTGTATGTTTATTCTAATCAACATTCTTGACTTTTAATTATCTATGCAACATCAGAATGAAATCTCTTTAGCATAAAAATATGCAAAATATCGAAGTGAAAAATCTTAGCAATTAAAACGTACAAGACAAATTAATTTTGAACAAGTTTGGTCCATTTTCAACAAAGATTAAGGAGTTTGTCTACTCACAATCAGTGATTTTAGGCATTAAACGTGTTTTAAGCTGACCTGGATGGCCGAGTAGTGTAAGAGCATGTACCGTCTCAGCGCTTGGATCCAAAGGGTCGCGGATTCGAGTCCCGACATGGGCTTGGTTGTGTATTCCTTGAATTTCATGTAAGTGTTGTCGCGGGGGGCCTCGCGTTCTGCTGATCCCAGATAGGAGAAGCCTGCAAGTGTGTTGGTGTTTCGTGTTGGTCGAAAATGTTTCCCATTGGGACGTAAAGTGTAACCGGCTGTCTACTGGATAAAAGCTCTAAGGGAAAAATATTTTAAACCAATTAAATCTAAAAATTCTGCATATATGAACTTTAAATGAATAACGTTGTTTTGTGATATAAATAAAAAGCAGTAACGCGCTTATTCGTACAAAACGCAATTAGTTTTGCAGAGATTATATAAATATTCGTTATTTTAATGTTTACTTTTTTCGACCCATACAATATTTAAAAAAATAATGTTGTGGTCAGGAGGTAAATATATCTCTATTTTGTTTAGGTAAACAACAGACAAAATAATCAGTGTTAGAGAGTATATTGCTCGTCGGCTGCAATAGTGGCACAAGGCAAAAAAAACAAATTTTAGTTAATGCACTATCTAGAATTGCAGATTGTTGTAACTTTCAGTGGCATGTTTTACGGTACAGTATTCCACCAACAAATGGCAGAAGTGTGAATGCAAGAATGATGCATTCCAATACAAAGTGACAACTTCAAAGTCACCTATCTCAACTCCTGATCTTTTGAGTTGAGCCACTATTGCAGCCCACAAACGATATATTGATTCTGATTAGAAAATAATTTAGGAAAAATCTATGGAATACAGAACTAAATATTTCCACTCCAAAGTACTCTACTGTTGAATATACCAACGTTGATTTTAAGTACTCCTTCTCAGAAACAACACAATCGAAAGGAACCATTAACGAATGAATTGCGTAATTGCTTTTCCACATCTAGTGCATCAACGCTGAAAGCTGACATCATCGGCACGGACCAGAGCGCACGTTACGGCACGAAGACTCCCGAAAACCCAAGAAATAAGACGCGTCACCTTCACGCCACGCGAGTCCACTGCCAATAATTACAGTGACACAGCGCTCCTCGAGGTTCACGCATCTGCGGCTGCGGCCTCTGCGCCGAGTATAGATTAGCTCGAGTTTCCTTGAGCCGCGGAACAATCACGATGATTATCCAAGTTCAGGATGTTGAGCGCGAAGGAAGTGCACCATCAGCGCGAAGGACTTCTGGGCGAAAAAGAATCATTTTGTTTGTCTCGACGGTTTGTCTCGGTTGCAAAGCTGATGTCTCCAGGACCATTACTTCAAATTGCAAGTGAATCTGAGACGATAAAACGCCCGCATCCTGCGCATTAAACTACGGGAGTGTCTGAACAGAATTACTCAATTGTATTTGATTACTGAATTATTATCATACAATATTGCTAGTGAACTTGACACTTCTGAGTGTTTACGTTCTAATTTTACAAAGTTCAAATAACTTGTGTGTTTCTTTTGAAATAACTTTGTGTAATGAGGCGGATTTTGATGACCTAAATCCCCAAAACTGATCAACAAAATGTTCTTAAAATGTTCTAAAAGTAGAGAAAAATGACGTAAAAAAATTATCAAAACCAGTTCAGATGAACTACAGGTGTTGGATATGTTATTGATGTAATCGAGGCTTCTTCCTTTCGTTCAAGTGAACTCTGCCGGCAAACGTTTGGTTTGGACTGGACCAGGAAATCTTTGCCTTTAGCTGTCGTGAAATCCGCCGAACAGACAATGGTGCTGAAGTCGTCACAGGAATCTTAGATTACACACTCACAACTGCCGACATTACAATTTCTGAGTAAAGAAATTTAATAGATGTCTCAGGAATTCTGTGGAAAACATTTGTTGCGTATCGTAAATATTATTTCAAGCCAGTACCATTAAAATGACATCAAAATCAATTAAATACGCGAAAAATGCTTTAAAAGTTACAGAAAAGGGTAAAAAAAAGACTTATTATTCGAAATAGAAGAAAAAAGGCAAAAAAAGTCGTATGAAAAGGGTAATATCCTTTTATCATAACATAAAATTAATTTCTTTTCTAAACGGTATCGTTCTGAGGTGAAAGAAAACAAATGACGCGTCATTAAAACCCGTTCCATAGTAATAACGTAAACATCTATAAATGCCTACATATGGCATTTATGAGCGAAGTAAGTGAATAATCTTAGTACATCCTACGGCAAGTTTTGAAAAATTAGTCAATGAAACGTATAATAATATCCTCAGAAAACACTACTAACACTAACTAAATACAAGAACAATAAATTATTGATCAATAATTTGCGATACGAAAGGTAAAAGTGAGGGTTTTTTCTGAGAGTGAGGACGATAGGCCCAATAGCACAATCCTGCGAACAAAATAAAATCACTTTTACTACGTGTGTAATACACTAATTTAGACTTTCCTTTTAGTTTAATTCAAATACACAAATCATTTAATTAGGTATCATGTCACATTCGATTCAGTTGTAGCTGATACGATAGTATTTGGTTTTCTTAGTTGCATTCACAGTTTTATCTAAACATTACAGCGTCGTCGCACATTGATCACTAGTGCTAAAAATTGGACATTCGTCGTGCCATGCTCTAAAAATAACAGCTTTGAGTAGTGACTGTCTTAAAGAACAATTTAGCATCCATTGGCAAACAGAATAAAAATACCAATAAAATCTTAATCCAGAAGAAAATAAACAGAAGAAAAAACTAAGAGAATAAAATTCTACAATTATTTTTTGTTCGGTTTTGCATAGCGCATTGCATTCTTCTTCATATGCTGCAGCAAAAGTAACTCGTTGCTGGAGCGTAAGCTTTCATTTGGTAGAGTTGCAAACCGTAGTTAATGTCGTTTGAATGCGAGATGTTCGCGACCGCAAAGAGTTGCGTGTGGAAACGCGAATCCGGGACCACATGGGCGACAGGTTCACCGCCGGGCGTCGACCGAGGGCCACTGCACAGCGCGGTGGCCCCGGGCCTCGACGCCCGGACCGCGTGCTCGTTACTCCACACCTGCTCCACACCACAACGGCCAGCGCAGTCATTTGATGCACTTACGCTTTCGGAGGGCGGGGAACAGTGCTCTTGTTTCAGGAAGTTGCGTAATAATCATGTTGGTTTTGCTAACTCTGATGTATTTAATAAATTACCTCTGTAGATTACCAGCAACTCCCTTAATCTCTTAATTCGGTACTTGTAGAGAATGGTTTGTTTCACTGTCAGTTAATAATAGGAATTGTTTGCACACAAATCAACTGAAATATATTTACAGTGCATTCATAGAGTCCCAAAGATAAAAGCCAGATTGATGTTTAATCTCTCATTGTAACGCACAAAATTGAATTTTTTGCTAGAAATTTTATTTTAAGGTGTTTTCCCAGATAGCTCCTCTGAAAATATCATCTCCACGTAATAACAGTAACTAAACTACCTACCTTAATTTAAACATCTATACAGTTATGAACTACACGTTCTGTAATTTTTGCTGTTTTTTTAATCCAGAGCCAAATCAAAGGTTCGTAACAAGAAATATTGCATTTCAGTATAGATTGAATGACAAGGGTCAATCATAAATAATTCAAAACGAATTAGAATTTGCAATGTTGTAAATGTTACTGTATTTAATAATTTGTTGGGAGGCAGAAAAAGGAAATTCGAAATGAAGAAGTTATTTTGTATTTTCCGCACGATTGGTTTGTATATATTTTATGAAATGCGGATTACAATAAATAATAATGAAAAATTTATATTATTTTATTGAAGCGATTGTAAAGAGCCTCATTCTGCTTTACTGAACTAACAATAATGAGTACGTCATAAAAGGTAACAACTGTTCTTAACATTTACATAGTATGAACATTGTGGTTGTGTGAAAAGAGAATGCGTGAGAGCACAATTCAGTTTATGCTCCTCTTTAGTCTGTTCTTACTAACAATTTTATATGCTTCGAGACCGTAATTTCTGACCACCTGGCAAGAGTAGGTCAACGAAATAACTGATTTTGCATCATCGGTTGCTATTACTGGCTGCACGTTAATAAGAACAAAGCTTTCAGATCTCGCACCAACGTCAATTTGTTGCCAGGATCATTTGAACGGAGACCGCTAATTCAATTTTGTGCTTACTAGGGAGCAGTGATTGGCATGGAATGTATCTAGTTGTTTGTATTCACAAGCATTTGTTATTAAAACATTCCATTCCTGATTCGTAATCAAAGTGAATTTTAGAGAGATTGTCCATTGTTAATTACAAATTTTTTCCTCATTACTATTCACAAGAACAGGTTTGGTACACACGAATGTTATTTTTATTGTGACATATCAACATTGAAAAATTACTTGTAAAAAAAACTTGACTTGTAAATGTATCTTGCTACTCAATCATGTTTTGGTTTGAGATACAAATTATGACGTTATTTTACATAATACCTAGTCAAACTAGCTGTTGAGATCCCTCGAATAATTTCAGATTATCAAGTTGTCGAGTTTCGTTTAGAGTAGGTCTTTTTCATTCAAAGACTGCGTTAGTAAGCGCTAATATTCTTTGATGAAACGCACGCCGTTAAAAGAAATCGGCCCATTCCTAAAAGTCATTAAGGTAAAGTCGATCTGTGCCATATTGACGATTACCTACTTTTAAGAAAATGTATACATATATTGCAGGAATGGAAATTATTAATATTTTTACGATTCAAGGCATTGTGAGTGTATCGGTTTGTGAATACGAATTTATGCAGTGATGTATATTAAAGGAAACATTAAAACAAATCTATATTAAGATATAGCATGTTTTCTTATATGTCCATGTTTGTGATCTCTTATATATGTTTGATGAAAATCGTATTTATCCTAACAGTTTCGGGTTAGTAATTTCATTACTACGGCATTCAAGTAAACTAAATGCATAAAAGTTTAATTTTTTATATATAACTGCAAGCTCGTTTCGAAGTTTCCATTGCTGAAATTAGCAAATTCATGAAGAGTATCGAACATAGTATATTCGTGTTCTAGGAATGGGACAAAAATCGACTCCATATTATGGACATTAACATTTATCTCCTTACCTAAACGTGTTCTTTCCACAAAGCAAAAAAACATTGAATCCATCCTACTTTATCATCTAACTTTAGTGTTCACATCAGAATCATATCATCAAGGCAGTGTATATTCCACAAAATTAGCATGTAAGTAGCGATCTAAGGGACCTAAAATCCAGTTATTATTTGCCAGTAATTAGCATTGTTTTTTTCATACTACGTGATGTCTGGTTTCCTCATACTCCGCACTACATTCCCACTCTCGGAAGTTTTGGCGAAACGTGAACGGTTCCACATAATTTCGCCTAGTCTAGGGCGTCGGCACGCCAGAGGGCATTGACCAACCGGGTGGCGTGTGTCTCACGCACGCCCATTGGACGCGTGATCACGCACGCCGCGTGCGGCCCCGCCGGGAAGCGCCGCGCCGGGCCGGACGAGGGGCCTGGGTCGCGCCGAAACACCTCGCGGAGGACGGAGCGGCCGTGGGGAGAAGAGCGGCGGCGCGGGGCAGCACAGCGAGGCGGGACGAGGAGCAAGGGACTAAGGGTGGCACAAAGGGTGTGCGAGTGGATGGGAAGATGTGCGGCGGGAAGGGAGAAGTGAAGACGGCGAGGGGGTGAAATGGGCGTGGGACGGGGCGAGGCGGAGTGGTGGAATGTGGAGTAAGGCGGGGAAGAGTAGAGATGAGAGGGATAAGACAGGGGGGCGGAGCGGGGTCAAGTGTGTGGGTTTGTAATACGTTAATAAAATAAATATTATTCGCCTTTTTCTATAGATATTAACTTTTTATTCACATAAGTATTTTTTTAAAATTTAAGGTCGCATCAACATCAAGGTCATTAGCTACCACTGGGTTTAACGTTATGTAAGTGAAGATGACATGATATGGTGATGACAGGGGGTCAAAGGACGAACACAAATACATCCATGCCCGAGACGGGACTCGAACCCGCGATCCTTGGGTCAGAGATCGCTATCGAGATTATATTTTATTTCTTGTAAACTACAATATTCCTCTAATAGATCTGTTGGATTAACTTTTATCAACCGACACATTCAACATACTTCATTCCATCATAAATCAATATACTTAAGTTTCTTACGTCTCATCTTCTCTTTTTTATAAAATGACATTTAAAATTTATATAAATAATGTCCATCAAACAATAGTACAACAGGATGGGACAGGACGCAGCAGACTAGGCACGTAAGGAGAGCGGGGTAGGGTGGGGTTGGGATGACTGTGGAGTGGGATGGGATGGAGCAGGATGCGGCGGGACGGAGCGAATGAGGAGAGGGGCAGATGGAAGCTGGGACAGGGGGAGCGGGGACGGGGCGAAGCTGGGCGAGGATAGGGCGGGGAGGGAACGGAGCAGGACCGGGCGGCGACGAGACGAGGCGGAGCGGGATGAGGTGGGGCGAGAGCTGGACCTCGGTGGCAGCCGTGCTCGTAACGGAGCCGGTAATTGCCACCCGAGGAGGGGCCGCCAAGCCGAGCGGTAGTGGCGCCTCTCAAAGACACGCACTCGACCAGTGTTTATGCCAAAACAGGGTCCAAGCGCCTAATAGGCAACTTGCGGCGTCGTGGTCGGGTTGAATGCCTTGTGCACTTTGCACGGTAGACTGATCTTGGATCGAATTCGGACTGTCTCAAATTAATACGTAGGCCAAAGATATGTTTTGAATATTTTTCTAGTTTCTCCAAAAATATATGCACAGTCATTCCTGTTCACTGCCGTGGTTCATTAACGATTTCACCAACCTTATGACTGACAATATTTGAACGCCCTTATTTATATTTTCTTTTATTGCCTCTACAAATTATTGTTTTCCTAATTTCTTAACAAATATCTAGCTTATCCCTTGCGATGCCTAAGAACCATTTTTAAAAGTGACGGTAGCTTTTCTTTATTAATAGTAAAATCATTTATCATATCTGTAATGTAATGAAACTTTCTACAAAACATTATTGGAATACAGACGATAAGAATGCACTTAAAATATTATTGGGTTCGGAATGTACTATTTCCTTAATTAATTGATATTTAAGTATTTTTAATTTAATGAATTATATAAGGAAATGTTCTCTTAAAGCTGAACAATTTTATAAAATGGAAGGTTCCAATTTCTAGGCTATTATTCCTCATTAGTAGAAAATATAATTCATACGCGTGTTGAAGTTGTTGAATCGACGTAGAAGAATTTTTTGTGTGAAAGGAATGAGAACCTCTCGTACTTATTTCTCATTCTTTACAATGACCGCATTCCTTTTGTATTGCAAGGAACACGTGTCAAAATGTTATTTAGGTTTAACGGGTGTATATTTCACAGCTTTGGAATGTTCATGCAATTCGCCGAGTGATAATATCGTCTAAAATACTTAGCCTTCGTTTATTTTAATAAGCTAAATGAAAGGAGAAAGTAAGGTAAAATACAGTGATATTATTTTTTATTATTAAAAAGAGAATAATAATAACAATAATAATAAATAAAAATAAGTTTACATTCATTTTGAGATAGATTCTAATCCTCCTAACTAATGGTCTCGTCTTGAAAGTCTGCCTAAATAAATCTTAAGATATATGTTTCTGTCAAAATATAAATTGCATCAAGTTATAAACACCATTACTATCTCCTCAGAATACTAAGAAAGTCATTATCTGCAATTTGACTTTTTTACTTCGTGTCTGCTATCAATAGCTTCAGTTCAATGTAGAAAATTTTTAAAACATTAGTACATAAAATTAATTCCGAAATATTTAATTTGAAGTCATTGGCTGTTGGAAGATTTTGCTCAAGAAAATACAATTTTACAGAAAGTGATTTTCCTAACTGAGCGGTATTGCAGTCTTCACTGAAGATATTTTACCGAGTTCACATCTTGGGTATTTCTAGCCTTTTCACTCTCTCTGCATATTTCTGTCTTGTGAAGTCACGTGGATCATCGTGCGAATTGACCGAGGACTCTCAGTCCTCACCAGGAAAACCGAAAACCACATTCGAAGTCTGGACTCGTCTTTGAATTGATCACGGAAACTGTGATGACCGTGTGACTGCTCGTATAGCCAAGCCGCCTAGACGTGACCAATTGCTCACAAAAAAAGGCGCTCGCGATTTCTTACAACGAACCATATAACGAGCGTCGTCCGCACGTCTGCCCGCCATTCCACCCGCAAATTACAAGCGCGGACGAAGGCCTTCGCTGCCAATAGGAAGCCAATACCATGCGCGGAAGGCAATTCGACCATTCAGAAACAGGTCCAGAACAGTTATTTGACGGGCAATGTCAATGCGGGGGCCAGAATTATCTTTCGGAGGGAGCAAAACAAGTTAACGTTGTTTTTTATTATACTTGATGAGCCACAATGTCAGTACTAAGTGTAAGGATATTTGAAAATACTAATGTTAATGAAACAATATCGCAGAAAATGAATCTACTGTCAAATAACAAACAGATGCTTGAATTACAACGCATGCTAGTGATTATTAGTGTGAGGTATAAATAGGCTGTACTTTAAAATGGATGAGACGATCATCATTCAAAGTTATGGAATTTTTTACTATTATGGACTATTCTGTTGTTCAAATTGAAATTATTAGTGAATATAATGATAAGTCAGAACATAATAACATTTCTAGTTCGAGTTTGTGTCAACGGGGACTCTGTCCAGAATACAAATCTAGGGTACTCTTAGCAATCAAATTTGTGAATTATCAAATGAGGTTTCAATCAAAATTTCTAATAATCACTTCATCTGCAAATATATAAGACATTATTCAGAAATACTTTCTTCTAAGAGCAAATAGATATTATTTATTGATAATATTATAAGAATACGAAGGTTTTTCTCTTGAAATGACTCATTCTCTATACTTACGGAATTTCAAGTATGACATTGTATCATAAATTCACTTTTATAATTACTTCTACACTGTTACAATAGCACAACTGTAATAACACAATTACCTCTATTGTTATTCACAATAGGAGTTTTATTTGGAGTAAATAAATGAAACATGCTAGATGTAAACTAACATTGCAGTCATAAACTACAAACAATATCTCGAACTTTGCAAATATCTAAAAAACAATATTTTCCCGCATTCTACGAGCCTCCAAGGCTGACGACCACTCTTTAAATGCCTTCACTACTGGATAATTCCATTAAATGTCTTTTTAAGGAGTAAAACGTAGTAATAGATGCAAAAACTATATATCAGTGTGTTCAGGAGAAGGGTTCTAGAGACTCGATGCATTAATATCTACCACCAACATTTCTGCTAAAATCGTGATCTGAGGAAAATCGCAGGAAGACTGGCGAGGTGTTGCCAAACTTCTCCAGGACGCGACGGAGCGGCGCGGCGATGCGATTCATTCCAGCGCGAAGGACGCGCTGAACCAGGGAGCAGAGGGCACGCGGAGGATGCCGCACGCGGATGAAATGGCAAGCGGTGAAATAGTAGAGGAGACAAAACAATAGCAATAGAAGAATGAGTAAAAGTTGGCGGAACAAGTTGCGTGATGCCCGGACAATCAAGTTTCCATTGGCTGCGGTCAAGGAAGCCTGCGTCTACTTTAATGTTGACATCGCACATATTTCCAATTCGTTCATTGCATTATTCATGACTTGAAGTAAAGGAGACCAAACGAAATTATTTACTTTTTTACCACAGCGAAGCCACGTCCCCATTTTCCTTCAAAATTCCGGAGTATTCCTAGTGTTGTATGGAAAATACATATTATTTTTAATATATCCTTTTGTTCTACATTCTTATGACTCCCAGTCTGGGTACTTTGAAGTTTGACATTGGCAACTAATAATGAGAAATAATTGAGGCGGTCGACGTAAAAAGGGCGCATATGCAAAGAAGATATTTTGAAAAAAACTGTGTTCAAAGTTTTGTTTGTGTATATAAAGTTTGCGACTTTTGATAACTGAAATATAAACGAAATATAAAACGTCGTTATTCAACTCATATTATACACATAAAAAAAGAAAGTCACGACTCATTCCTTGTTTGAAAACAATTTTCACCCATGAGATTTTGTGCCCTTTTTACGCAGAACAAATTTTAAGCAATAAAATGGAATAAAAGCGTCAAATACACGGAATACATCTTAATACAGAGTGAATAATAGCTTTTAGAAATATATTGGACCATTCTGCACAATAAGTTTAAATATTTTGTTTGCAACAAAGACAATTTGCTTGACAACAATAAGTACGCGAACATGAAAGAAAAAGGCTCATTCTTTAAATCTTCTTTTAAGAACTTAACATATTTTCTATAAGTTAGCATCCTCTTCAACTAGAAATAAGTATAAACGTTTTACATCAGCAACTTTCATATGATTTACATCTGGACGTAGAGATTTTCCTGTAGTATGTCAAATCCTTGTACACCAGGTATACGCTACAAAGTTTGGAGTATGTGCGAGAACACAGTACAGATACATTGATAAGGGACATAAATTATCCCGAATGGAGTTTACTTTTACAAATGGGGTTTCGATAAAAGTGATGTTACTCTTGAAACAAAATCCTTCTCCATTACAATATGAAAGGGATCGTTTTGATGAAGAATCATGACCAACTCGTACATCATTTATGTCACTATTATCACTCATTTCGTTCTAAACAAAAGAGCGATAATACCTTCACATTTGCAGTTATTTGCAGCTGCCTGCTTCTCATGTACTCTGCACAGCTGCTTTAAACGTCGGTACAAACCTCGGTTTTCAAGATACACAAATGAAACATCAACCACATCCACTAAAGAATCCGGCAAACACGAATAGCCATTTTGCGTAAAAAGGGCCTATATCAGTGGCGTCAAGGTCTCCTATTGATAGCAGTGGCACGCATCGCGGCACCGGGCCAAGCCACGAGCTTCTCTGCGCCACTAGCGTAGGGAGAGGAAACTATTATTAACCCCGCCTTTTTACAATAATTATGGCTCTTGCGGCAGGGTTATGAATTGCGTGGAGAGGCAATTTCGTCGTGGCACTCGTGGCACGAACCCCCGCTCATGGCATCGACCTTGACAACAATGGCCTATAGGCTTATGTGCCCTTTTTACGTCGACCGCTTCAATTGTTCATTATCAACCAATAATCTTCTAAAAACCTTTTAGACTTATTCTATAAGTTACTTACTTTTTTACTCAGATAAATGATCATTGTAACTGCTTCACTGCGTTTATTTGAGCTTTTGGAAACGTTGGATTCGTTTTATTTCTCTAAAATTTTATTTCTCTAAAAAATAAAAATTTTCTCTAAAATAATATTTTCTGTTCTCTCTCATATTTACGCGAATGTAAACTTTAATGGAACAAAGAGTTCTAGTTAAAGAATGAGGTTCTGGTTTTCCAAACCACAGATTCATCAAAGGCATTTGTTTAGTGCGCAATATTCTTCTTCCGTTTTCAATCTAAAGACTCGTCTGCCCTTTCCACAAATATACTCTAGAACTTCTAAAATCACTCAACTGAACGTTCATATTTGCTCTACTTTCGAATCAGTTATTATTACGCGATGTGTCATTTCATCAAATACTGCCAAACTGAAAAATCGACTGCGCAAAAAATGGCAGTTAAAAGTTTTCAAAAGTGATTTCCAAGGGCCGAAATCTTATTGTTATATAATTAATAGAACCAATCCAAAATTCTCTCGATTTCTAGCCTAAATTTTCTCTAAATTCTTCTCTTTAGTTGCAAAATGTGAAAAATGTTAAAACCTCACCACACCATATAATATATTTACATTATAATAATCGAGGAGTAATATTTTTGTTTGTTTGTTATTTGAGGTCGCATCAACTACTCGGTTATTAGCGACCACTATTGGATGTAAAGTTATGGTATGACGATGAAACGATACGATAATGACAGGGGGAGAAAGGACGAACACATACAACCATGCCCGAGGCGGGACTTGAATCCGAGCCCCACGGTCCAAGACCACTACGGCACAACTGCTTTAGCGATCTCGGCCTCGGGGCCGACTGGTGTACGATTCTGAGGTCGTGAATGACCATGTAATTATAAATTAAAAAGCGACCTAAAATAAATAAACAAAATGTAAAAGTAAAGGACATGAAAAAGTGATAGAAATATAAAAAATAGGACTATAAAAATTCAACTGACATTTGCGATAAGATTTTTCTACTTTCAGGATTTCAGTGTCCGATTTTCCGTCATCTACTTTTTTTTTAAACACATAACAGACAACACGAGTTCTCACAGTCACACTTGCTGCGCAGTTGTGTATGCCTCCTCCCAATTCATAAGCGGATACACGGGTCGCGCAGGTGCGTGAGCCCGGCCGTGCGTGCACGCGTGTCCGGTGTCTGCGAAGTGCGGAGTTCCGGAGCCGGGGTGAAGGCGTGAGCGAACTGGAGGGGGGGGGCGCGGCGTCCGGGGCAGGGCTAGGGAGCGCATGCGAGCAGCGAGTTGGACCGCGCCTGGGAATTCGCACCCGCAAGATGCTGGTGTAGCGTCATGCACGCTCAAACGCGCAGACGGTAGAATTTCACCGGAAGCTGAACAAAGGGCTGGACATCTGGCGTGGTGACGCGCAATGACGCATCGGTTTTTCCGAGCGCGTAGCGTCGTTCTCAGGTGCTGGGACGGCAACGGTGGCGGGGGAAGACGCCAGGGCGCCTTTAAAAGCCGGGTGACGAACGCCCCACTTTCTTCTTTTCTGTTGTTCGAGCTGTGTGAGCAGGAGGCTGTGCGTCTAGCACGCGGAGGGGAAGCCGGCATTAGTTTGTCGTCAGTCGTGAGACATGTAGGTTTGTCTCGGCAGAGCGGTGCATCACACCGAGGGGAAACGTTTGTTGTTTGGCGGTGTGGTAGTCGCACTGTAATATCACTTCTTGTGGTGGGCTCTATTTATTTAGTTAGTAGAAGGCAGTGTTATGATGTTTTACGACTTCGGTCAGTGTTTTTTTTATTAATAAACCTACTGTTTACTCTACCCACCCTCGTCTGTGTTTTAATACATCCGTATGACGCCACACTGGATGCCAAACACGACAAATGGAGAGGAGAAAGTAAACCGTGTGAAGTACCCCCAAAAATTAATGAATGTTTTTCAAAACCTCAGAGCTTCGACTTAGGTCAGATAGACGGGGGGTTTCTTTAATTTGGAAAAAATCGTGCGCAACAATTGTCGTAAACGAAGCAATTAGTCTTTAGTCTGGACACCTTGTGGATTTAACTGAACTCCTTTCTGAACTGAAGTTTTTTTACATTGTATTAGAAATGGATACAAAAATTGGTTGGCGAAGTTTGGATGTGTATTTTTGGCGAGTGAGACATACGGCTTGCTTATGTGTCACAGGGCTAGGAAAGTCTAACTTGTTTGGATAATAAGTTTCTTTGGAGGTCATTATTCTTGTCGAGTTCGATGGAGCACGGCTTACAGCGTCGCCAATATGCAGAGTCGAAGATCTTGGATTCCAATAACGTGGGAGACGTGGATTTCATTATGTAGATGTGAAGAGCAGATACCATTCATGTACCCACTTTAGAAGATAATCCCTTCCATAAAAACTCACCTGTAGTCAATAATCACCCCCCTAATAATCATCTTTATCATTATTTACACACGGGAAAACCACGGCAAACCATTATTGTGGCCACCTCTCAGGGAAACTGAAGACTCAAAGGCGTCTCATTTCCTTCATCGTTAACACTCAGAAATACGTGTAGCTCTCATCACAACCATTAACCCACACACACAATTTTTATGGCACGCTCTCTCCATTGTAGGGGTTTGTTCTCGGAGGCACCGGATTCGTGGCGCGAGATTCGCACTGCGGGTGTGTTTGTCCGGGTGTGGTTGTGCGGATTTGTTTCCCGTGCTGGGGCGTGCGCGTGGCTGTGGCGGGGGCGGGGGCGGGGGCGCTGCAGGGGAAACGCTGAGAGGGAGCGCGGTCGTGTTCGGCGTGGGAACGCACAGCCGTCCCCAAGTGCGCCAGTGTGAGCCCGGGCCCGGTGGGCAAATGGGCGCGCTGAAAGATTTTTCCGCCGACGCGGAACGAGTTTTTAACGGCGCTACGTCACTTTAGAAAGAGCGCTTATTTCATTCTTGCACGTGATTATTTATTGTGGAATTTTCTCTCATTTGCAACCGTATTCAAATATTCAGAATTTTGTGATATTCAGAAGTAATATCTACTATAAAGAATTGTTCACTAAACGTTGTCTTCTTCGAATTTTTCAAATGGTTTGTTTCTATCAGACACTATTGCAGATAAGGGATAAAATAGGAAACATTGTGATTTCATTATATATTAATTCATATATAACTGACCTACTTGGCGTCAGAAATGACAGTACAGTTTTGGGGCACATTCTGAAGAACGTAGGGAAATGACAACATAACATCAAACATTGGTGTCTCGCACTACCCTAAATAAAATGTAATATGAAAATGAATCGGTAGAGGGTGAAATGAATCACTTCAGGTAGAAAATTACACTAGCATGTTTATCATAATATTATCAATAAAGAATTTATTTAAAGTGAACTCGGGAGCGTAGATTGACGTACAATGTATATTTGTGTATATGAAGGCAATTCTGTCGCACTCTACATGTCACCGGAACTTTTGCACATTTCCATGCACTCAAAGCACTGTCGGATACTCTCGACGTTGTTTGCGAACAGAGGATTCTCTGCTGTTCTGACGGTCGCTCGGTGAGGTCGACCGCAATCGCAGAACTACTTGCGACTCAGTATGCATCCCAAATCCGTCAATTGACAAAATTGCGCTTTAGTCGTTTGTCTCTGAAAAGAGTAGGTTTTTTGTTCGGCAGTGCTTAAAAACTAGCGTAGCGTGATTCCTCAGAAAGATATGTACATAAGTAATTCCACGAGTACCATGGAAATTGTCGATATCTGACAATTTCCGAACCATTAGATGAATTTAATAGGACTTCTTGACTAATGAAATTTGAATTTAACAAACCGGTTCATTAACCTTCGTTGTGTCAGTTAATCCGGTATGTTAACGTATTTTCAATTACTTCTAATTACTGTGTGCATCAGTCTCCATTCTTCGTTTATTTATACACATACTCGGTGCTTACAGATATTTGCAAACTGTTTCCAAACATATGTTCTTCTTTTATCGATGTTTTCTGGAGTAGCTTGTCCAATAATATTGTCAATTTTTTTCTCTTGCGCATCACCAAATGTTTTCATTTCCTTTAGTTAACAAGTGTTTAAATGAGACAATGGAAAAGCGCGCTTTATTGCACATCGACACATACCGCCTCCTTAGATGAATCGCAGCTTATGACTGGACTCTAAGGAGGAGGCGGTAATTACAATCGATAAAGAAAACTGAGCATTTTTGTACGAATCACTGGTCGAATTTGTTAGTATCGTATGCATTCTTAAATATTATTAGTCTTAATTTCATGAGAGGAATAGTGAGTATTATCTTTTTAAAATGTTTGCTCTGCAAATTGAAAAACGAACTTAATTACAATAAAGTTGCCTGGCTAGCCTACTGTCGGGTACAGAAAGTTTCCATGAAATTGACAGAGAACTTTTGAAAAAATTGTGTGATTCGTTACTTAATTAGGTTTTAACTATCATCTCCTAAAGATTGACGTCATAAAGGAGACGTAGTAATTACGTTTCACCTCCGTATTTGCCTTGATCATCCCACCCCAAGAAAAGGTTGTCTTTTTTCCTAGAATTCTTCAAGAATATTCCTTAAGTATAATGCTGAAAGGCCTAAAAATTGAAGACAAAAAATAGTATAAATCGAGAGTAATGAAATGAGCTTGTATAGGTGTTGTATATTAAAACTACATCAAAATGCGTTTGAAGTGTCTAATCCTTCAAACATGTTATCTAGGTAATTCTCTTAGAATGTTCTTGAAGGATCGAAAAAACTGGACCCCAACAGGCCGAGATAGGTTAAAATGATGACTTTTTGTACCAAACGGGGCAACGGAAGTGGTGTAACAGTGACAGTCGGACGAACACCCGCAGTTATCCGTTACTATACACAGGTTATACTCAGCGCCTCTGTTCACTTTTAAGCGCAATCTTCTGGACATTCTAGAACATGGGAAATCGTCACGAAATTTTTGCGCGGGAACAAAGCGTTTCTCAGGAAATTTACATAAGAAATATTTCTTCATCTAATTAAGACGGTGGTTATTTTCCCCCCCCCCTGAAATAACTCATCCGGTAAGAATACAAAAGTATTTTTAGAAAAGTTGCAGTCTTGAAATAAAAGAATTGAATCAGTGTTCAAGTTCTAATTCACAGCGATATTTATTCTTTTCTTTTTCTTTCGTCTCCGAGAAAAAACTTATTTTTTTAGGAAGAAGTTAAGAAAAAATGCGCAAACAAATATACACTCCGAATTTCCACGTTTACACGTTCCCAAAGTTTTGTTTCGATGTCTCCTTCCCTGAAACTGGTGACTGAAGCCCTCCGTTTCCGCTCCCCGCGCTAAGCAATAATTTCACGCGAGTGATCTCCCGCTGCCGTTGTCGTGGGAGAACAGCTGTCCCGCACAATGGCCTCCGTGCGGTCGCCCGGCCTGCAGGCCCGAGTTCGCGGGGTGGCTGACCAGAACCGGTCGCGGCGCCGACGTGCCGCTGCAGGCGCCAACGCAAAAACACACAGAGGAGCTCCCGGCCTCGGACGAGCCAGCGGTGGCTATGACGATGGTTGTGGCGACAGCGATGATGGCGACGGCGGTGGCGATATCGGAGAAAGGGAGAAGGGGGACTGTCGGCGGCGGGGTCGGCGGCGGGGTCGGCGGCGGGGTCGGAGGCTGGGACGGAGGCAGGGAGGAGGCAGGGAGGAGGCGGGGTCGGAGGCGGGGTCGGAGGCAGTGGCAACAATGGCAAGGTCGACGGTGATGGCAAAGTGGGGGTAAGGGCGGTGTTGTGGCGGAGGTGGAGGCGGTGGTAATGAGGGTGCGGCGGTTGTGGCAGTAGCTGAGGCTGTAGCGGTGGCGGTGGCGGGGCCAGTGGTGGTGGCTGGCGTGGGCGGCAGGCGGCGGGTGCGGGTGTGGACATGTAGGCGGAGGCAGGAACGATAGTAGTGAAGGCGAACGCGAAGAAAAGACGGCGGAGGCAACCACGTACGTCTCACGGCAACGACCTTCGCAATAATTGCATTCTCATTTCGCTAAGAATAGCCACTAGAAATATTTGAAATTTTAATTCAAGTTCTGGGAAAATGTTTCACAGATGCGCGTTAAAATTGACGTTAAAAGCTGATTTTGCATGTAAAAATGTACATGTGCTGATAATTACGACTTTTTTGCACTTGTAAAGTGTACATGAACTGATACAGAAAACTCTTATGGCATACTTTAATATTTCCGCATCTACAAACACGAGTTTGATATGACATTGATTTATTTTTATGTTTCATCAAACGTGTTCATGACAATTATGAAGTTTGAAGTTATGAAGATTGAATTACAAGTGTTATTCATAATAATAATAACTTAGTAAGGTAACACAACAAGTAGTATTGTTACGTGCATTTTTAATACTTTATCTTTTCATTGAGAAAGAGACAGTAAATGAGTTCTAAAGCGCGTGTGATATAAATGTACGTTTATGTAGAACTTTAAAAAGTATCACATTACTGTATTAATAAAATATTGCCTGATTAACATAAGAGTATACGTACATTCTGGTCATTGCTCTTTCAAATTGTTCCGTTGGTGTATTGTTAACCAGTTCGGATCCGGGGAATCTGCATTTTTACATTAATATTTTAGGTGTAAACAACCGAATGTGAATTCCGACCATACTCTAACTTTTCAATAGGCACACACAAAATCCGATTTCTACATTCAGTAGTCTCGTGTATGAATTGACTCTTCAACATTTCTCCGCACTTCATGGCTATTTTTCTTCAGGAGATTTTAATTCTTGAAGCGTGAAATATTTTTACACTCACATTTCAAAGAAAATTGTTTTATTGTAAGTATAAACAAGGCTTATGAAAATTTCAATGAAATTGATAGAAAACCTTCAATCAGCGAAGATGAAAAATAAGAAAGTATGTGTTGTTAAGTACTTATCTCCACTAGGTTCATTTTCATCAAACCATTTATAAGATTCATCTCAATACTGGGAGAAACATTACACTTGTAACTTCAGATTACATAGACGAAATTAACACACGGAATCTCTCAATACAAAAGAAGCTATACTCTCGGTTATCCAACCGCAATCTTTGATCCAGAAACTGTAGACTGTCTTTGCAATCACCTCCAACCGCTCTTCCACGACCTGCCCTTGTTATTATTTTCGCTTTTGTTATTGAGAACAGCTCCTTTGTTATTAGATGCAAATGAGGCTTCTGCGCTCAGCACAGACCCTAACGCCTCACGGAACATGAACACTTGTGAATGTAAGATTAATTAATCTCTCGGCAGCTGAATTGATATCCGGGAGATCGGGTGAAAAGGACACGAAGCAGTGACCTCCCTTTATTTAGGTTAATTTCATAGGAGAACGAGTTCATCCATCTCCGTTCTTCCCTTTGAGCGCGGTGCCGCTGGAAGTTCAGAAGACGTGCTCGAAACAAGAGTTGGATCGAAGCAGTTCGCACAGTTAATTCTTCTTTCTTCTCTTAAGAAGCTTACTCCTTAAAGGAAGCAAGCTACTTCTCACCTCACCTTATGAATCTGTATTACACCACTATATTAATTCCTTCAAGTTAGAGAAACAAATTAAACTAATTAACCAATTATAACACTCCGGAGTTTTCTAAATTAATCAAAACCATCATTAAGGTAATTACATCAAACTTCATTTTCAAGTTTTTAATTATTTTCTGCTCACCACAAAGCCTCTCAAGAACTTCTTTCTTTCCTTCTTCCACCATCCGCGTTAACAAGTATTGGCAATTTCCTTTTCTTTAAAGTTATTCTCCGAAAGGCTTTTCGGTTTGCGCCGCGCCCTTTGAAGTTTTTTAGTTCGCATTTCCTTCAGGAAATGAAATTTTTTTGAATTGATCCAGAGAAGAAAATTAAACAACGCCCATCTTCCTCACGGTCTTGTTTTAAAAGTCTGACTTCAATGAGACTTTTAAGATTGCAAGACACGTAGACTCACCTGACTCTGCAGCATTTTGCCCGTAGTTAGTTTCTGTATAATCATCATAGGATCACGCAATGCTAAACATTCATGGTATCTTAAAGGAAATGATAGTTAAAATTAACAAATTCTTTACCAGACACGCACCAGTTTCATAACGGGTATTTGAGTGTATATAAGTAGTTTACACGTTTTCGTATTGCAGGTATTGGTTTGAAGCATAATATTGGAAGTGCCAGAAATCAATTTACCATTCTTATATCTTTCATGATATTAATCAGTATTTTTCAGGAAACAAATACAAGTTAATATGTAAGAATAACTTGCTTTATACATGAACAATTGGTTGCTTATCAACGTACAAAAAAACGGAGACGCTCTAATTGATAAATGTTAAACGTCACAACCTTACGTTTCCCACTGCGGACATTTTTGCACCCTCAAACATTTTATTGCCTTCAAACAGCAAGCTTTCTTCCAACCATTATAAGTCAGCACCTCGATAACGCACCACTTCGTCCTGCAAAGAAGAACTTTGTAGGGTCATTTCTCTTATCGACCAAACCGAAACGAAACGTTCACCGAGTTGTGAGAATGAACCCAGTTCACGCCACCGGAGATTAAGGAATTCTTTTCGCTGGAAATCCGGGCGCGGCGTTGAGAAATTTCCCCGCGATTGCGATCCCTTATTGTTTCGTCGCGCGCGCGCGCGCGCGCCCGCGAGGCACCCCTCTGCGCCTCGCCCTGCAACCCTCAATATCTCTAAGAGGGCAGGACTTCCTCGGCATGCGACTCACGTGCTCAGCTGCCCTCCCGCGGCCCAACGCCCGTTCTAGCTGGGCGAAGCGGAATCGGCGAGCGGAGGTAATAAAACTGGAAGCATGTTGGCCTCTTAAATGGTGGATCTGGAGTGTGTTCGGCGGGAACCGGATGCGTGTCTATCGTAGCTGGCCGAAGTAGAATGGGCGAGCGACGTGGCCTCGGAGATGGCTACTTTGAGACAGTTGGAATGCGAAGGAGGAGTGTGTATTGTAACGTGTTTTAAGTGTTTAAAAGGTTTTAAAATTTTAAATCCCGGGTTCGATTCCCGGTCGAGGCAAAATAGAGTTGTAGCTTGTCTTTAAAATTGTCCCATTTTTGTTGTGTGACGAAGCTCAGGCAGGCGGAACTTTCAAGTTACGGCGAGGGGTCACCGTTAGCTGGTCGGCGAAGTCGGACCATCGAACGAAAACGCCAAACACATATATAGTTTTAAATACTAAAAAAAGATCGAATAACTATGGGGCAGTGGATGGTAGAGCTCAGCATGTTTGCATATGTCGCGTATGAGCAACGGATCATACGCGATACGGACGGGAAGTAGTGGATACTTTAGAATGCCGTGCCAACGGTGTGTATTCTCTGCACATTGACCAGGCTGAAGGAGGCAATCAAACAGGAAGTGGTAGCAATTAAACGTGAGATGTGATACCGCACAACCTAAATTTTCGGCAAATGCTTAACATCTGCATTCAAACAAGGGGACATCAACTGTCTTATCATTCATAATATTTCTTTAATGAATTTAAAATAGCATGTAATTACGAAGTTTTGTTATTAATGGTTTTTCAGTAAGAAATCAATATGTACGTATTGTTCATTTAAAAAACGTCCCATTCACGTCAGTCTAACTAAACCTCAACGTCAGTTAGATTAAGCCTCTATCATTCAGTCCTAAATCTAGATCTTCATCTCGATCGGATTGTCGTACGTTAAACTTGACCTCGCAGCCTTGGACTATTCTACGTGAGCAATGGTGGAGTGCCAATTTAAAATCCTCCTCCGCTCTCGACTTTGGTTGTTCTGGATGTGATCACAATTACAATCGCGTTTTTCCTCGAGTTTCTTTGGATGTTTCTATCAAATGCAGAGATGGTCTCTTGTTTTAACACCAAATTTAACTTTTATTAGTCAAATAAAAGTTTCATATAATTTTTAAATGTTTATCTTCAAGTTAGATTATTGTTTGTATGTATAATGAAGAGTTCATCATTCCCTATATTTTGAAGGCTGTCTCCACGAGTAAAAAGGGGGTTTCAAAAACATGAACCAAATATTTATGAATGTCATAAATTAGACAATGGAATTCAAGTAGATTTTCAACAATTGAAACATACAGAGGAAGAAAAATAGTAAATGGACCATCGTTACTTAACACTCAAATTAGCAGATGCAACTGTTGGGTCATTCACATTAGAGAACGGATTGGCAACTTGTAAAGAATCTATGGTGACCTAATTTTAAAAAATTGTATAAAAATAATGTCTCACGGTCGGACCTCCTCCCTTATTCTTGAATGTCGTGAGAAATACTATGAATTAGTTGTGACCCATTTGCTTTATTTGACTAAACAGGTAAATGTATCCGAATTATAAAATATTTGATACTTACTAATATTACTTAATATTTTTACTCATAAATAGAAGTAAACCCTTCAAGTGAAGGACTGTTTTATTTTTGTAAAATTATTAAAAATTACACCAGCTATTGAAAATGGTAAAACAATGTAAAACGGATTCAGGCCATTGGGCATGGTCTGATTAGTTTTTACATTGACTAAAGTAAATATAGCAAAAGAAGTTAAACCTGAACAGGAATTATTCTGCTCAGGAATTCATGTGAAAACCTTTTAGTATGCAATGACAACTATCAACAATGATAACTATCAAGGCAATTAAGGTAGCCTTCTACCCGAGAGCGATGAAAAAGCGTGAAATTTCGTGTTATTCAATTTTTATTGGTATATCAATATTATTATATTTATTTATTTACTTACTGTTTTATTCTCTTTTAAATACTCCAAACAGCTTCTTGCTACGTTTCTTAGGTATTTGAGAAAGTACTTTTTTCGAAGCGAGTGTCAACTGTCAAGCCCAAAGAGAGTGAACTTCAGATACATTTTCCTGCAATGCAAATTTTCAGCATATTCGTACACTTCAAACGTCATAAATCAGAAGCTATTAAAAATAATGATATAATAATTTTGCAGCTTGCAACCCAAGAAGTTCTCTAGTGAATTAAACTAGAATAGATAATCTGTTACTAAAATTTTCATTTTTATGAACTGAAATGCCTAGACAAAATTTATAAAAAAACATTTTTCGCAAATAAACACGTCCTGACTCTTATTTATCACAGTATCTTTACCATTCTATTTCATTCACTAGATTATTCATTCGGGAGTTAATTTAAACAAGAATTTTCAGAATATATCAATTTGTTGAAGAGTTATGACTGTTTGAAGTAAAAATCCTGCCAATTTTCGCCAATTTTTTACAAGCAAATTGAAGAATGTTTTTAATATTTGATCTCTAAAAGCATAAAGAAATTACATGTACAAAGTAAAACAAAATAGATCCAAAATTATAGATTTTTTTCTCGGGGAGACAGCTACAGAGGATAAAAGAAACAAGTCTCTGATTTTTCATAGTAATCCGATTTCAAAAAATTGGAAAATAACACTAAAATATTTCTTCAGGAGTTTATCAAACGCAACTTGCAAACACACATTCTACCTTTGCTAATTGAAAAAATACTTTTGATCATTAAATCATGTCAAAACGTTTTTACTTGCAGTCAAGAAACTGATGCGTTGTATCCTTCCAATGCAAGATAGTACCTATTGTTTCCAATACATATTTTGACTGCATTCGATTTTCTATTAAAAGTTAATAACAATCTTCTTTTGAATATTATTCAACATTGAACTTCACTTTCACAGGTAATTTTTCACTAAAAAGTGATGAATTAAGAAAAAACAAAGTGACAGACCTTATTTTCAAACCAATAATAATGTTAATTTAGAACCATCTTTCTTAGGATTTATTTGCCTGCCATTTTCTCATGAAACCCAAATGTATTTTTTGTCTCGCATCAAGTGCCAAAATATGTTTAGAACATAATATACCATTTTTCAAACATTTATTATATGAATTTGAAACGAACGTATTATTGAATTTTATTTATTCCAGGACAAAACCAAAGATATTAAACTATCCTATGAATATTTCAGTTTAATAGAGAAATAATTAAATTTACAAATCTGGTTAGGACTACATGAAATTAAAATAGAAACAGAAAATGAAATATTTTTTAGTCAATAAATCTCCGTAATTCGGAGGATATTCGGTAAGTCTAAAATCAATCTTCTTCTTTGACAAGTTGGCGAATTGGGACATACCAGAAATTAAATAGGGTAGTAGGAATACGACTCACCTGAGATACTAGAACTCAAGTTATCTTAAAAACTAAACATGGCATTACATTGTAAACGATTCGGAAATGAACCTATCTGCTATATACATGTTATTCATTAGTATCAGATTTCACTCTGAATATCACTCAATTTACAACTAGCGCAGTGATAATACTCAATATTTGCCTTCAAAACGAAGAAGTGAGCAAAATAGAGAATGGTGACCTCATGTGAACTACCTAGCAGCTGTCAGACGCGACCTGGATATAAACATTTATTAACACCCATTTCGAAATATCCTTGCAGGCGAAATGGGAGGTCTGGTGATGTAGGGTGTGAAATGGAACATGGCTTGACCGTCAAAACTTCAGGATGAAGGGACTAATCGAAGAATTAATGAGTGAAACAAAGAACATCTCCCGCAACACTCCGAATTAATCTAAAAATGACCGTGATAGTAATTATCCGACTTCCTTGGTTTGATTCCTTGCTTTGAATATTTCAAAGTGTTTAAAATATAAACCAAGAAAATATTCCTTGGTATTTAAAATGGATTAATATCCATGGCAAGGACGCTTATATTTTTGCAATAGATGACATCAAGCTTTCTAGGAGGGACGATTCCCGCCATCCCCCCTTCAATGGCACCCTGTGGCGTTGTCCCGTTTAGGACAGTATTGCTTCCCTAGCGAAGGAAATAATTTGTTCTCCACATTGTCCCTTCTGGAAGGACATGCGGTCTCGCAATACGCACACGTTTTTACATCTTGCGTATCTATCTTCTGTGTGTGTGTGTTGAATGCGTATCTTATATGTTGTATGTGTATTCCACCCTTTACGTTGTCTTTCTATTCTACCCGCTCACCACTATTCTGCAGTCGAACACTGTCTCTTAATGTATTGGAAATTCATTTTGAATTTTCTAGCTTGACGAGTTTTCTTCTGTCTTTTTTTCTTTCAGAATGTATCTCCTTTTTCCGTCTGTTATAGATTCTAAAGCTTACGCGGGTAAGGGTGGGACAACTTTCTTGTACATTTAAGACTTTGCATCACTTTGTAGATCTTTGTTTCTCCAATTTTATTTTCATTTACGTATCGGGAGTCTTTATTTACGGTCTTTTTCGCTTGGAGAGACACCTCTTTGCATCTGATACAACAAAACTGATTCGTGTGAAATGTATACTAGAGTTGAGACTCGCCCACTTTGACGTCCGCAAGCTCAGACATCATTGTGGTCGCTCTGAAATCCTTTTAAACAGGGATAGCGATCGAGTGTGACTAGATTGAGTGTGACACGCAACTACAAAATAGTTTGGGAACTGAAATCAACAGATTAGTTCACATAAAATTGGGAATTTTAATCTTTTATAAAAATCAAACACTTCGGAATGAAAACTCAACCATTAAAAAAGTTACGAATTCGTTAGAGGTATTTCCACGCAACGTTTATATTAAAATATTTTAAAACCCTTTTTTTGTCGTTGTTGCTTAAAGTCGCATCAACTCGTAGATCATCAGCGACCACTATTGGATGTAACGTTATGGTATGAGGATGAAACGATAAGGTGACTATAGGGAGCGATAAGACGAACACATACATCCATGAACTCGAAACCCGCGAATCCCACAGCCCAAGATCACTACGGCCCTACTGCCCTCAGCGATTTCGACTACGGGACCGACTTTTAAAACCCTTGTTACGTAAAAACTATCTGCATATTTTAGGTCGTTTCGGAGGCTTCTGTTCAGTTGTACAGCGTAACTTCGCGCGTCTGGATTCGGGTCGCGGCGCACCGTCCGAGGTCCGTCCGTGACAGTTTACCGGGCGAGGCGATAGCGTCGCGTGGAGCGGGGCCTTATTCCGCATTCACTCGCGCCCGAGAGGCCCCATAAAGCGGCGAATGAACAGGGGGTCCCCTCGCGTTACTACGCCCGGCGCGCCGCCGAGGGGAGACTGCATTTAATACCCATTTCTACCCAACGCGACGAGGCAGCGAGGCTGCGTTGCGCTGTGCTGCGCTGCGCGCGCGCGAGGCGAGGACGCGGGTCGATGAGGACCTCGTGAGGACGCGCCGTTCCCCTCGCAGATGCTTTCGCCCACGCGCGCATTTGCGTGGTTTATTACAATTCCCTGGAAACGAGGAGTATTTATTGTCTGGATAATATTTGTGTCTATTCGACAGCTAGCGGCTGTCAGGGAGGGGGATTCTGTCGTCCTTAGAGAATCTTCAAATTGTGTTGATGTTACTACAGAGTTGCCGATGCTTGTTAAAAAACTGAAATATTTTAGTGGAAAGTAACTGACAATTGGGGGTGCCTGCAAACCATTAGGTATTTGTTTAGTTATGCAATCGTTCGTGCGGTTCTGTGTCGTCTATAGTTGTTTGGTTTCATTGCGAGTTGTTTCTTGTTACTGCTGCTGCTGCTTTTGTGATCTGACGGATGAATGACCTCATGACCACGTGTCTGCAGTCCACATAAGTGACAACATTGATCTATCAAGTAGACAGAAACATTATTCAGACAATTGTGCATTCGTTGTGCCGATCACGCCGTTCCAGTTATCAAGAGAGATCGACTTGAGTATGTGAGAAGTCATCAATTTACCGAAAACTTATTTTAATGTAAATGGAAAATCTTGATCGTGTCTATAATTGTTATCATTTCTTGTCAACTTGTATATGTTGTCTGGCGGGTCTTCAGCAGAGAGGATATTAAGTAACGGCGACTGTTAGGTTCGTCCTCTCTAAATGCAGTGATTTTATCGTCTGTGGAGTTACTTCACTCGCTCAGCTGTGGAGATTGGTAATGAAGTTCGTGCGTTGTAAGCAGAATAATTAAATCGCGGAAAGTAGATGCCAAATGCCGCTCTCTTGACGCTCTTGAATGAATTCTCTTCACGCTCGTAGTGGGGCCATGAGGGCGTATGTCTTTGCACTGAACGTATTTGTCAAGTACAATTTAGAAAACATAATATACCATCGACCTGGCGGTTTAGCTCATTGGTCAACGTGGTCCAACCGGGTTCGATTCCCGTTCGGACAAGATTATAGTGTCCGTTTTCCTTGCAATGTCCCAGTATATGTTGCTATGTGTCTATGAAAAAATTCACTTCTCGGGTTGAGAAGACCAGAACACGGCGTGGGGATGTCTTCATGCTAACCCCACGGACCCCCTTAACCCATGGCCGCGAGGCCAGGACGCTGCTGGTAGGCCGTGGTCCGTACACGGGCCAAGTAAAACTAAAAAAAAAATTTAAAAAAAAGAAAAGAAAAGTGTCCATCGGTATATAAGGTAGTGCTACTAATACAAATAATTCCTTCCTTCAGTTCGTACGTATTCTTGTCTCATCGAATGACTACGAAACTATGTTTATCTTCGTTTGTCTTATGAATTACACGTTTAGTTACTAATTTAAGAGTAGATAGTAGAGTCGGCAAAACAAGTTAATAAAGCTTTCCCGTATGTACAAAAACATAATGCAATGGTACTTATTGTTTCAAATTAATTAATTCTATTGTTTCTATTCACTGAGCTTAACACTTGTCAAAAGTCATTATGCCAGACATGCTACTTCCGCAAGTGTAAAGCGTTTTACTGGCTGTTCGAAAAAACAATTTTCCCACGGAAGTTCTGAAGGCTAATGTTGATAAAACACCGTAAAAATATAATCACTTCATTGTTGACAATGTTTAACATCCAAACAACTTATTTTTCCTAAGTAAGAACTTTTACAAACATTAACTTTTCCTAACGACTTTCTTTGGCTTTTTTTTTTGCTTCTTGGAATTAAAATATACACTCACTTTTCATTTTCGGTCAGTACTCAGACATTTTGAAAGAAAATATTATTCTGATACTGCACGAACTCACAGAGTTAGAGAGTTACGTTAAATACGGACTACTTGAAATTGTCCGAAAATTGTAACATAGGAATGTTAATCTATTTTCTATTTAAATTAAATTGGACTGTCTCTCTGTGATTTTAAAATAACTCCCATTTTGTAATCTCATATGCTTATTTAAATTATATCAATACCAACTAAATTGTTTTTAAGACTTTTGTCGTCTAAATGCGAGTTCATAAAAGTGACTCCTATCTTTCTTTCAGAACCCTTTGAGCAAAATTCGAGTGTGCACTCTTTCCGTTTTTTTGCTAATATCTCTAAAACATTGAAAAACTTACCTAATTTCAACGTTTCTGAAAGCCCATATAATATTCTACCTAATACATTTTAATTCATTCCAATTGCGGATTTAGCTTCACAGTAATTGTAGGTCAAAAATAGTACTAGAAGTTTGGCGAGAGTATACAACGATGCATCTGTTTACAGCTGCCCATAGCAACGAAGATGGTAGAAATGATGACCTTATTAAACATTGCAGAGGGTGGTATGTAAAGAGAGGTGAAGCAAGGGGGAACAGGGTTAGGAGGGAGAAGGTGGAGCTGGGCGGGTAGGACGGAACCTCACCTACACTCCTAAATCCACATTTTTATTTCTCAGTGCAATTATCCACCTATTTTTTATTTTTGAATGCAGTCAGTTACTTTAAAAAATGAGTAGTTATAAAAGCAGTGGCGGCTTACGGGTTTCAGTCGCTCCCATTCACTGTACCTTAAAACTAATTATTGCAATTCCTTACGTAAATGATTATTCAGTAATTTCTATTTAATAATATCTTTATTTAGATTTTTCTATTTAATAAAATAAATAATTTTTAATACAATCTTTTCTATATAACAAAATTCCGCTCTCCATTATATTCCAAAACTTAATCGCATAAACCTGCTCAAAAACGTCTTGTAGGGTAAGAGACAAAAATGATCACCATTTGGAACAGAAAGATAAGGGTTCTACGGAAACGAGCTCTTCTCTGGAACTCCTGAACTGGAATTGTTTCAAAAAATACTTTAGAAAATTCTTTCCCAACTTACACTCACTCTTTAGTCCAACAGAAATTAGTTCTTAACTATTACGTTTTCTCTGTGCCTGTTATTCATAATGTTTCTCTTAAAGATCATCGCCATTTCTAATTGCGTTTCTGGCATCCAAAAAAAACGTAATAGTTAAAAAGAATTAAAGAGATGGATTCCAAAACGCACTGAGTCAATTTTTTATTTCGAAGTTATCCCTAATTAAATGTATTTGATGAATCTAGCCAAATATAAAAGGAAATAAAATATTTAACAAAAACTACTTAGTCAAAGACATGTTTTTTACTACTTAGCCGAAAAACATGTTTTTTTTTCCAAATCGTGCTTAGTCATTTATTTAAAGATATAAAAACGCTTCTGTTGAAAAAAAAAGCATTTTCTGACTTAGTGCGTTCTGGAATCCACCTCTTCAATTAGTTCCTTGCACCACAGCCGTTTAACTGTCATCGTCGAATCAATTAGTCGTCCACCTGCAAAGCGAGACTCGTGTGAGGCGGCGCTCTCGGGCGGTGGGCGTGGGCACGCGCGTGCAAGGCGTGCGCGCGTGCGTGCGGCGGGGGCAGCAACGCGTAGCGAGCGTCGACCAGGGCGCGTCGGAGCGTCGCGCGCTTTTGTTTCGCGGGCGGGAACCCGCGCGCCCGCACCGCCCCGCGGCGGAAACGAGCGGAACGACGCGGCGCGACGAGATCTCGCGACAAAACCAGCCGGTTGCGCCCGCCGTCGACAGCTTCTCGGCGCCTGCATTTTATTTACATGTGCTGTTTCCCCTTATTCCCCTTACTTTTATTTTTTATTATTATTATTATTATTATTTATTTTATTTAATTTTTATTTTATTTAATTTTTTATTTTATTTAATTTTTATTTTATTTATTTTTTATTTTATTTATTTTTATTTTATTTATTTTTTATTTCATTTACTTTATTCATTTATTATTTGTTGTTTTTATTTTATTACGAAAACCCTATCTAACAATTGCCAAGACCTTACTTTGACACTGGAAGCTCTGGTTCTATAATTCTTACGGGAAGATGAACTGAAATTAACCATTTTATAATTCTTTGGAGTAAAAAAAGCAAATAAAATTGCAACTGAAGTCAATGACGGATTTTGTGCGTATTCCTAGCAAAGAGGGAAGAGAACAACAAAAACAATATAAACATTATTCTAACAACATCTTACAACATTAGTCTCTTAAATAGAGTCTTACAACATCTTATAACAATAGTCTCTTAAGATAGCTTAATTGGCAGATGAAGGTCGTAAATTTTCATGTATCTGTCTGTGCATAATGTTAATCGATAAAATCTATCAACAAATCACTGAAATTAACATACCTTATGAGAATAAAAATCATAATAAACTGATAAAGTTTATAGTAATTCTTGATTATGCATTTCAATGAAACTCATGATGACAGAGAAATCAAAAACCTACAGATGACTATAAACTTGTTTCCAAAGACATGTTGAAAAACTCATGAATGACATTATTTGTTCGAATAATTACCAGATTTTAAGTTTGTTAAGCTGATTTTCAAATTTTGTGTTTTGCATTATCTAATAGATGATGAGAGAAGCGATATATAATAAGAAAACAGAAAACCGAAGTGCTTATTGCGATATATACTCAGAAGCTATGACTTGTCTTGTGTAGAGACGAATTATTCTTTTCAAGTGCTCATTGCACTGAAAGTTTTTAATGAGCGATAATTATAATCTGAAAATGTATTTTGGAATGCTAGATTTCATAAAATCTATGAAAAACATTGTAATTCAAATTTTGGAATCCGTTTTATTTAGAATTTTGTAAAAATTTGGACATTGTTTTTAATTGATTACATTTGTAAACTAACGAGGCACTACAGCTGTCGAAAAGCATTTTCCTTTTAAATATTTCGTTCAACTAAAAAAATTTACATTATTTCATTGTACGATTTCATTCTTTTGTTTAGTCAAAAGGTGACACAACATCTAATACAAATCTCTCTGTATTGCTCATTACAAATCGTTTATTTTTGAGGTATAGGAGGCAAAATACATAAAGTAACTAGGAGGTTGAGTCTGCAAATTGTTTTCTAGATCTAAAGACTTTGTACTTGATAGGTGACAAGGGGATGGCTGTAATATTGGTAAAGAGTGTTTGTTACGCTTTATCAAATGAAAATTATTGCGAAAGATAAATCGCTTGTGAGGCCAGTGCACGTTTAAAATCCGGGAAAAAGTACGGCTGGAATTTTAATTAAATCACACGAGATAACACACGATAGTGTCGGAATGTTAATGCTTTATTTCTGGGAACAATCTACATTGCAATTACATATCACTAAGTGCCTTACGTTGCGAACATTTTAATGATCGCATTTTTTATGAAAGGTAATTAACCTCCAATCGATTTTCAGTCACTACGCGATACAGTTTGTGTTTAGCACCCACTGAAAATAACAACTGTATCACTGGACTAATTGTGTCAACTGGATCAATGAAATTGATCGTACAACAAAAAGAATAAACGTTGGAAGAAAGCAGAACATTAATTTAAAACAAAAATTAGTATTGTCTCTAAATATGCATCAGTATGTAATCATAATAGAACATAATTTTCATTGAGTTGATGTCAGAATGGGATTATGAACAAATCCCTCCTTACAACTAACGAGGGTAGATCTGCATTGACGGTATTTTTGTCGGGTAGTCATTAAAACGTCATTAGTCTTGATTGATAGCCAAAGAAAAGAAAAGAAATGTTCAGCGCAGCGTAATGTCCAGTCTTAAAGGAGTAGTTTCTTGTCTCGCGCAAAAACCGTAAACCAGGAACCTCGAACCGAGAACAAAGATTCCGACCCCAAAAAGAAACATTCGGAAGTCAAAAAAATGTCTTTGCTTTTTGCTAAGAATAAATCACGCCCTTTAATGAAACAAATGAAGTATAGATTTCTTTGATATTTACCCAACATCATTTAAAATACGTAATTTAATATACGAATTATATTGCGTATATGACAAATCATAATAGATTAACTAAAATATCAGTATTTATTGTTAATATATATTTCCGAACGTTTTTATACAGGCCGAGTTTAGCTCAGAGGCATCATTGCCGCTGACTCTGCAACGACTCTGTCCAGGAGATCCAGGGGTTCGATTCCCGGCGGTGTAGATTTTCGACACTCGTTCCAGTTCAGCCGCTGACAGGAGGAGAATTCTAGCGGTCGGCGGCTCTGATCGATAGTTTTCCGTGGTTTCGCCGATCAATATCCAGGCGAACGCCGGAGCAGTGTCGCAACAAAATGGTCACGAACCGTGCGACAGTTTTCCCTTCCTCTTCGTTGCCATCTCCTTCCTCTCCTTCTCACGCACAGTTACACTTACAAGCAATAAACAACCGTACATGTCGGAGGCTCAGTCGAGAGTGCAGTGAGCTCGTCCCGGCTTGGGCGGAGTAAACTGGGCGGCTTGCTGGGTGGAGATAGCAGGAAGAGAAAATCCCGCCGCAAACCGACATTAGTGGTTGTCGTGCTTGGAAAATATCAATCAGTCGTTTTTGAAATAAGTTATAAGAAAAACACTTATTTCAAGTAATAATAAAATGTCACGTTTTAATGCAATAGAACAACTTTCATTCAGAGTTCAAACGACTTTACTCTCCCACCTGATGTAAATTTTGATAGAATTATTGCTTTTTTCAACGCTCGTGCCTGGAAACTTCTACTTACCCTCAAAAACTAAACTTTGCCTTACGCACACCACAAAGAAGTCATGGCTATATTTGGAAAACAACTGGATAGTGCAAAGTAAACAAAACACTGGGATGATATGATTCAACATGGCTGTTGTCTCGCATATTGAAAATGGTTCCAAGAGTATATAATTGTATGTTTCCATTAATTCGTACTGAACAATAATATAAACAACTCCTATGGGAATTGTCTTTCGCGTACTCGTTTCAAAATGTCCAACATTGGCTTTTTATAAATGATGGATATATTTTGTACGTAATAAATGTCAATATTCCATTAGATGATTGTTTTCCTTTCTCGTTGGAACGTAAGATCTGCCACCAATCTACAGGTCGGTTTGCGACGTTTTCTCTCTCCAGGTATCTCCACAAGCAGGGCACCTATTCAGTCCGAACAAGCTCTAAGTAAAATCCTGACTGGTCTCTCGATATGTGTGGTCGTGGGATGCAAGTATAAGTGTGTATGTGTAGTGTATGTCTGTGTGTGTGTGTGTGTGTGTGTGTGAGAGAGAGAGAGAGAGAGAGAGAGAGAAAGGGAGAGGTTCTGACAGGGAAGGGAAAGAAAGATCACATGTGATACGTTGCCCATTTGTTAAGGAACTGCTCTGACATCCGCCTGGTATTGATTGGAGCATTAATAATATCCCCAGGTGAGAAATTCACTCATAGGTGAATTTCAAAATTTGCAACAACTCCTCCTTCCAATAACGGCTGAATTAAATCTATGTATGTAGCCAGTGCCAAAATTTCGCCGTCGCTGTATGGGACTCAAATCTTGGAACCTCCAAATGGTTTCCTCGGATGAAAATTTTAGAGTTTGACCCACGTTTGCACGTTGACATATTGATAAAGCCCTGACTGTATTAATTAAACTTACGAAAACCATATATTTGAAAAACCTTTACAGTTAACTGTTGAATTGATCGTTTATCAAGTTGCTACTAGTACATTGACTATTAAAAAACTCCATCAAATAATATGTTTTTGAAGAAATATAGTTCTTGATTGCTTGAAAGAAGAAATTCTAATATATTTTGTCAATTTTTATTAAAACGAATCACTTTTTGTTGGTGTATCCATAATCAACAATCAAACCTCCTGTTTATCTGATGTAGCTTAAAAATTGACAAAATTTAGACTTCTCGACACGTCAAAAATGTTAAAATTCTTTTAAATTTTTCAAAAAATCAGAAACAGTATTGCACGAGAATCCATTAAACTGATTACAAACGTCGAAAATAATACGCGAAATGATTGACGAATATATCACAAAAGAAATACAAGGGTTAATATTTGTTAGTACACACACTATTTATTTCATTTATTTTACGAAATACTCCCTAAAATGCACTAAGTGCAGAGAAGAATCAATAAATTCTTCATCAATCATCGCAAAGGCGTTGTTAAAAAAAGTTGGAATTAAAAGAGACAAAAGTGTCTTTCATCGCGTTTGTTCTATCGATCTAAGAACCGGTCGAAAAAACATTTTAGAAGGAGCTCACCATCATTTTTATTATTACATCTATTAATAAAAGGTATATCCTTGAAAAGGGTAAATTACCATGAAATTAACGCTATTTTCGTTTTCGATTTCGTTTGTAATCAAAATTCAAGAGCACGACCATCGGGGTACATCAGCGTATCGCTGAGGTGCCCGACCGCAAATTCGATCATCATTCGTCCAACGTTAACTCACCTTCCCAGGGCATCAGAGCGCAGCCGCCTGCCGCCATCGGACGCGCTCGTTGTGGCGACAGATCGATCCTCCACGGTACGCGACGGCCATTGTGCGTTCGCATCCGCAGCACTTTCTGACCGGCGCCGGGCCCCGCCCCTCGTTAGGCCCAATTAGACTAATTAATCAGCGGACGACGCCAAATTAACAAGTTCCGGGGGATCGGACGCGTGTCGTGGCCCTGTCGCGTTCGCGCGCGCGCGCCGGAACTTGTTTGGACGCTGCGGTCACTTCCGCTGCTGCGCACAGTGGGTCGGAAGGCGTCCACGGTTGATTTTTCAGCCGCTGTGTGGAGGAGAATTCTAGCGGTTGGCTGCTTTGATTGGTAGTTTTACGTGGTTTGAATACTAGATGAATGCCGGGGCATTACCCTAACACAGTGGCCAGAGACCGCGCGCGCGTATCTTTCCTTCCCGTTCCTTGTTCTAGCCTCACCCCTTACACATACTTACACTTACGTGCATCACACTACCACATATACCGGGACACCAGTCGGGATATTAGAGTTTGTCCCAGCTGGGGAGGGAGGTGCCCCGCTAGTGGGAGACACCTGTTTGGAGAAAACCTCCGCAAGTCCGACGGTGAGGTCGGCACCCGGACCCCGCCATCCAGAGAGGGAATATCACCGCCTCCTCCCACATAAAAACATGCACTACACTCTAACGGCATTAACAGTTGACGCACCTGGAATCATTAATCAATCAATCAACTCCTAATGATCAATTCATGTCGACTGCAATGATCAATACTCCCGTAAGTATAGTGTGTGTTATATCTCGAGGAAAGCGATGTTCGTCTCCTGGTGATAGGATGATTTGTGATACCCGACGTAGAAATACAAGCCCGATGGGTTTCTCTTTTCAGATACCCCCCACCCATAGCGGGCCTCCATCTCGCTCCCGACTGTCCTCCGACTAGCCCCTCAAGCTCCCGAAGAATTGTAGCGGCCGGCTGCTCCAAGCTGTAGTTTTCAGTGGTTTCTCCAATCAGTACCAGGCGAATGCCGGAGCAGTACCCTAACACACGGGCCAAAGACTGCTTGCAATTTTCTTCCTCTCCTTTGTCCTGTCCTCATTCTTTTCTGACATACATACACTCATATGTACTACTTTAACACACATGTCGGGAGATACGTCGGGACCTTAGAGCTTGCCTGCTTCCCCTTGCTGAGAAGTTGCCCCGCTAGTGGGAGATACTTGAAATGAGGGAAATTCAGCAAACCGATGTGTCTATTGGCGTCGGATCTCATCATTCAAGGAGGAATAACCTCGCCACATTCTCATGATGAAAAAATGCTTTACTCAGCGGGACTAATTATCATAGCAGCAGACGCGCCCGTAAACATGCAATAGTCAATCAATCAATCCAAGATCCGAGTGGTCCTAAAATAAGAGAGTGTAGTGCACGCTAGCACACTACATACGGTAGTGTACTGCATGTAAGTTTAGGTATAGTGTGTGTGTTTTTTTGGAATGAGAAGGAGGGTACAAAGAACGGAAAGGAAATATATTATGCGGTCCGTAGCCCGTTTGTTAAGATAACTGTAGATGAAATGGTATTGTTGCATCTGAGTAATCTCAACCGGTATCACAAGGCCGAAGATATCCATGAAAAGGTTGTCAAATTCAGCAAAAAGGCAGAAATTTGAAGAAAAAAGTCAACCTGGGTAGCCAAGGTAGGCGTATTACCTCGGTTCAAAGTAGTAGGAGATCCAAATTCGCCTTTCAACATTCCTATTATCTGCCAACTACATCACATGTAGCTACCTACAACCGCAGTTAAAGTGGCAGAGATGGCTATCATATTCTGACAAGTATCTGCATTGAATAATTAGGAGAAAGTGTATTCAAGCCTCAGCTGTAATGGGAGTCACTTGTCACGTGATCATAAGGTGGCGAAATTAGAGAAAAAAGAGTAAAATAAACATTTGTTACATCACAATGTTAAATTCAGAAGCTTCAAATTTCTCGAACGCGTTAACGTATGTATTTCGGAAATCCGTGTCTAAAGTTTCTTACACCTGGTTTAGGCCCAGATTGTGAGAGATTTGGTCCAGAGTCGCCGTAGGTTCCAGCTGCTTTGATGTGCCTTTGGTGTTAGACCTTTCGATCAATGCCAGATGGATTCTGGACAATGAAAAAGGGCTTCGGAACATTTGCTCTCCTTCAAACCTTCCTAATCGTGCACCTTCATCCCCTACTTGGAGCTGGACGATAGATTAATAGCCCTTCTTAATTTGTCATCATGGTTTTGGAAGAACGTTGTTTTACAGCAAGAGCCTAATTTTTTCGCCAATGTAATTTATTAACGATTTCCCTTACATTATTTTACACTATTATTAATCATTATTCCGTCCACAAACTAGTCCTTTTAGCTTATATTGAGAACAGAGGCATAGCTACGTCTCAAGAGCCCCAGTGCAGAGGGTTCAAATGGGTTCCCCATACCATTACCACCTTTATTGGGGGTCGTCGGGTGTCCTCATTCGATATCATTTGGCTTCGTTGGACCCTGTACCACGTAGCCGTTGCACCAGTCTACCTACGCTCCTGATTGAGCATGTAAAATAAATGTGTGGGTAGGTGTTAATGATGGGCGATTGAACATGTCTTAATGAATGTTTGAGATGACAGAAACTCATGAAAACATGTTTTAAACTCCGATTTCGCAACAGAAATTCTATGGAAGCAAGGTGAGAATTGATCCCTGGTATCCTGAAATGTAGTGCCGGCGCTAAGCATGGGCAGACAGGGCGATCGCAAGGGCCCCTGCAAGTCAAGGTGTCCGATGATGAGACTAATGGGAAAAAGTTATTTAAAAAATGAAAGAAAAATTAAAACTCGGGGAAATTGTTATCGTAAGTAGTCTGATATTTCATAAATTTTTCAATTAGTATTTTTACCTTAAATGTGATTACAGTCATTACTTATAAGAAAGAACTTTGAAATGAATCAAATGACTCTAACATGAAAATAGGTTCTACTGAAATTCATATTTATTATTTCATGTATTTAATAAGTAATTTGATTAAACAGTAACTAATCACAACAAACTTTTTTGCGTTTTAAGATACCGTGGAAACTGTGTTGTTTGATCACTAAATACATTCACATCTTTAATTTTCACTCATTTTAAATTCCTTTTCGGCGGGAGAGGGGCTACATTGCTCCGAGCTCAAAATTGTCCTAGCTCGGGCACTGCTCTCGGCGCCTTCATTTCGCCCCATCGCGCAATCGCGGCCACGTGGGAGTGTCACTCTCCACCTGGCAGCCGTCCAATCACAGTCGCGTGTTTCGTCTGCCTGGCCCAATCGCGCAGTAACGCGTTGATAAGCAATTTGTCTGGGAGCGGAGCGCCATCGACGGCAGTCAAATTTCCTGCCTGTTCTGGACTTTGCCGGTAATTGGGTTGTTTAAGTACCACGGCGGTTTAATTTCATTTGAATAGCAATTAGTCTGTCGGTGCAGTAACGCTGAGTTTACGTCTGCGTGGGAGCTCGCGTTTTGATGTTCCTCGATAGTTGTTTCCGTTGTTAATCTCGTGTTGGAAGTAGTTGGATCGCTCTGTTTGCGAGTTTCGAACTCCTTTGACAGCTCGATGACGCGATTTAGCGAAACAATTTCCTAGTGCCGTCTTTGAATTCTCAAGTGGGATGACGAGAGAAGAGCGCTGCGGCATTGGTGAAAATCCACCAGAAACAATTACCGTTTTAGGATAAAGAATGTCTGACGGAGATGGATACTGATACTTCAATTACATGCGGGATAATATCGCGGTTTCTGAAGGTATTGAAGGTCAGTATTACACAGCGGACCAACAGTATGGAAGTAACGAGGCGTGATAATGTCTTGGATGAGCCGAATTCATGGGAACTCTAAGAAAACTTAAAGCTAGATAATGAAAAATCGTTTAGTGCAATATTTTTTAAAATGATAAGTTCGAAACGTAGAGAAGTTTGTTAGACAATTTGACAAATTTAATACAATTGTTCATAACGTGGCAAGACATGCTCAAAAGAAATATAGTTCATTTGCAACTGTCAAAGAGAAGAGAATTAGTAGTTCTATTTGATAAATGGAGACAAGAAAGTTGTTACTTTTTACATAATATTTTTAATGAAAATATGAGATTTGATGAATATGCAATATAATGAACATGAAAATATAGAACAGAAAGGGCATCCTTATACTTTATTTAGATATTCAATTAAACAAGGTGAAAACGTAATTTGAGTCCTAAGTGAGCCTAGATCATGAGTTCCTATTAAGACTAAGCTTTTATAGGTAGTACGTGAGAGCTCATTCTTGATTCCGTTTGTTGCTGGAGTGTGGGCATGTGCTCAAATATTCATGTGCGAGCTGTCACGCTAACAGCACTGTGAAGGAGAATTACGTCCGGTTATTTTACTTATCACAGGGATGAGGTAGGTTTTATTTGGTTTTCTTATAAGTTCTCACTGCTGGCACATTCACATGTACGGATTGTGTAGTGATTACTTTTAAAAAATAAATTTATATTTCTCACAATAAAACAATACTTTGTTACTAACATTAGGTAAGAATTCTTTCCTTTTGATCATGGTTCAAAAACCGTGATAAAATTGTCAGAAGACATTGTATGTGAAATTTAACATGAAATTCAAAACATCCCTTTGTTATAGGACTCTCAATAATTCTTTATTGTTGTACAAAATAAACAATTAAAGGGTTCTTGAAAATGAAATAAAATTTAATGATTCCTTTCTATTCACATTCATTTTAAATTTACTACTTTCATTTCAATTCTAGTTATAATTTGATGTCCACAAAATTTCAAAAACATGCAACTATGAAAATCATTTCTTTCTTTCTGTAATCAAAACATCGATTAACATTTGGACCCAAGGTTCATTATCTATGCAAATAATATTTTGTAAAATGATTGGCAGCAGAAAAGATAAAATACTAGAAGTAGAACATTTTTATATTATCCAATTTTATGTTTAAAAGCGAACTGACAAGCAAATCGTGAGGCTATTAAAGATGAGGATGAATTCATATTTATTACTTCAATCATGAATCTTCTTTGATCCATTAAGAAAGAGCTTACTGGGGAATTTCTGAATACACATTTTCTCCATATTGAAAATTTAATTCTTAATCTCGAGATATTATAAATGCAAAGAAAATTTCTCTTTTGTTCACTTTGAAAGGAAATTGTAGATTTAAAAAATATGATACGTCAATTTGCAAAGCATTATTGTTCTTTCAGACTTTCAAATAATACATCCAACTGGAATTCATAATTATTCTACTCATGTTTAAGAACGTATTTCTTAAATTATACATAACCATATCGCGAAACACAGCTACAAGCCAAAGAGAGAAATATAAATACAAGAAAATTGAATATGGATGACTGTCGCTCTATTTATATTCATGAGTCGTGGAATTTTCAAAATATCCCGGTTGTTCCCGCGGCTTGAATAATTGCCTTCCCTGGGAGGAAACGCCGTTCAGAGGAACGCACGGCCGCTTTGCGTTGCGGACTAAACATTGCAGATGGGACCCAAAAATCAATGTCACTGTATAGGCAACGACTCACTTTTGATTCGGGGCTCTACAAATATATGTTGATGTGTGGCAGTGTCGTGCATGTAAGTGTGTGTCTGTGTGCGTGTAAGTGTAAGAGAAGGGACAAGAATGAGGAAGGAAAGATCGCGTGTACTCCGTGGATCATTTGGTATGGTACTGTTCCGACATTCGCTTGAAATTGATGAGAGAAGCCACTAGAAATTACCGCTCAGAGCAGCCGGCAGCTAGAATTATCCAGACAGTGGTTGAATGCGACCAACTATGTGGCAAGTATCGAATATCCGCCACAATCGGGATTCGAACCCTAGGACCTATCGACACCGGCATTTATCGCTGAGCTATCACAGACAATGTGTAGTTCCCTAAATAGTGTTGTTCAACCCAAGCCTGACAAAATCAATTTTAACATTACTTGTTTGATGATCCGAAAAGAATAAGGAATGAAGGTGGAAGTGTCGTAACTTACCTCGAAGGGTCGCAAATTCAAATACCATCTCGTCCCTAGATCTCAATGCATACGCCAATTGATTAGAGTACAATTTTCGCCCATCAGTTACCTAAACATGCTCCATAATAGGTTGGTAGGAAACCAGCATCTTCTTTACAAATTAATTTCATTATATTAAACGTTTTAGGGGCATTCACAGTGTTTCTCTTCTGGTTTTGATGAACAGAGTGTAGTGATTTACAACTTCACATTTCACAATTGTATTTCGTGTACGACAGTGTTTGTGATAGATTGCTCTTGCAGATATTTATTATTAATATGAACGGATTATTCGTCAAGTTCGTTAAATATAATTCAATATACAATGGATACTATCCATTTGAAAATAACGATCGCATTAAAGCATGCAAAATAAGTTAAATTAAATCATTCCGTGAAATATAGATTACAAGTATTATTTAGAATCTCCCAAACGTACAAAGGTTTTTAGTGCTATATATAACTTTTTTACAGCAGGTTCCTCTTATTTTCGCCACTGCTTACTACGCAATTGAATATCTCCCCCTAAATCTGTTATCAGAGCCCCACTTGGCCGAGCGCGTTCATTACCACCGGAAGGAACCAAAGCTCCCTCAAATCTCAGGAGAAAATATGGTAACGTCCGCTCGGGCGAACGCCATACGCACCGGGAGGCCCTCCTAGCTCATTGCCGCAAAGCGAACGGCAAACCGAGTTACAGCACGGCACGCACAATGTTTCTAGACGACCACGCGCGGGCGGAATATTCGGAAATAACTGCTCCGAGTCCACCGCGACCGCACCGTGCACGAATGCACTCGCCTGCCTTCCGCCTCCGCCGCCGCCGCCGCCGCCGCCACCGGCCCCCGCCGCCTCCACCCGAGCGGTGGGGTGGCGGGGAAAATTTTCCGAGCCATTTTCTACGCAGCCTCCCATTAAGGTAACAGCTTACTTTATGCACTCCAGGAATAATCCCATTAAGTCGCTAAATCATTTGAAGCAGCTAAACGACCTCGCGTGCCTGCGCGTAGCCTCGCGGCGTATTTTCCCTAATTTGACTCCGCGAAAGACCGCTCTAAAACAATAATGCGATCTCCGGGGACCTCGAGTTTTCCCACAAAGGTTTCGGACGTCCGGGCAAAAGTGCAATCGCGGGATCTGGGCATAACCTGGATTTACGACCCGTGTTCGTCTGCGGGGAGGCTAAATTGTGGGATCGTGGCTACGAGTAATATTTCACGTTAGGGCGGTATCTGAGATGAGTCGATATATAAAAGTAACGCACGGATACTAAATAATATTACTAACGCTCCGCATCACAAACCCAGAGAATATCTCACTTCGGATCTTGACGGACGACTCCTGTTTATCTTCCGTTGGAAACCGAAGGCAAGGACGTCCTTGGTGGAGAGATTCCGTTTCACTGAGGAGATGCTACGTTATCTCTTCGTCGGATTTGTTGTGCGTGGAAGTTCCGAGAGCGGTGGGTTTCGCTTGACGCAATTTCCGGTTAAACAAGCGCCAGGGATGTCGTTCGACGTCGCTAACGTACTAACTTTAATGTTTAACGCAACTTTGCAAACACGGCACGCAAACGCTCCGACGTCTTCAGAATTACGTGCGCGCGCCAGCGGGGCGAACGCAAACGAAGGTTTGGAGCAGCGCAGCGCGCGATAAATACTTTTTATCTATTCCAACATTATAAACGACTTTTTACGTTACATGAAATCGTTCATAAAATGACAACTTACAGCACATGTAATCACGTATTTGCTGTTTGAGGCTCGAATAATTGCGTCATCGCACATTCAACCAATCCGAACAGCCGACCACCGTTTTTTTTTCGCACAGAGGTTTGATTCTCTTGTAAACATATAGAAAAGAATTATTATTATTATTATTATTATTATTATTATTATTATACGTTCAGCAAAATGAAGCGGCGGCCGACCCTATTCAAATAGCGCGGCAGTTATGGCCGCTGTCGCTTGACCCGTTCCGAATGGGTCAGGAGAGCGCGGGCATGGAATAGTCAGTGACTAAGAGAACTCGGTAAGAGACGGACGGACACGTGGGCTGGAGTGATTTTGGGATCGTAATCTAGGGACTGAGGAAACGTGAAGTGCAATATTGGACAGTAGACACAGTAATAACAGTGTATAGACGACTACGATGAATATACGACAGCTAATCGGAGTTCGAATTATAGAGAATTGAGCAATCAGGGGAAGCTAGTCTCACTACGTGTCGGTACATGTGATTATAAAACGTTCGGTGCGGACAGGAAACTGAGTGCTGATGAGCAGTGGGTCCACCGACTAGATAGAGTGAAAGGGATGGACAAAATAAACATAAATAGTGCTTGGAAGAAAAGTGTTTTGGAGGGAGCATTGTACGAGGAGCGCGTGGGCCCCGAGTTGCAAGCAGCGTCGTCCGGTCGTGGCTCCGGGTAACGGCACCGACCGAGGGCAGTCAAGCAATACCGATCTGGAGGGGAGACTGCGCCTCGCCTGCCTCGTCTGGAAGCTAAGTGAATCGCCCAATAAATGCCAGGTTTTCTCTTTCCCTTTGTGTATGGTCTCGTGTTTTAAGAATAAAAAGGAAGTACGGTTGTGATTTGTTAGCAGTTAATGTTAGAAAAGTGAGAAGTGTCACACCGAGTGTATGAATCGATGTAAAATAAAGTATTGTCCAGGTTCTTTATATTTCAATGTGTGTGTATTTCTGATGAATGTGTGAAAACCCAGAGCACATTCGCGAACAACGATCACCTGTCCCACCCATAAAAATATTGTTGAAATGAACTCGAAAGAGGAACGTTTCAATATATATATATATATATATATATATATATATATATACACATAGCGATATTTACAGCTCTATGTTGGCCGTTTATCGCATCCAGGACGCCATTTTGTTTTGGCATTCCAAGAGTGTTGTGACATATCTCTTCTTTCCATTGCCACTGTTACACCATCCTTCCATTTCACTCTTGACCGTCCTCTTCTCCTCCGTCTTGCTGGTGTCCAGTTATAAACCTTTTTGGGCAGTCTTTCTGAATCCATCCTTTGTAAGTGGCCGTACCAATGCAATATTTTCTTTTCTACAACATCACTTAAACATCCTTCTATATTTAATCGCCATTTTATAGTCTCTGTTTTCACACGATCAAGCAGCGTGACTCCACAGCATCTTCTCTAAAAACTGTTTTCAACACTATTAATCCTCTTTTTCACAGCTTGGTTTAGTACCCAAATTTCAGAGCCATATGTTACTGTGCACTCCACCAAAGATTTAAATTTATAATATTGTTATACAAAAAATGGCGTATGCAACTTGTTTACAATGTTGCTTTATTTGCATTCGTTAAAATTTGAAAACTTGCTCCTAACGTCGCTGTTTTCAAATCATGTACTCATGCAATAAAGATTAACATTATAAACTAGTTGCATAATATACCGTAATCAATCTCCCTGGACACTCAACCAATACGATGAATTCTCCATTTATATTCTCAAAATTCGGATATCAAAATTGTCAACAAAATGTTACTCAACGTTAAATTCTTGCCCTGCCTAACAAAAGAACAAATTTGGTATAACAAGCTAATCTTTATCCAAGAATAAAATCGAGACGCTCCAAAGATATGCTGCATCCTTCATAAACTATGTCATCTGGATTATTATTCTGAATGTATGAAATATTTAAACAGAGAAATTCACGTATTTAATTCCATGTAGCGGAAAGTATCGTAACTGGGGTAACCTCTGTTATTGTTATTATTTGTAATTTGTATGGTCACATAATCTTAAATTTTTACATCAAATATGTAATATTGTGTTCTGAATGAATAGTTCAAAACATTGAAAAACGGTATTGTTGAATAAGGATGAACAAATAATGTTGCTATATCAAATCTCAATATGTCAAAATCTTCCACTTTTTTTTCTTTTTCTCTTTGGATTCAATACAATTCTCTTTGGATTCATTTATGCTCTTGTATGAAAAGTATTCCGCATGCGACAATTACTCTTCATGAAAACAAATAAATTTCATTGTCCACTTGTGACTCTCAATAGGTATATTTCCAACAAAATTTCAATTTAATTTACGTAATTCACCCGTTGTATGTCGTATCCATAAGTTGGCAATTTTTGGTAAACAAGGGAGCATGAAGATTTATCTCTGAAACGGTATGTGGGAAACATTTTGAGGTTGATTAATACAAGCCATACAAATCAACATTCAATACTGAATAAGTCAAAACTTTTTGGTATCTAAGATTTATTTACATTTATTCCAATATGGTTTAACAATTTTTCGCAAAACAATGCTGTTATATCAACATAACGGAATCGAACTGAGAAATGAAAGTCATTCTTCACAGTTAAAAACAATCAAATAATTTCTTTTGTACCTAAACACGGCCTATGAATACTGCTATTTAAACAAAAGTATTTATATTTAAATGAAGTTTTATAAACAAGTGATATTACGTAATATATTTAATGACCCCGGCCAATTAAACAAAACGGACATGTTAATAAACATCGGCTATGGGTAGCAAAATTCAACCATGTCTGTTATTACAGTATATCGAAAATAACTTAAAACGAATGTCTTTTACACATTGTCGAAATACGAGCAAATATTCATAATATCCAAAATATACATATATTTGACAAAGAATACGGTATTAATGTTTATACTTCTTCACACATAAACTCATGTCGTGTCGTTTGGCGTAAACATTGCTATCGTTCTCTGGGAACCTGGCAGCTGATCCACATCCTTTTCATCGATGGAAAGCATTCGTGAATTCTGAGGATTGAATGGCGAAAATATTACCTGTTTCGGCTACTGCGCTCAATATTATTATTCAACATTTTTTAACCAGGTTTACCAGGTATAAATGGAGCACAGACATGTACACGGGGAAGGGGGACAGGTCCGTTGCCACCTTTCACATTTCGAAAGAAACCCCGCAGCCTTAAAAAGTGACTTTGCGGTTCTCACATGCAACCAGTCTTTATAAATAAGATCTATAAAGAAAGAGAATTTCACAGAGACGTGACGAATTGCACTTTGACTTTAAAAATACGAAGGATGTGTTTTAAAAACCCATCTAAATATTCATGTAAAATGCAATCCGTAACGCACGTCAGAAGTTTTTAATTATACCGTTAAACAACTCCTAAATGAAGCGTTGTAGGGCAGTATAAACTACAATATTGAGGCCGAAGGCCTCAAAGTAACGTTCCTCATACCGTAATCTACAGTATGAGATCTTCTTGATCATTCTATTACACTTTTGCTGGTTCGACGTTTCTCGATTCTATCCCACCTGTTCAGAGCCTGTAGAATCTGCAACTGTATGTGAAATTACTTATTACTTGATATTCTATGAGACTGAATTACACGGATGTACCTCTTTTCACGATAATAAGTTAAATAAGAATAGGTTGTATTGATAAGGGTGTATTATATTGTTGTCAATTACAATCTAACTCGTAGATTGAGTGACGAAGGATAAGAAGGCCTTGATAAAAAATATATATTACAGGCTTAATATGGAAATGAAAAAATAAGGAAGAGGGTGGGTAGAGCATGCGAAGTTCTCAGAAGGGTCCGCTAGTTTAAAATTCATTTCAAAAATCATTTTACTTACATTTATAAGTTTGTTACGAAGGTAACAAATTAGAGATGGTATGGTTGTTTTTTTTTAAAGATTCCTCATACGATGATCTGTGATAAAAGCACACAGAAGTTTGTTTTTAAATGATAAAAGGCAATTCCAAAGTTTAACTTCTAGCGCAATCTTGGACAAAGTACCCTCTCTCACGTGTACATTATAAAAGCGGACCCAATTACAAGGAGTGCGTATACATCAAGTTGAAAACTACATTTCTCACCTAAGTACACTACATAAATGTACCCATTTCTATCAACGCGTTTAAATATTTTTAATGAGATTTTGTTGGGTAGGCGACTCGCAAAATATTCATTAATTACTCCTTTTACTTTTGGGAATTGTGCAGTTAAATGGGTTCAAAATCTCTGCTCTAATTTATCGAGGGGGTTGAACGAAGGAGACGAGGTAACGGGCAAGATGAGAACGCGCAAACTAAGGATGGATTTCAGGCAGCTGATGGGATTTGCAGAGGCCGCGACGCCAGCTAGAGTGCTAGAGCGCTCTAGAGTGCCGGAGCTAGAGAGCACTAGAGCGCCAGATCTAGAGCACCGGCGCGCCACTGCGTAGAACAGTGGCCGTTCTGGGAGTGGCGGGCCGCAGTTAATGAAATGCACACAGTGTCGTGTTGCGGGCGCCCGCCGCGAAGAGCTCAGGGGCGCCACCGCTGTGCGAGCGACGGCGATTACTCAGCACGGGGAAAGGAGACTCCTCGGCCTGACGTCCGAAACGACTCTGATTAGACAGGATTGGGAATGGATCCCGCTCTTTCGTTCTTTTCTTTTGTTCTTTTGTTTGTGTTTGTTTTGTTCTTTTGTTTGAATACAAATATGAAGACCTCAGGGCAATAACATGCTATGCCACTATACGTAAGTTTTGAGAAAAAGGAGAGTAAAGATTTAGACATCGCATTCTACACATTGGAATAAAGAATTGGGATTAATTAATGAATTACACTACCATCTTACGGCGGATCTTTAAGATAAAAGCCCAACATCTATATGCATCTATGAGGGTGATGAAATGCACTAATATCTCAATTTGATCAGAAATGTAGCAAAGCATGTTATTGCTCCAAGGTCTTTATATTAATTTCCCCAGTACTAGAGTTATGTTAAAAATGTTTTGCATTATAGGATATTAGCACAATTGGCAACATGTTTACTACAACCTTTCAAACTTCTAAATAAGAATGAAAGTGGAATGTTACTTTTGTTTCAATACTTTTAGTTTTTTCTGGGATTATTCTCAAAACGAAGAATCGATCAAGAAGTAAGTGAGACGTTTTAAACATCTAAATGCGAGTTTTAAAATGAAAAATCGTATGCCCAGTTTTAGTGTAATATTTCTGTCATCCCTAAAGCATCTAATTTTTAGTTCATCCAATTGGAGAGGTCGCAACATACTACAAATGTCTACTGTTATTTATTACTGTTAACAGAATTAAATAGAATTTTAAAAGCCGTTTTAAACGAAAATAACTCTGATTTGTGGTAGCCTACAGATATTGAAAGAAATCGTTTTTGATTTGGAATGTTATGAGTTTAAGTGAACGAATGTGTCCCAACTCTAGCTTCGGTAAAATTTCGTACACTAGCACTGCTCATTTAGTCAGCTATAATTTTGAACACCAGAGTCCAACGATTCTTAAAATGTCATTTTAAGTTTATCTACAATTCAGTGGTTTTTTAAATCCACCTGGTCACATGAATCTTCAATATACTATGACTGCAAGTTGAAATATATATGCCGCTAAGGTGGTATGCTTACTATTTCTTGAATAACAAAATGTGAAGATTTAAATATGTAATTTTTAACACATTCCTTACGAAAACAGTAAAAACATCCGCACGGCCAAAGAAATTTATAATAATAACTTTATTTCATTTTATTGTAATATTCTCAAAAATAAAGATATTTTTCACCCAATTTCGGTGTAGTTCAAAATTCTATGACCGTCCAAGCAAGTTCCAATCAAAATATGTGCAGTTACGGCAAAGTCGTGTAGAAGTATTTGCCAAAAAAATTGTACACGTCTGTGATCCGTATGTGGTTCACGGAGGTATTAAAACCATCTAGTGTTACATTTTGCAAACCACATATGATTCACAGGACAGGGAACGAGTTGACAAAAATTATACAATCAAAAACATCTCATAATTCTTTTGAACTCATTCGAAACGTATTTATATCAACCAAAGTGCATTTTTCACACCAAATAAAAACTTAAATAGCCATAGTTTTAGCTAAATGTACGATATGAATGTGTGCAATGCTCGTTAGTCATTTATCATGCCCTGAATCTGGTTTGTGTCAGGCTGCTTTTTGAGAGATGCTTCTGAACCAAATCTGCACCTCCCAGAAACGACGCTCGATCTTTATGAAAGTCTTGTAATTTACAGAACTTGGGTTGGCAGCGCGGTCGACAAATTTCGTTCGACCCCTGGTGCTACGGACAGCGGAAATTAATCCAGGAAGTTCTTTTCGGCAGTAAAATCGCGAAAGATAATTGATAACCGTGCTCCAACACACCCGGGAAGGCTAATTATACGGCTTATGACTTCAATATTCTGTCAGATGTGGGTAATAAGGAAGAGGAGTAAATTGCACGCCCGCTTCCCACAAAATGGCAACATGACGCTAAATTCCTTCTAAGGAGACCGATGACCGGTTGCTAAGAGTACCTTCGGCAGAGCGTTGCCCTCCTGCTTTTCTACATTACGACAGAGGTAGAAGGGTTAAAGGCAGAATTTCATTGAGTTAGAGCATTACGCGTGCAAAGCTAATGCATATTGTATTCTGAGGAAGACTGTATTCCAGGTCTGCCTTTGTGTATTTCACAGTTCATGAGTACGAAGACCATAATCATATCTGAACCATAAAGGTTACAACTCGGTAATGAACTGTGCGGTTCAACAGTGTAATAGTCCTACAACTCTGTGGCTTTGACTAACAAAGAGGTACCGGAAGTTTCTTAATCGTCATTTTATAGATTATTTCAAGCAATTTACTTCGAAATCATGTTGCTTCATTATTATTGTTTATTTTGATTTTGTAATATTAAGTCTGTTTACATCATTATGACGTCTCGTTTTTTGCCTCCTAGAAAATTATATTTGATTTCAACCTTACAATCTTTCATTTGAATGATATAAGAACAGAAAACGTTACGTATCCATTTTGCTTTTCAAAAGGCGAAATACGCCTTTCATGAGTAAGTATACCATTCTTAACTTTTGTTATTTATTGAATTAAATGCAAAAGTATTTTCTAAAATAAATAGTTAAAATAAATTTAAAAGACTAGAATTTTCCAAGTATTTTTTAGTATATTACAGAATTTAATGCTACTTCGAAGTAACGCGTAAAAGTTCGTGAAACAATTTGTAAAATAGAAAACAATTTTCAGCTATTCGGGAAGAACAATGAAAATTAGAAACAAAATATCTACTAATATCTATGTTGGAACAATTGATATTATCCCCCCGTTATTAAAAAATATTAAAGCAATTAGAGTTTTTTTGTTAGTTCCACTTCACGGTCATGTGTACGGTACCTCACAGCGAATGAAAGAGTTGTCAAGTGACATGCCAATTATCTCCTTTGTGCGGTTAGCATTATCCCATTAAAAAAAAACATGTATCAGAGTCTAAGCATCTTCAATTTCATTAAACCGTAGTCCAGGGAACACTACGGTTATCCTTGTTTATCTCAAGATTCACTAATATTCCAGTACATTCAGTATTATTATGCATACACATGTAATATTCTCATTTCCCTACATTTTTCATGAACTTTTACAATCCGTTTTTTAGAATCAAAAATGAACGAAGTTTGTTATAAGCCTCCTAAATAATGCAAACTTTTAAGAATTAATAAAAGCAAATAAAATAGTATTTAAAATCTGAAAGACATTAGTAGAAGATTTATTAAAAGTCTTCACTTTTCTTTAAAAGTTCAAGTAAGTTCACGTAAACATTATTTTCATTCTTTCTTCAATACGCATACTCTTCACCTAAATACACACGTTTTCATCACATCTGCAAGAATCAATAAATATTTCTGCTGTATATCGTTCTTCCAAATAAGTACCGTTCTTCCGTGTACATCAAGATATCCCGATGTAAGATTACGGATGAGAATAAAGAATGGTAGTGAATGTTCATATTCTCTAGATGGAATTATTGCCTTCCGTCTATTTGAAACCGCTGCCTTTTATCCACGTTATGAGTATCAATTTTCCTATTAAATACATATTTCCTGACTTCTGCGAAATTGCATCTCATAAGATTTGGGGTAAATGATCCCATTTTTCATACATCTTATTTTGTTATCGCTGGAGAGAGAAATCATATTTTAGGAAATGCAGTGTGCTTTGGTCAGAAGGGAGCTTTTTTAAAAAATATATTAATTTATTATTAGAGGAGTTTAATAATATTATAATCTAAAGACGATATGGACTACCACTATATCTTCTAAAAATTGAAACGGTCTTTCAAATCAAATAACGAAGTAATGTTTCCATTTCTGTAAATACGAAATTCAAGAGCGCTAGCACTGAGTATTAAAAATACATTCGTATACAAACAGAAAAGTAAAATGTTTTATGCGAAGCCGAGGCTTCCTCAAAAGTCACTGGAGAGATTCATTATTTCCTACTGCGTATTCAAAATGTCTCAATTAACTTTTCTCTCTAGATGTTCTCGGTGAAGTTATTGTCAGTGCATAATGTCCCACTGAAAATACAATGAGATATCAGCCGGCGGAAGTAGAACCAACTACGAGTTTCCTGTGCAATGAAAAATGTAAACCGTCGACAACCTCCGAGAGGTAATTTAAAGCAAGGTAAGGGTGGAGTGAATTGTTCCTCATCTTGTCAGAGGAATCCATTAAAAATTCTTCACAAAAACGCAGACTGTATGAACTAAAAAGGCCAAAAAATGTAAATACAGCGAAATAGGCTGGAGTGAGGAGCTTAAACATGTACGAAAAATAACTTTTTAATGTTATGGAATTTAATGGTCATGGAATCCTTCCATGATCTCTCTTGCTTTAAATGCTTTTTTAAACCGAAATGAAGTAAATATTCTTCAGGGATTCAACCAAACAATTCAACAATACACACAAAGAGAAGATTGGGAGGAGGACTTTCATAAAGAGAACATTTATTTTACGATTCATTTATCCTTGCTTGGATAAATGAGAATGAAAAGAAGAAAATGAGATTTATGTAATTAATATTTCGTATCTCCAAGTCTGCAATTTAATCACATTCAGCTTCTTTTTTGTATTTTTACTTTCCTATATACATACGTATATACGAAGTAAAATACGGATTGATTTAAAACAGTTTTTCCTGAATCAAAACCTTTTTGTACAAATACAAATTTCTTATGTATCTGTCTCTCTGTATTTCTCATTCTGTTTCTCTTTCTGTCTCTCTTACTGTGTCTTTCTCTATCTCTCTATTTGTTTCTCCCTCTGCGTCTCTACCTCTGACTGCCTCTATCTCTCTGCCTGTCCTTCTGTCTTTGTCTCTCTTTCTCTCTGTGTTTGTCTCCCTCTTACTCTATCTCTTTCTGCCTTTGTTCCTCTCTGTTTGCCTCATTGTCCCTGTCTGTCTCTTGACTGTCTCTGTCACTCTCAGTCTCTGTCCCTTTTTGTCTATCTCTGTCTGTGTATGTCTCTCTCTGCCTCTTGCCTCTCTCTGTCACTCTTCCTCTTCCTTTCTCTCGCCTTCTCTCACGCGCGCCATCCTTGTCTCTCTGCAGTTAGCCGTTGCTGTCACTCTCCGTCTCATTCTGTCTTTCTCTGTCTCTTGCTGCCGTCCGTCTGGTTCTCCTGTACCTCGCTTTGTGTCACGCGGCAGCGCTCAGCAGCAGTGAAGCCTAGGTGAAGCGCAATTTGAATGGAAACTGAATTAAAATGAAGCGCAATTTTGTTCTACAGTGCCTACATCAAATTCTAGACATTTGTCGGTTGCAGAACTCAAAAGCATATAGAAGTGTCTACATTTCATCAGTAGCACTATCTGAAACTCCTTTTGGAAGTTTCTTACATAGGTGAATTTTTATTGAAAAATAACTTTTTTTAATAAAAATTTTTATAGAACATTTTTATAGAAACAAATTATTTTAATCAATTTATTACGCTATTTATGAACTGAAAAGCATCTACAAGTCTATTTTTAACCACTTATTACAGCTAAGTTCATATCAGAAGCAAAGAAATAAAATAAATGCCAAATATTTTTTTAAATTTAAACTGGAAAAAAACGGATTTTCGCTGTAAGTAAGGATATTTTAACCTCATATTTTGAAAATAATAATATTTTCTACATCCAAGCATGTGAGAAAAATCTGAGTCAAATTGCAAATTAAGGCTGGAAACACCCCTTATCCGGCTAGAGCTTTTGGAGGTACTTGAAGCCATTTCAAAACTTTCTGAAAAGCAGATCCAAATTTTTCTTTAAATTTCTTGTAAGAATAGAGTAAAATACACTTATTAAAGTGGCATAGGTCCTAATTTCACAGGTTAACTCTCATATTTCGAAAATTGCACAAGTTTGAATTTTCTTCGGCCTCTTCATACAATTACAAAATTAAAGATAAAGATTTTTCCTCAAAATAAAAGTTGTTCTCCAAAATGAGTTATTTATTAAGGACATGTACATTTTTAACATTTTAGTCGTTTTTGCGCAATATTGCGTGCAATATATGCAATTTAAAACATTACAAAAGCAATATTTTATCAAAAACGGCTCCAAAGTTTTTCTTGAAACTCTTGGTAGGGATAGTACTAAATGCTCTCAATGAGATGATATAAACATTAGTTTGCTCCTATTAATAAGTTTTTTGAAAATTTCTAAAATTAAATGTTTTGGACGTGTCTCTCGCGTCCTTAATATTTACATTAGCGGCGATTTGTTCACATTATTACATTAATGAGTACATGTTCTTTAAATAATGTCAAGCAAAATCTCTCGAAAACTCAACCGTTTTCTGTAAAAACTATGTCAAAATTCCGCATTTTCAGAAACTCTCAAACGCTATTTTCTCATAAATTACTCTAAATTTGTTCTTCAAAATTTCGAACGGATAGTGCTAATTGCACTCATTAATATGACGCAAGATCAATTTGGGGTATTTTTTTTTGATTTTTCAAAAAATTACACAAATGTAATTTTTTAAGAATCTCTCACACTGTTAATATGCACATCTCCGGGAATTTTTTACACACTATTGTATTTGCGAGTTGATGTACGTCAAATTATTTCTAATGATGTTTTTCCAAAACTCAAAAATTTTCTATGAAAAACTGCATCAAATGTAATTGCAGTAGCGCTTGAACATTTTTTATTAAAAACGACTCCAAATTTTTCAAAGAAAATTGCTGTTTAAGGTGAGTTTTTACTGTTCTTTAATATTAATAAAATAATATTTACGTTCTACTATTAGAAAACCGAAAATTTAAAAAAAATGTAGTATTGGTGGCAGTAGATGGTAGCGGGTACGGGTAGATGGTACGTGGCTAGTCCGAATAGCTAGAACAGACCCAAGGAATAGAAACCTAAGCCATTCTGTCTGAGAAGAAGTCATAGAAGTCTGAGCCATTCTGTAGCAGCACTACGTGAGACGTCGATTATCGGAAATAATTGGGACCGGGCATAGTAATAATTGTTAAAAATTATGTCTTGAGAGCAAGGTATATTTTCAGTGAAAGGACGTAGTGATTCTTACCAGCAGTGTATCATTTTCCGTTGTTTATATAGCGTTAGAAATTACAAAGACCAAATGAAAATGACAGAATGATAAATTGCATTTTGGGGACTGATTTAATGCATTAATTTTATTACACAAATGATTTATATGATCATAATATTATTTACAATTATTGATAAAGAATGTACAACTGGATAAAAGCGCAATACTGTAACAAATGTTTAACCAGGAAATAAACTGCATGCTGTTAACACATGTTTGTTCAGTTAAAAGTAAATAGGTTCATAGGTAAACTACGTACGTTGCTGAAAGTGGAACAGCTCATTTATGCAAACAATTGAAGGTCTCAGTAGAACACTGAGCTATCTCACACTTTTTTGTGAAATTTAATTATTAGCAAGAAATAAAATTTCAATTATGTTTCCTTTAATTTTATGTGCTTACTATGTACGTTATTTAATTCCAATATGAAGTTGTATGCAAGTGTACTGTGTTACTGAGTTATATTATGAATGTTCTAGTAAAACCTTCAATATCTGAGAACTAGAGAAAATGTAGGATAGTCCCTTGTTAAACTAAGGACTCCAATTCTAGCAGAAAAGTATCAAGTAAAGAAAATATTTAAAATGTGTTGCGTTCCGCCCTTCTCATGCTCCAGAAACTGCCGGCCCCCCTTCTCTTGCTTGTGCTGCTGGCCACATCGGCGAGCGGGCTGCCGGGCGGCTTCCTCAGCCCGGACCTGACGGCGTCGGGCGTCGAAGCGTCGGCCTCCGACGTCCTCCTCCCGGCGTCGGCCTCCGGCCCGGTGGGGCCGCCCTCGGGGCCCTCCGCCCCCCGCGGCGGCGGCGGTGGCGGCGCTGGAGGCGGCCGCCGCCCCCGACCCGGCGGCGGCGGACGCGGCGGCGGCCGGCGGACGAGGAGGGCGCGCCGCGGCCGGCCCGCGACGACGGCTACTACTACCGCGCGTACGGCAGCGCCTTCACCAAGACGGCGGTGCTGCCCGGCGGCACGTGGGACCGCTCGGGCCCCACCGGGGCGGCCGGCGTGGTGGAGCACCGCTCCGCGGGCGTGGCCGGCCCGCGGCCCGGACGCATCGCGCCCGGGGAGTACCGCGGCAACGGATACGACAACCTCAGCCCGCTGTGGAGCGACCGGCCCGAGACCGGCAGGAGCGCCGGGGGCAGTTGGGACTCCGGCGGAGGAGGAGGGTCCTGGGGGAGCAAGGGACCGGCTGCGGGACCCGGCTGGGACAGTAAAGCCTCAGGATGGGACACCAAAGCGTCCGGTTGGGACACGAAAGGAGCCGGGTGGGACAGTAAAGGTCCCGGATGGGATAGCAAGGGACCGGGTTGGGATAGTAAAGCGTCCGGATGGGATAGCAAAGGGTCAGGCTGGGATAGTAAAGGAGCCGGGTGGGATTCGAAGGGATCGGGTTGGGATAGTAAAGGGTCCGGATGGGACAACAAGGGTTCAGGGTGGGACAAAGGACCGTCGGGACCAGGGCGGTTGGGATAGTAAGGGCTCGGGTTGGGATAAGGGCGGTGGATCTCCCGGTTGGCTCAAAGGTTCCGTTTATCAGTCGTGGGACTCCAAAGCCGGCTGGGACGGCAGCAGCAAGGGTTACGTACCTGGTTCGTACAGTAAGGGCAGCCCCTGGATGAAGGGCATGAGCGCGGGCTGGGATAGCACCGCCAAAGGCTGGGAGAAGGACCCGGTGTGGGGCGGCGGCGGCGCAGGCGGCGGCGGTGGCGGCTGGGGTAGTGGCGGCATGATGTCCTGGGGCGGCGGGGGCTCGCCAGGCGGGTGGGGCGGCGGGGGCAGCCCAGGCGGTGGGGCGTGGGGCAGCCAGGCGGGAGCGGAGGCTGGTCCAGAGGCGGGATGTCCGGAGGGTCCTGGGGATCCGGAGGGGGCTCTAGTTGGGGAAGCCCCGGGGCTCCGGCGGCTGGGGGAGTTCGGGTGGAGGCGGCGGCTGGGGCAGCCCCGGGGGCGGCGGGGGTGGCGCGTGGGGGCCCGGCGGGGGCTCGGGCGGCGGATGGCCGTCTTCCGGCGGGGGCGGAGGCGGGTGGCCGTCCTCGGGAGGCGGCGGTGGGGGGTGGCCCTCGTCGGGCGGCGGTGGCGGGGGATGGCCTTCGTCAGGCGGCGGGGGCGGCGGGTGGCCGTCCTCGGGCGGTGGGGGCGGCTGGGGCTCCGGGGGCAGCCCGGGCGGCGGGGGGTGCTTGGGGGCCGGGAGGCGGCAGCTCCGGAGGATGGAGCTCTGGGGGCGGAGGGTCTAGCTGGGGCTCCGGGGGTGGGGGCGGAGGCTGGGGCGGTGGAGGTGGAATGTCGCCGTGGGGCGGGTACGGCACGGGCTCCGCCTGGGGGCCGTCGCCAGGTTCCGGCGGCTGGGGCGGCTCGGGAGGCGGCGGCGGCGGCGGCTGGGGACCCGGTGGCGGGAGCATGGCCGGGTGGAAGGAGCCCGCAGGCGGGGGTGGTGGGTGGGGTAGCTGGTGGGGGTGGCGGCGGTGGTTGGGGGATGCCGGGCTGGAAGGAGCCGGGCGGCGGTGGCGGCGGGTGGGACCGTAACTCCGGGGGCGGCGGGGGCTGGGGGTCGGGCGGGTCGGGCGGCTGGGGGGGCGGCGGCAGCGACGGCGGCGGCTGGACAGCTGATGCGGCCCGTGGGGAGCGGCGGCGCGGGCGGGGGCGGGGGCCCTTGGGGCAACCGCGGGTGGTCGAGCGGCGGCGCGTACGGCCCGCCCAGCGGCGGGGGCGGCGGCGGCGGCGGCGGGGCGTGGGGCCAGGGCTACGACCGAGGCTACGCGTCCGGATGGGGCTACGGCGGCCCCGGGGGCGGGGGCGGCGGGGGCGGCCCGGGAGGCTGGCACATGCCCCCTGGCGGCGGCGGCGGGTGGAAGGACTTAGGGGGAGGCGGGGGAGGAGGAGGCTGGCGGGAGCCCCCGAGGGGCGGAGGTGGAGGGTGGGGCGGTCCCCCCGGGGGCGGCGGCGGCGGCGGATGGCGCGAACCTCCAGGTGGCGGCGGCGGGGGCTGGAGGGAGCCGCCCGGTGGGGGCGGAGGCTGGAGAGAGCCGCCTGCGGGGCCGTGGGCGAACAAAGGGTAAGTATCATTTCAATTAGGTGACGATTTTTCACTACATTGTACATATGCTACTTGTTCACAAGATTAGATTTTACCAAGATTGAAAAGCAATGTGTGCATGGTAGGAAGCACGTGTTATACCGATTTTTGCATGGGCCATACGAAAACTGAGTAGAATTTGTTTTTAAAGAATATTAATGTATTCATTCACTGTAATGTGTAATAAGAATGTTTGAAAAAAAGTCTCACAATTCGCATGGAGTAAGCACGATTTGCTGAACGTACTAGTCATACATCTCTAGTCATTGAATAAAAGAAAATTACAAGTTATTGTAAACGCTCTTGAGAGCTGTAGAGTCTATAATAATGAACAATGAATATACGTTTTATGGGATTCAAAACTACCAAATTACTTGCTTTAAAACTTGACTAGACTGTTTCATTAGATGAATGTAGTAGCGAAACTATATTCACAAAAAAATCTGTCCCTCCCTCGCATAAATAAGCTTCTCATTTCCTTTCGACTGCATAGTCTTTGTGATAAAGTGCAAAAGGAGCTTCGTTCTCTTTCTAAGCGATTATTTATCTCCGCGGCGGCGGGCACGCGATCCCGCTTGAAGAGGATATTAGCGTCGGAATCCCTGTTGAAAGCGAAGGTGATGTATGCGGCCCGAGAGCCGTGAAGGTTAAAACTGCACTAAGTAGCTCCGCAGACAAACCGCTAATCCATTATGTCTCGTGCAAAGTATTGCATCCGCTGTTACCCCGAGAAGGCGCTTAAGAATGCCGTTCTCGTCTTTCATGTTCGATACCCTCTGATGCTCTCGCTGCTAGCCCTCGACCACTCGCCTCACTCACTTGCCTTTGTGTCCCGCCTCCGTGTCGCTACATTTTCATATACTTACTACCTTGTGTCTCCATTTGGACGTCAACTATGCTGGTGGGACTACGTGTCCCATATGGAAACATTTTTTAAAATTAAAAGCTCGTGGAAATAATGAGTAAGGGATCCAAGTATAATATTGCAATCTACACGCTGACTTCCTGCAGAGTTTGTGTACAAACGATTTAAAGCTGCTTATATTATATTGGGGCATCGGACTAGACGTAAACAGAGACGTACGTTTCTAGTTTTTATTTACATGTTCCACCCTTTTGAGATTTATAGAATGTTATTTTGAGAAGTACGCTTAAAGAAGGAGTATGTATTAAAAGCGTATATCTAGACACAACTTTACTTTTCATAATCGTTTGTCACACTTTCAACGAAGAAATATTAACCTTGGGAGAGCTGAGTTAAAAATAGTATTGTTTGGATTAAAAATGCGTTCAGTAAACTATTTTCTATCCCTTTTAGAACTAGTCAGAGCTCTACTTTAGTATTTTTACCAGCACAGTTTATGGTTAATCCACTGTTTTTTCACGCATATAATAACTCATACATTTTAAAAATAAATTTCGCCCTATATTTAAATGAATACATGAATACCATTTAATTCACTTCATCATTTATTAAATTATTATCTTTTCATCCCTCACTGTAATTATTTGTTTGCTACGGTTAGTAGTTTTACCTTTTATTCAGGTATTTCGTCAGAGCCTCCTTTTTATTTATCGTTAATGTTATTTCTAAAAGTCTTAATTACTTTTTGGCTTTCCCCTTTTCCAACTCAGCTAGTTCTAATTAACAAACTGTTCTAGATTTTCTAGACAATTCCCTCATGTAGACTATGCAAAGTAAAAAGGAGAATTTGTATTTAATGGTGGTCTTACCACATACCATCTGAATGATTCGACTAATATTATTTTCCCACATGTACTTTCATTCGTCTTATCAGCATTAATGTTATATGCGGTTTAAAATACTTAAAAATCCAATAAAGTGGGCAATAGGCATTCTTTTCACTATTGTGGTCGAAAAGTTGGACATTTTGTTAATGCGAGGCCTGGCCTGACATTCTGCACTTCATGCGTTAACATAAATATACAAGTTAGTTAAAGTATAAGGTTACTAAAATCCTCCATAGCGCCGATTGACTCCATTTTACTCAGTTTTATTTTTCATTGATCAACTTTCTACTTCTTAATTCTAGAGGGTGGTACGCGTGACGTTTTAAGAGCTTTTCCTTCTTGTGGAACTGAAAATATTTAAGTTATGAGCGTAAAATGGGCAATTTAGTGCTACGAAGCAGCTCCCGCGTCCACACACACACGCATGATCTTCAACTCACCTCATAGATAAATACATCAGTCTCATGGCATGCATAGTTCGTCAGCGATATTCATTTCTTGTGTAATCACATTCCAAAATTTCCGGACTTCTTTCACCCCCACGACGTCTCAATTTCCCACCGATTCCACCTTCCGGTCGTCTTCACACGCACGCTCCTGGTCCCATCCACCATTCTAGACATCCGTTGTCTGCCTGCCCGTGATGCGCGAAATCCGCGTCCCCAATTCCGCAACACCCCAAACGATCATCCAGGGGATTCGGAGTGCGGCACAGCGAGGGATAACGGAGGGAGGCAGTCCGGCGCGGCGCCACGCAATCAGTCATTGAGGCCCGCGCCCGCGCCCGCGCCCGCGCCCGCGCCCGCGCCCGCGCCCCGGCAGGTGGAGCGAAACACGTTGGGGCGGAGGAAGTGAGCTTATCTGGATACGCCCGGATAAGGATTACGTCTGACAGTCGTGGGGGAACTAACCAATTCACTCCCTTGTTGAAACAAGGTGTTTTCTTGTTAATCTGGATTTGTGAAAAGGTTGAGTGCATTAAGTAATGCAGAGATTATTTTCTCCCTGGAAATTGAGTTTCATCTTTAAGGCCGTAGTGTGATAGTTTTGGATTTGAGATTTGAACCTAAGGATTTTGTGTTATAGAGCTATACAAATTAGTATTATGATACATCCAATAAATTATATATATATACATATATATATATATATAATATTAAATAATATAATATTATATATGTCTAGGACAAATTTTAAGTGAAAATATAATTTCGCTACAAAAGCAGATAAGTTATTTGAAATTTACAATGGTCATCTACGATATTTTAATTTAAAATATAAGATACATCTTACATAATTGTTTTTATATAGGAGAAAGATAACAAATATTATTTTTTGTTTGCGATTTCATTTTCTTACTTTCGTTTTCTAAGTTCTGAACGTATTTCTTTCGTGGTTAACTGGTGTTGCATGTTGTAAATTTGTACATATATACTTTTGTGAGCTCAATGAAATGATCATAAAATGGGTGGACTTTGTTTTCATTATGAAATATCTCGTAGTTACTGTATATATGCACGAAGTATTGTTGTAATCACTCAGATTATTGTCTATAAAATTATTCTCAAAATATTTTCTTCAGTATTTACAATTATAATTTATCTGATATCTCTGTAATCTTAGGTAGTATAGTCGATGACGGCATGGTGTTGATTATTTGTATGAATTCTTCTATGACCTGTCTTTCCAAATTTCTGTTTCAAAAACACACAAATACACCAACACCAAGTCATGTACAAATATATTCAAACCTTCCTCAATCCCCCGACCTACTCTTCCACAGTCTCAGCATGCTTCTTCTGGTTTCTGTTTCTTCCTCTTTGCAGAAACTTAGCGCATGCTTCTGCCTGTGTGTAGCACGCCTCTCACGCCCACTGTAATCAAGTACAAAGAGTACAAGTACGACAACGGCTTCAGTGATTCCTGGGGATACGGACCCGGCGGCGGCGGCGGCGGCGGTGGTCATGGATCGCACGGCGCCCACGGCGACGACCACGGGCACGGTGGTCACGGCAGTGGTCACGACAGCGGTCACGGCAGCGACCACGGCCACGGTGGCGGCCACGGCCACGACGAGCACAGCCTGCACGGCGGGGACCACCACGGCGACGGCGGTGGCGCGGACCACCACGGCGGGGGCGGCGACCACCACGGCGGATCTCACGGCAGCTCGGGCGGGAGCTCGTGGGGCAGCGGCAACGGGGGCAGCTCGGGCGTGTACCGAGGCCCCACCAACTACCTGTCGCACCTTTTCGACCGCGACACCCCCGCCAAGCCCAGCAGCGCCGTGAAGGACGACGACTCCAAAGACAAGACGGAAGCATCCACATCCTCCAGTACGAATTAGTGCTCCCGAACGCTTTCCCCGCTCCTCCCTCACGTGCTTTCACGGAGCCATGCCTTAGCACGAAGCTGCCGTGCGGTGCTCGCTCGCTCCATCGCTCCGCCGAGCGATGTCGGAGAGTTGGCGCCGGCTGGACAGATGTGGGACGAGGGTGGAGTCGCGAGGCGAACGCACGCCGGCGGGCCCACGCGGAAGAGTCGGGTGGCTGGAGCCGGTCGCTGCCTCCCGGTGGCTTTCGGCACTATGCCTGTCCGTTCCGCGGCGTTTCACGCGCGACTCCACGGCTCCGCTCCCTGAAATTAGTAAGCTTCCTGGGAGGCTCCTTCGCAGTGCTACGGACGCCGCGGCCACCGCCTACTCCTTTCTCCCCGCTGAAGGCGAAGGCGTACACGCGTACGAAGGCTTGTATAAGCAGTGGGTGCCATTACACGCGAATGTACGCTACTAACGACTCGACGGAATCGGCGGCGGCGGCGGGGCTGGAGGTCTCAGTTACCGGCCGGCGCGCGCGCGCCGTCTGAGTTCTGAACATCGCGCGTCGAAGGTTAACACGGCACGGCGCAGCTTCCTCTCGCCTTGGAGAGGAACCTCGTCTGCCACGAGATCTTCGCGCCGCCGCCGCCGCATTCCGCTTTTCTCACGCAGTTAGAGGAAGTGTGAAGAGCGCATCCCGTTAGCATAAATTTATCGCGAGCCTCGAAGCTTAAATTAATCCCAAGTTAGGTGGTAAATGATCTTGTTATTGCTGTTCGTACTAAGAAAAAATCATTCTAAATACTCCATGAAATGTTCATTTGAACTAACCAGCATAAATAATGTCAAAAGAAATTTTAGTATTAATACATTATTGCTTCTTTAAAAATCAAAACAGTTTCGGGAATGAAACGTTTTTGTACCACTTTTACTAATCATTTTCGTCTTAAGTATTATTAACTACAATTAATCAAAGGAATGAGTGGTGGTAACAAAAATTAATTTTGTTATTATTCGTATAAAATTGTGCCAAGGATTTGTTCTTTACACTGATTCTTACTGATTGTGCATTTTTACTCTGTAACTTTTTGGAAAGTATTTGAAAACATCTGAAAATGTGTGCCTTCTAAAAATGATAATGAACACTATTTGTCCTATTGGACGAAGTGGAAATGTGTTTTTGTGCTTGAATATGGTGCTTCAGCACACTTTTTCAGAAGTAAAATAATTATTATAAGATAGTTTTATCTTTTTTATTTATAATAAAACAAAAAATTCATAAATAATTGCATCACTAGAGAAATCTAGAGTAGTTTCTCTTCGGGACCATTGCACCATTAACTGAAACAAGTTCAGAAGGCAGTTTTTTTACATAGAAATGTTAGTGAAACAACATATTTAAGAAATCATTCTCACCATTTAAAATCCTAATAAAATCCCAAGTTCTGTAACTGCAATTGATATGAGTACAAATAATTCCTCAAAACTTGCATGGGAATGTGATATCAAAGATTGTAATATTTTACCTGTGCCTATCGCATTCTCAAATCCCTTGGTTATGGAAAATAATGCTTTGTAGGATCAAGAAAAGTAATTATTAGCTTTTCACTATTCATCAATCCGAGAATTTTGCATATAAAGTGCAAGACTGGGAACTGCCTTGAACAACGAACATCATCCATTGTAAGCGATTGTATGACATTTTAAAAAAATAAACGTAATAATCAAATATGTCCAAATATTCTTTCCCTTTTTTGTTGATCTCTGCTTCCTTAATTTCAAATAATCATTCCAGTTCCCAGTGAACAACGCAAGAGACTGGAGACCAAGTCCACCGCAATATTCGATCTAGAAGCACAACTTCTGTCTCGCAGACTCTCATAACGTGGTATTGGAGAAGAACCCGCCGATTCCGAGGACAGACCACTTCTCTCGGAAAGAAATCTAAAGTTTTGATTGCCTTTCGGATTGCTTGGGCCTTAAAGGAGATACCTTCCCCCAGAGAATAGCTTCTCGATGACAACGAATTTAGCTGTTAACAAGTTACTCCGCAGAAGACCCGTGCGTCCTTGTTGCAAGCGAGGCAACCACCTTGTAGCTAGCTTCGTTTCCGCCCTGTTCGAGAACTTCGGAGAACGTGTAGCAGCTCCTCGACTCTCGTGGTACCGAGGCTGGATGCCTCTCTTCGGCTCCGAAAGAAGGTGATGTGATGTAACTGTTGCTTTTACCAGTATTAATGTAGCCTTGGATACTCAGTGATACACAGCAAACAAACGTCCCGAGGGCAGGCAGGTGTGCAGCATTGCGTGGTGTGTAGAACGCACATTCGACTGCTATGTACCCCACGGCTCCGTTTCCGGTAATTCCACTTGGTCTATGGTGCGTACGGTTTCCAGAAACAAATATAACAAACATGAATTTTCAAGTAAAATTCCGGAATAGTCGTATATAAATATTCATATCTGTAAATACAGATCACCTACTATTATTCCTAAGATTTAAATGTAAGCGTGTAAACTACTTCAAGTTTAAAATTGTTTGAGAGTCAATGTTAGATGAGGTCTTAAAGATTAATTAATAATAACTTTACCGCGATTTCCATTTCGTGATCATCTCCTACATTTATTAAGTATAATTCCGAAAACACTTCGAATGAAACAAAAGTAGGACGGTGCACGAAAACCTTGGACAGTAATTCAATTGTACAAGGTTTTTTACACAAACTACAGAATTATTTTTCATACGTAAGGCGAACGTTGGAATTAGTGAAGTACATTCGGCATTCAAAATATTGCTAAACTAGGGATCTGATATACTATACTCGCAAATTTTAAACAGAGTTATCTTAATTTCGAATTAAATTAATCCAAGAAGTTTAATTTCTCGAATTTCTAGGAAATATTTCAATACATTCTGGGGCAAAAACTTGAAGCCATGTGCTCCCTAGGTGAGTTTCTACTGCTAGTCAACGTTTAAACTTTCGGAAGACAATTTCTCTGCTATTGAAATGGGAAGTTGGTAAAACAGAAATGCGCATTACCACAGGACTATAATTGTAACTAACCGCTGTGAGGGGCGGGACGAAGACTATAGGTAGATTACAGAAAAGACTAAAACACCGAAAAGTACTTTTAAAAGTACTTGCTGATTATTAGTTATAAAAACTACTGTTTCAGCATGTTAATACCATATCAGTTATCATTTTCAACATATTTAAAATATTTAGACTTCGCGGCGTTAATATTTAAAAATTTGATTAGTTTGAGCCTAACATTTGAGTAGAATAAATATTATTCGAGAGAAAAAGATTTTGTGGGGCGAATGTAGAATTTTTGGAGTGGAGGAAGAAAATTAGAACATTTGTTCGAAAGGTGAATATGTGGAGAACGAGATAATCATAGAAGTGCGCGGGGAATTTAAGAAAAGTTTAATATGATTTTAGTATGATCGAAAAGGGGAATTGACTATGGAGAATTGTAGCATAATGAGCACATTTCTTTCTATTCAGGTAAAAATCAGCATTCAACATGTAGCTTGTCACAATGCATTAGCTACGAATGTTATGATAATGAAACTTTTTCCAGCACTCGTCTCAAATTGGATGTCCATTTCATATTTTAGTGCAGTATTAAATAAATTAAGCAAAAGCTCTCTGACTAAAGGTAAGTAATGAGTTTTCATGCGAATTACGAAAGCTCTTAACCATTTTGTCTAAAGTAAATTTTAGTCAAAATAACCTTAAGTAGATATTTTCTGAAACCCCAGGTTCATAGTCTATATTTCTCGTCATTTTATGATGCTTCTCTTTCGTTCCTTAAAAGAGGTTGGAGATGATTTACATTATTTTATTAAAATTAATGATTTGAATCTTATTTAAATCAAGTTTAATTCACTTATTTAAGCCATTAAACCTTTTTCTTCTTTTGTTCGACATTTTCCAAATTGCATTTTTATTGTCTGCCATTATTTAACTTATAAACTAAGCAAAATAATTAATTATAAATGTACATCGTAGCAATTTATAACTCTTAAAGGACATTTGGAAAATGAAATCGTAGTTTTAAATTGTTATAACAACTTATAAAAATTGATATCAAGATGTACACAATTGACATATCTTCGATTAACATGCTTACTAAGTGGCGCGTCAATTACGCTACATAACACCCAAAAGGAAAATGAATAAAATTCTTCCTTAAAAAAAATAAACATTTTCTCACACAGGAATGGTATACATGAATGTAAATGCAAGTTTATTACTAATCTATTGTAATTAACAATTAATTATTTTACTTTTTTTCGATAATGTCCATTGCTTACATAATTATCTTCTTCTGCCTTGCGGAAATCAGACCAACGTCCTGTTCCAATCTCACCATTACTTTCTCTGTCTTCACACACTTCTTTTACCAAGAGAAATATATTTCATTTCTTGCATTGGAATAATTTCCGAGGGCATGCAATGGACATGCTCTCTCCATTTTTTTGACAATGGATCTCCGTTCCAGTTATTGCGTACATTAATACTAAATATTAAACAATATTTTGAATATTTAAGTAAATTATCTGATGTATTATTGACCATCCATATGATCACAGTAAATTGTATTTGACTAAGTGAAAATAAAAAATCAGAAATTTTGTGTAATCAATTATTTTTTAAACATTTTGTGTTGTCAAGATGTCTAACCAATATGATTTTTCTATATATTTCATACATTTAATACACAAAAAATTATTAATACATGTAATAAAAAAGTTATTTAAATTTTAAATATATACGTTTTTATTGTAAAAACTTTCATGATTTTTCCTCCTCATTTTTAAAGAATCGTAAATATATACTTGGAGCATATCAATACAAAATACGAAAATAACTACCCCATTTTTCTAAATAACATAATAGCTTTTGATGTATTTGTAATGTACATTACTTTGATGTGCCTGGGTAATAAAAAAAGAAAAGTTCTCAAAACTTTTGAGATCGCGGAACACACTTTCGTGACAAGAAAATTTTAGGAAAACTGATATCCTTCTCTAAAGCCTTAATAATCAGTAGGTTTTCTTTAAAAATAAATGTATTCAATGCAATAATAAAGCGCAAATTCATTTAATACGACCACCAGAATAAATTCAAGTTCTGTAATCTAGAAATTTGCAGTCGGTTAGGACATGTATGATTTGGAATACAATGATAAATTTGGAAGAGTGGTCGGTTTGAGAACAAAAGGATGAAATTCGAAGTTATAATAATAAATTATATATGTACGATCTAAGCGCATCGAGTAACAGTTTAAAATAAAATTAGTAAATATTTTGTATTAACTCAACCTGAAATGTTCACTGGTTAATGTGAAAATGTTCGCATCTCATATTCTTCATCGCCATGCACAGGGAGACAATTAAGGTATAACACCAAACTTCAGACATTGTTATTTCATTAAAAGCAACTGGAAACGAAATTACGTCCACAGTTCCTAACAGGACACCTCCAACGACCTCCCAGTCATACAACAAAACTGCCAACCCGCTCCTGGCATTCCCGCAATGAATTCATTAAGTCGCGTCGAAAACAATTTAAGTGCTCTGAACAAGCGGCGCAACAAACGTTGGCACCAGCACGTAAATCCCGAGAAAACGTGTTCGCAGAGTGAGTGACGTGAAAATTTGCATGCAGCGGGCATACAATGACATGTAGCGGAGATAAAGCGGGCAAATATATTCAAATTGGTCGCGCGCGCTGACAATGGCGACGGCAAAGGTGATGGCGGTGGCGGTGGCGGTGGCGGTGTCGATGGAAGTGGAGTGCAGGTAGAGGAAACTGCAGGAGAGGAGATGGTGAAGAAGATGGGTACAGAAGTGGAGGCGGGTGCCGAGGCAAGGTAAGATGTCAAGGTTGGAGCGGAGCTGGATTGTTTGATTGATTATTTGTTTTGTTTTCTGTGCGCGTCAACTGGTAAGGTGATTAGTCCCGTAAATGTAGTATATTTTAAAAAGTGGCTGTGATCTTTTCCCCAGTGTGATCTGGCGCCGACCAACACGTCGGCTAGCGGGGTGTTGGTCATTTCTCCAGCCAGGTATTTCCCACCAGTGGAGCACCGCCCCAGCCGGGACAAGCGCTAATCTCCCGACATGTATGGTATTGTAGAGCATGCAAGCGTAAATGTGTGTAAGTAAAAGATGAGGATACGACAAAGAAGAGAAAGAATGGATCATGCAGGGTCCGTGGCCCGTTTGTTAGGATACTGCTCCTGATAGCGGCCGAATTCGACCTATCTAACTAGCGTTGAAAATCCTGTCACCATCGGGACTCGAACCCTAGGACTGAAGGCACTACAGTGACGTCAATTGAGAATACTTAGACGGTGCGGAGCTTGAGGGTGGAGTGGTACACAAACTGAGATGAGGCAAGCTAGCATTCAACATATGTAGGGTGCGAATAAAGATGGAGTCTGGGGCGGGTTCAACCACAAAAGTTCGGGTAGAGGGGATGGAGAGGAAGGCTGAGGCGAGGACAGCGGGGGAGGAGAGGCGAGCGGTGGAGATCGTAGAAGGGCAAAGACGGGTGTGGAGATGGAAAAGGTAGTGGGTTGCGCGGAGACGTCGGAGCGGAGATGTGGGGGCAGGTGGGGTTGGTGCGTCTTGTAATTGGCTGAGGTGTCGGTGCGTGGGCAGCAGCAGGCTCAAGGTTTTCGGCTTGCGTCGGTATGACGTAATGCTGGAGGAGGAATATGAGGCCCTTCCTGACAGACATGGGGCTGTTCGTTGCGACGCCACGCGCACAGCCTGAAACCAAAGGTTGGTTAGTCCCGCGAGAGGCATAGATGTTCAAGCGTACGTCAATAAGTACCTGCACTCAGTGTTTATAATCGATTACAATTACAGTACAAGAGGTTCCTCCGGATAACATAGTTCGTACTAAAAGTTCCCCTAAACCAAATTCCACATGAGAAGATACACTATAATTCTAAGGTAAAAATAATATTTTTGAAATATTTCTTAGCCACCACCCCATTACCCACACCCCTCTGCAGCCAAAACCATGTTTACTTAATTTTAGTTTTTTTCTACATAACACTATTTTATCTTATTGAACAAATACGAAAAATTAGGAAATAATGTATACTAACAGAAAAATATTTTTGATATTTTCTCGGCGCCAAATTAAAGCGGAAAAAATATTTTTGAAAAAAAAATAACAAAACATAATTCTTACTGCGCCTTAGAACTCTGAAACAGGCTCGAAAAAATCCGAAAAGTGTCTCTGAAAACACAAATTGTCGTAAATTTGTTCAGATTTTTCAACCTTCTGGGCTGTAATTCAAAAAATAAAAAAAACTTTTACCATTTTCCCGCATTTAAATTACCTTCACTTTTAATGTACATTAAAAATGACTAACAGTTCTGCGCATTTACTTTAGTGTTTATTATACATTTGTAAGTAGTGGATACACGTTTTCCTACAACAAAAGTGTCTTTTCACAATCCATCTCCGCCTTCTCATGCAAAATCCGTTCATATGGTTTGTCACTTCATCAGTAGCCATTCATCGATTATTCAGAAACAGGACACGGATTTGCTCGACGATAGGATAAGTAGTGCTGAACATATTGCTCTTTACTCATACTGCTTGCTTATTCGACTGCTCCTGAATAGTTCAATCTGTTGGTAACTCTAAGGAAAAACATTGAACTCACGTTGTGCTGAAAGTCTTCTGAAGATTTCAGCATTTGGTACACATTCAGATCACAAAAACGGATTACGAAAGATTGTTGTTGTTTTTTTTGTGCAATCGGAGAGTGATATGTCCACGCTCACATTACAGCAACTGAAGCGCATATTATTTGATAACGATGAAGTGTACCAAAAGCAAAGTGAACAATGTCATCACTGGCTGTTAAGTGAACAAAGCAGTACAGTTCACTCATATCATTAGAACGAAAGTGCCGACACGTATTGACTTACACTGACAATTTCATAATGTTCATCATTTCTTTACGTTCATGCTATTGATCAGCGAATAATTGCTGGAAATAATATGCCGTAAGAGCAAAGTATAAGTTAGGTTACGTCAATTCAAGATGGCATAACAAAGATGTTTAGAAATGGTAGGTCGAAAATGTTTATACATTTATTGCGGTTTAGCGGCCCTTCAACTGTTGAGGTAATTGAGTGATGCATTAATGCGTAAATTATAGCAATAATCATGATAAGGTGAATGATCATGGAGCAACGGTGAAACGGAGGAAGAGGAAACGAGAGATCTCGGAGGAAAGCTGCCAGGACCTCACGTCGTCCACCACTGTTTCCATGCGGAGTAGTCGAGAATACCCAGGAGTGAAAGGAAAAATAGCGGTTCTGCAGTGAAAGGTGTACACAATAACTGTAAGTTCACGAGCATCTCCCTCTCCACTGGGAGAGATGGCTCAGTGCATCGACCTGATGTCACTGCAGTCCCTCTGACCGGGAGGTCCTAGGTCCGAGTCCCGACGGCGGCAGGATTTTCGACACTAGCTTGTCAGCTAGGTCGAATTCAGTCGCTGTCTGGAGGAGAACTCTAGCGGCCGGCTGCTTTGGTCGGTAGTTTTCCGTGGTTTCTCTGATCAACACCAGGCGAATGCCGGAGCAGTACCCTAACAAACGGGCCACGGACCGCGCGCGATCTTTCCTTCCTCATCCTTGTCCTATCCTCTCCCTCTTACACACAAACTTACACTAACATGCACTACATTACCACACATGCCGGGAGACCGGTCGGGAGCTTACAACTTGTCCCGGCTGGGGCGGTGCCCGCTAGTGGGAGATACTTGGTTGAGGGAAAACCCCGCTAGTCGACGGTAGGTCGGCGCCAGATCTCGCCATCCAGCGGTCAACGCCACCTCCCGGGGGAAAATACGCACTACACTTACGGGACTAATGACCTGATCAGTTGACGCGCCCGGAAACACGAATCAATCAATCAAACGAGCATCTCCCTAAAACATGTGCGATAGTTAAAACAAGTAATGAGATAGTTAATCACCAGGTGTAGCATTCTGATGACTTGTCATCTTTTCATGGTGCATTCTAGACGTAGTTAACTTGTAAATGAATGTTTTCTCCCGACATGTAGGTGATAGAATGTATCGTTATTGGGTGAATTTTTATCATTTTTCAATTTGTATATACTTTTTGGACTTTTGCGTAATTTTTGTCATTTTTAGTTTTTTGTTTCATTTTCATTCTTTTTTGTTAGTGAATGCTATGTATATTGTCATGAATATACAATGACAGACTGAAGTTTTTATTGTTTCATCAGTTGATAAGGAAATTCACTACTGCAGTGGACTCTGTTTTTCGACCTCTCAAAATTACACGGATCTTCGGTAAGTTTCTCGACCTTTCAAACCCGACAGCTGAAAAAACGGTGTTAAGCTTTAATCACTCGCGCTGGCGCAGTTGAGTGCCCCGCAGTTAGTGTTGCCGGTTATTAAGAGTGTTAGAGCGCCAGTATTATTAAGAGATTTATAATATAAATGAATAATTATAAATCTCTTAATAATAATAACACTGGTAGCACTGAATCTATAAGAATATTAAAATAATTGGAAATAAAAAATTTGAGCAATATATTGACTATTTCTATTAAAAGAAATACTTATTAATTTGGGGCGCGTTCCGTGATCTAAAACTTTACAATAAGCCTTATGCAACTGTATGCCTTATTAGAGACACACAATACATTTCGTATTGTAAATTTCACATGTGCCGGATAATTAACATCAAATATTGTTGCATGCAATAAATTATCATTTTCTTAATAAATTATACTAATTTATCGCAATTGTTGTTTTTGTTTTTGCATAAACAATCGTTTCTTTGTTGGCGCATTCAGTGCGTCTCGCGAGTAATTACGTGTCAAAAAGAGACGCGAGTAATTAAAGGTTAAGAATTACATTTCCTCCTAAAATAAAATAAAAAATAGCCGTTTTCCGGCGCACGATTACATAACTTTCTCTTCTTACGAAGTATTCGTAAGACGAGAAAGTAAAACTTTATATTAAATATAATTTCATATAAATAAATTTTATCTAAAGTTATAAAATTCATTGAACAAATAAACATATGTCATGCAAATTTTTTAGTCTTTCTTTTAATCTTTGGTGATTTTCCTCTTATTTTTAAGTCATTTTGTAGGTAAGTTTCATAGAATTTTTATGTCATCAGAACCCGATTCCTGCTAATTACGATGACAGTGTTTTGATTTGGCTCTGGTAAGTTGGCTGCGTGAGTACCGGGGGGGCGGTGGGGTCGCGGTGGGTGGCCAAGCGGACGCGGTCAGCGGCGGAACGCACTGCTCGGACAGGGGGGCTGAAGCGGGGGGGCGGGGCGGGCGGGGGCGGGCGGGGCGGGCGGAAGCGGGCTTCCCCGCGACCGCCCACATACATTACGCGCGCCAGCGGCGGTGCGAGGCCTCTTCCCTCCCCGGCCAGGGCTCTCCGCTTGTGCCTTGCGCTCTACACCGCCACCCTTACTTATCTTCTGCAGCAGCTCCCTTACTAGCGACGATCAGCGGACACTTGAATGAAGTTGATGAACCATTGATAAATGGTTCCAAGCTCGTCAGCTGCTATCGTCATTGTTGTGCCATTAAGTGTAGTTTTATCGCGGAAGGTGGCGGTGGTCATTCCCCTTGAATGGCGAAAAATAACGCCGACCTACACCTCGGTGCGCGGGCTTTTCCCAACCAGGTATCTCTCCCACCAGCGGGGCACCGCCCCAGCCGGGACACGCCCTAAGCTCCAGGCTGGTCTTGCGACTTCTGTGGTACAGTATTGATGTAATTGTGGTACAGTAGTGATATAAGTGTGCGTATAGGCGGTGTAAGTAAAAGATGATGATACGATAAGGAAAAGGAAGGAAAGATCACGCGTGGTACGTGGCCCGTTCGTTAGGGTGCTGCTCAGTAATTCGCCTGGTGTTGATCGGAGAAACCATGCAAATCTACGGATCAGAACAGCCAGCCGGTCGAATTCTTCTCCAGACAGCGACATACTTAATCTTAGCTAATCTAGCTAGTGTCAAAAATTTCTGACACCGTCTGGACTTTAACCCTAGGACCTCCCGACACTGAAGGGACATTAGTTGATAGCCTGTGATGATGCAGTCCTTCATCTTTCAAATATTAATTTTCTTTTTCACATTATTAATTACATTCTTTTATTTTTGCAATTAAAATGTTAACTGGTTTCATAAAGCTCCGTTTTTATTTATCCACAATTTTATTGGATGTAAATTACGTACAGATGTTAGTGAGTGAGGAAGGTTAAGTGGACTGCTATTTTCAGAGTAACATCCAGACATATTTCACACACTAACGGCGATACTACTGATTCTAGAAGATAATGTTAAACACACAAATTATAGGTCATTTTATTCTCTTTCTTTTCATATCGGGTTAACTTCATCGAAAAATGGAAAGTTTTAAAGTCACATGAGATAAAGTGGGAGAGCTATCGTTTTTCCAGGTGTTTCACTTATATCACGAAATTTTGCGGAGCTCTCATAGCTAAACCATTAGTTGAAGAAAATCTCTTATTGACATTAAATGTAGGTAATTGTATCCTCTTTTATTTCATATAGAGCTATTATTTACGAAAAATGTATGAGTTTTCATTTACTTTGAAAAATTGGAGAAAGTGATGGTTTTTAAACAATTTTGGTTTAAAATCCGATATTCGTGTTCAGCGACTCTACAAATATATAGAAACCAAATTTAAAACTACATTAAAGCTTTTTCCTAATTTTCTACCATTTTACTGGACTATATTATCCCTTTCTACCCTTTGACATACAGATTTGAGGCAAAACTATAATTTTACATATTATGGCATGAGTCCGTCAATAAATTACGCAACGCAAATTTCTAGTATTTTCAATCCCCCACTCCTCCTTGTAACGCACTTCCCTATCTCTATGTAACGCAACATAACGCTGCCTCAGACCCCCTCCCACCCCATTTTGCGTTACGTAATTTATGGATAACCCCTATGGACAAAAAAGTAGGCGCATATGAATCTTGCAGCATAAGTGACAGTACACCCCCTCCTCGTTACTACACTACACAGATTGGAAATAATAGCGCGCTTAAGACCAGGGTATCATGTCCCGAAACGAACACAAATTATATTTCCAACCCCGTATTCTACAGAATGAAATCTTTTTCGACGTTCTATTATAAGTTCTATTTTGAAGTGTACACCCATTTAAGCACAGCTTGTTAGAAATCTTCAAAGTTGGTTTCCAGTATGAAGTTATTTTCATTTTTAAAACAATGGTGCAAAAAGTGCTGACATTTCCTCGAATTCAATGTATTTTATTTATTTTAACGTACATTTTAATAAACGTAAATTGAATACATTAATATTACTTTTAGTGTTTTTATAACATAAACCTTTCTTAATTTTGTAACATTCCACATAGTTTTATATTATATTGAATACAATTGGGTTAATTGAATATAGAAATAGTGAACGAATTGGGATGTGCAGGTAGTTCTGGTTGCAATGGTGTCACAAGCTCTTTCTAATACAAAGTATAAAGTATCGAAACAATAACATTAAAATTATTAACATATTTTCAACGGTAACTTTCATTCCTTCAACACAACACGTAATACAGAGTGCATAAATGTGATATGAGGGATCATGTTCCCTAGTGCCATTCAACCCCGCCAAATAGTATATTAGTTATATCACGATCAAATTTTTATATCATTATATCATTAATTAATTTAATAATGAATGTTGAAAGATGATAAAGTTCGTTAAAGATTTATTTGTAAAATGTGATCGCTTCTCCATTCTGTCAATTTCCCGAAAGAAGTTAGCATTCCATTTTAATATTATTGGAAAATTTGTAATTCTCATTCCTCGCGCGCAGACATTAAAAGGAAACTAAGCAGCCTCCAGGCACGAGAGGCATGTCTATGGTTTTGCTACATATACAAGAACTCGAAAAAAAATCAAATGTAACGGTTTCGGTTGGATGGGAGAAAGCAAACATTTGATTTTGTTATTGCGACAATTATCAAACTGCACCTACCGACTGATTTCTCAATGTATTTCTGCTTACGTTATAGCTGATGTCATGCGACAGCAAGGTTACAAGTAAGAGACCGCCCTCCACCGTTCCGACGTTCTGGTATAGTAACTTTTTTATATTCTTGGTATGTAAAGAACTGTTGTAATATGCACAGCACACACACCTAGTATACAATGTTATTCGTTGTCTTCTTTTGATAAAATATTAAAATTATTGCAGCATTTTGCAAGATTATTTTATTTGTTGCTCTTCAACAGAGTGCGTACTTCTTTTTAGAAAACCCTTTTATGTGGTTTTGTTCATCAGCATTTTTGCTACTGCAGTTCACTAGTAATTTACTTTTGCAATAAGTAAAACTCACTATGAAGACATCTGGTTGATGAAGTTCTCTCCCTTATAATTATTTCCAATACCTTCTCTCAAAAGGAAACAATGAACGCAATGGCCCAGAATATTCAATATCACCACAGTCAAGGACATATTGAATTTTATGAGTTTCACGAAGACGATTAAATTTTAATCGGTTCTCCAAGTACGCGAGTCCTTAAGTTCCTTAAATTAATCCAACGCTTCCTTCATTTAAAAGAAATTCCATCTCTCTTGGCGAAGGAGCGATCTTTTCGATAGAATCCACAGAAAAGTTTTATTAAATGACGGAATGAATTCGAAGAATTTCTTGAGACAAAAAAGAAATAACGAACATGAATGAAATTCGTGGATTTCATTAATATAGATTGTGCATTAGGCGTATTTTACCACATTTGCCCGCATTTATGCCTTTTTAATATTAAAAATCACTCTTTCAGACACAATCATTGACTTGAAAAACAACAACAATAGTAGTAGATTTAGAGCTCGTTTCTGCTTTCAATACTTTAACCTCATTGTAACTGAAGTTACTTCAATATGATACAGAAGAAACTTACGGGATGGAACTTTTAATGGAGATAGAAAAAATTAGAAATGATGTTTGCAAACGTTATACCTGAAAGCAGTGACCAAAATATTGATAGTAAATAATGATAGTTTCTCAACAAGAACTCGAATGTAGTGGCTTTTAATTTTAAACCCGCTTGAATCTGAAGGAACATAAATTATTAAGGGGAATTAATGAACTTCCTCAATGAGCAGTATCAACTTCCTGCAAAAACTAAGGGATAGGAAGTCGCCGTTCACTAAATCTAATTTCCCACAATTAAAGAATATCCCCAAAACGAATTTAATTGTCACAAATTGAAAATTTTTGAAAGATCAACAATACATTTGTATATTAATAAAGTAAAGGAATAAGAAAAAATATTCAAAACAAAACAAAGAAGAGAACGAACGAAGAGAATAAAACGCTCAACAAACGACCTTCCCACAGAATTTGCATCCGGAGGCAATGACTAAGCTCCAAGCGAACGATTCCAGAAATAGAAGCGCAACCTCTCCACTGGACGGGTGGCCACCACCGAAACGAGTGAGCACAATGGCGAAGCCCCTTATCGAAAAGGAAGCTCGGGGGCAACGCAGCGACCAGTGACCTTAGCCGAGGCATCTTCAGGGCCGCGCGGCAGGAAGAGCCCATCGGAGGAGGAAGATAGCATCGGGTTCGCAGGGAGGTGCCCGCACGCACCCCCGCGACGCACGCGTTCCTCCCGAGAGATCGTTACGCGGCGCGCCGAGACAAAGGGCCGGCCCAAGGCGCGAGATTTCATATGTGCGGCTGCGCGGGCAAAAAAATAAAGGCGGTTCCTTTGGTTGGGAGCCTTGCCAAGCCACGCTGTAGCGAACTGGGAAACGGAAACTGCGCGAGAAGACAGCCGAGTTCCAATGAAGGGAACAGGAATGAAGAAGATCTGATTTCGGTTCTACAAAGAATGAAATGTCGGCCCCGTGGCCCGAGATCGCTAAAGCGGTAGTGCAGTAGTGATATTGGACCTAGGGTTCGCGGGTTTGAGTCCCGCCTCGGGCATGGTTGTATGTGTTCGTCCTTTCACCCCCTATCATCACCAAATTGTTTCATCCTCATACCATAACGTTACATCCAACAGTGGTCGTTAATGACCTAGTAGTTGATGCGACCTTAAATGACAACAACAACAACAAAAGAATGAAATATCGGCCCGTTGGCCGAGATCTTTTAAACAGTAGTGCCGTAGCGATCGCGCACCGAAGTATCCCGTGTTCGAGTCCCGCGATAGATTATATAGGTTATATTTGTATGCGTCCTTTCACCCCTTATCACATTATCGTTTCATTCTCATAGATACTATGAAATTAAAATCCAATAGTGGTCACTAATGTTCTAGAAGTTGATGCGGCCTTCAATAATACATACACAATAAAAAATAATGAAATGGAAAGACAACCAACGTTCTTTAAGTTCGTCGTTTATTCATGCCGAAAATGCGTGAACTTTGTCTCATTTTCGTACTTAGTAACCACTGAAGACAAACATATTCTATGGTGTGATTCTCGACAAGTGATTCTTTAAATGTATGGGAATATTATCTACTGTATATTGTGATGTGAACTTCGTTAAAAATTTATTAATATTAAGTGAGAGTATATTGGGTAAACGAAGAAAAACAGTTTTAAGTATTTATTTCAAATTGGTCAGAATTTATTCAAATCTGCGCCTAAAACTGCAGATCTACGTAAACTAAAAATTCTAAAATGTAGATGTGCCGAATAGTTATATTGACTGAAACACTTTTTGTAGCCCACCGGGTAAACAATTTCACAATAAATAACAGCATGCTGAGCTTGCTGCTGAGCAGCATGATGAGCTTGTCTTGTTATATGTTCATTGTGAAAACCATGGTCAAGTTAATAAGAACTTCATTCTAATATTTTAAAAAGTGGAAATCAAGTGTGCTAGTGCAACCATTTATTTACAGCTCTACTTTTGATTCACATTTTGCTTACCTCAAGAGAAAATCAAGGAAGGAATCAAGGGGAATAAAGGAAGGTAAATAATCTGCCTCGTCACTAAAACTGATTCAATAATGTTTGGTAATTCTTATGCAGTGGTATTCTTCATGCTCTACTGGACCGCCAAGATGTCGAATTAGCAAAAAAAACTTTCAAAAAAACTTAAATAAATGTAATGTCTCAAAAAGTCTTCATTTCTACCATGTCTTAATATATTTATAATATATAAGTTAACTTAAGCATAAATGAAATAAATCTTAATCAAAGGATAAATCTTTGTCAACTAAGGGTATTCAATTCTAATTACGGAAAACTGTCTACGCAAATGACAATTCCAAATGTAGTTTGTATTATGGTAGTGGTGATCATTAAAAATACAATGGAAAATACGTAACTTACTCGGTCTATTCGGCACACGCAAGTGTAATTTAATTAACTGAAATTGTAATAAACCCAAAAGCCCAAGGTCAGAGAATCATCATGAATGACGTCCATTTCTGCGAGCGAAGCAATTCCGCCAAATTTTGGTAATTTTGATGAATGTCTTTACGAATTACAAGAATATGCTGAGTATCTACGTTAAGCAGATTCAAGTATGTTATTTACAAATTCTGTAAATCTGGAACCTCAAAACCAGAATTTGTTAATGTCGCTAATTTCAAGTAGTTCGCGTCTCCTCCTTCTCAACTTACGATCCAAACCGGAGAATTAAAAAAAAGCTATTTTACATTGACTCGTTGCTAGTATTCAATAAGCTATGCATAATGTATACAAGATTTTGCATAACATTATTTTGGATTCGTAGGATGCGAATTTTGAAATTATAACACTCCAAATATTACACTGTTTCGAAATGTTACAAACTACACTATACTAAAATGTTAGATAATTTGAACTATTTATTTTCCCGCATACACTTAAGATATCGAGTTACCACACTACCGTTACGTATCAATCAACCGACAGTTCGCACTGAAACAAATTATACATCGAAAATTTGACGAAAACGAACACGTCACAGAACGCTCAAAAGAAGTGAGGCAATTCATGAGATTTGTAAATCTGTATCTTATTGCTATTTAAGATGTGCTCCTGAAAAAAAAAAACTTCGCACAGAAAGTTACTTTAATTTTGACTTTCGAAACATTTCTGACGGAAATCGAGAAATCGACAAGACATCGATTATTTAATATACAACAAATGAACAAAAAGTACTAAAAACGAACTAATAAACTTATAAACAGTCGTGAATGGATTATCGCTTAACGAATGACATAAAAACTCCGCCTTTGAACGCATTATGCTCATTAAGCCATCTCCCAATGCTCATTAAGCTTATGCTCATTAAGCCATCTCATTAAGCCATCAATCGCAGAGGATCACAACCCAAGGTCGAGGCGTTACTTTCTCTCTGGTTACTTTTATCACTAAGCTATGATTTCTTTGGTTTCAACGTATTGTGATCTTAAGCAAAGTTGTAGTGTTTCATGGACTTGTGAGTGAATAATTTTTGTTGTCTGTGTGCCTCCTCGTCGAGAGCAACGCGATCCCTTTGGTGCAAAAGGAAAGCAACACATCTTATTTATCGATTTATTTATTTATTTGTCAAAAAATAGTGAAAAACTGTATATGACGTGTGGGAAAGAGATTTATCTGCGCACATTTTCTTGAGGGCCAGAATTAAAAAAAAACAGAAAAAATGAATTTAGAAAATAATTATTTCAAAAAAATAAAAATATTTGACAAATGTTTGTTCCCGAGTTATAGAAAATCAATTTCAACGGTAAATGAACTACAAGCAAAAGGAGTGCTCAACAAAACGTGCGCACAGTGATGCTACATTTACGTTCAGAAGCAAAACAAGCGGCCATCTCAGCATTTGCTCAATGGATCTGGGAAACTGGACAAAAACCTGATCGAGATGGGGTCTTAAAAATTGTCATTCTGAAGTACAGCTTATCTTGGCTGAAGCCATTTATTTACCGCCGGCCTAAGATTTAAGGGCTTTACTCTATAGTGTTCTTGTCTGACTGGTGACATTTTCTTGATGAAATTTCACCAGTAAATTTATGAGTACACTATTTCCCGAATTTGTCTTCATTGACTCATACTTTGAGACGAGTCACCAAATTTCTGCACTCACAGTAAAGAAACTTACAGATTGAAACAATTCTATTTTAAATTATGAAGCCTCGGAGGCTTTTTTAAATTTATTTTCTGCCTGATCGACAGTACAAGTCTTTCAGGGGCTTTAAACATTAAAATTAGTTAACTTGTTAGAGTTGATCACTCGCTGTAATTGTCCCTTATTGTGAGGCAGAATGAGTATTATTGTTATGATTATTGACAGAAAGTGATAGGTCTGAATCAGTCCTTGGGAAATCAGGATTTTATTCTGCATGGAAATGTGTATGATTGGTCAAGATTTAAAATATTTTTATGGGGGAAATATTGAAGTACTTTGACAAAGTTTCAGTTCTGTAATTTTATCAGATCTGTAATAGTTTCTGAATTTAGTTCGTGATGTAATTGATTATTTGGTATAAACCGTGAGGCTTGTAGTGCTTTACGGAAAAATTTATTTTGTGCAATTTCTAATTTATTAATGTGAGTTTTAGCAGCAGTGGACCATGTAATACAAATTGAAATAACCTCGGAAGTTTATTTCAGCTTCTCTGAGCAGAAGGTTCTTGTGTTCGACTCCCGATTTTCGACTCTAGTCACATAGATAGGGCGCCACTGCAGCGGCAAGCGAACGCTAGATTCTTCATCCAGGTATTCGTCCTGCCTGAAGGAAGATTCTAGCGTTCGGCTCAAGGATTGGTAGATTTCCATAGTTTCTCTGCGCAAAGTAGGCTAATACCGGATCAGAAACCTAGCAAAAGGGCCAAGGGCCATAACACGATCTTTCTTCCCTCATCACTATACCCTCCTCACCCCTTACATTTTCATAATTACACTTACAAGCATCGTCATAAGACAAGTCGACATATAAGAGCTTTTTTTGGGTTTATTTATTAAGGTCTAATAAACTCATTGGTTATTAACGACCACATAGTACAAAAGATTAATAATTTTAAATTAGTCAAAAATTATAAAATGGTAAAAAACATGATATAAATAGAAGTATTACAAAAATGGTACAAAAATATGAACAATTCTTATTACATTGTTAAATGATCACAATGTGATGATATAATATGCTTGTTATAAACATTCAAAATACAATAACTTGTAATAGTATAAAATGCTTGCTATAAACATACCACATATTATAGCATCAATAAACATCACGTTCCTGGAAATTTATTTACATTTTATTATTAACAATTTTTCTATTTGTATGGGCTACGTACATTTGTAAATTTCATGAGAAATTTTCTATTTAGTCTTATTGGAGTGAATAAATGAAACTGGGTGTTTGAGCCACAGTAATTTATCCATTATTAATTTTAACTTGGTATACACAGCATTAAAAAATTGCCATCATGTATTTTAAAAATAGATAATTTCAGTCTCTTGTCCCTTAAGTTACTAAGCATAATTTAAAATGCAAGAAAATTGGTGTGTTTTTTTAATAAAGAGTAGGTAGAATAAATTGTATAATATACGTTTTAAAGACGAGAATTGTTTCTAATGATATCACATATTTTCAGCACATAAATACATACATGGTTGTTATGAAGCAGAATGTAAGTTAATTTGGTTTCTCTTATGACAGAAAAGCACTAGAATTAGTAAAAAATGTGTCTACTTTCAAATTATAAAAAAAAGTTTATTTACACCCATTCAAGGGGTTACGGCTGTCATACTGCCAGATATCTGTTGTGTCAAATGTAGAGATACTGTTTTTTAATTTCTTGTTGGAAGAAGAAATTAGGTTTACATAGCAGAATAAGTAAATTTACATAACATTTAGAATAACATTAGCACAAGTTTATAGTTAAAGTTTATATAATGACATAGATGTTTATTTCCTTTAAAAACTTCATTACTTTTATAATTTCATTGTTGTCATTCAGTACACTTTTAATGTCATTTGACATAACATATTTTCTTCTCAGTATGTTATATTTTGGCACCGTATAAGAATATGTGGTCTGCTTAGTGTAATTTTACAATAGTCACATAATTTGGGATCTTCTGTGGTCATCAGATGTTTCTGTGTTAATTTTGAATGGCCAATTCGTAAACGAGTGAGAATGCTTCGTTCTTTTCTATTTTTAAGGTGAGGGGCATGCCAATCACGGGTTGAATTCCTTATTTCAAATAGCTTGGTTGGAGGAGATTTAATCTAATCTTCATTCCAGAATTTTCTATTTCTATGGTGAAGCTTTTTTTATGTCTGTGTGAGATACTGGGTGTGAGTGGTAGATTAATGGCTTCTCTAGCAGCATAATCAAGTATTGAATTTCCTTTGATGCCAATATTGGAAGGAATCCAAACAAAGATTACTTCTTTTTCTTTCTGATTTAGATCGTAGTATACATTTATTATTTCTTCGATTATATGTTCTTGTCTGTTATGTCACAAGCATTCAATTACACTTTGAGAGTCTGTATATATTATAAATTGTCGGGTAATAATGATATATTCTTTTAAGCTTTCAGTATAGCATAAACTTCACAATAAAAAATAGAAGCAAATTTCGTTGAGTTTGATGTACTCAATGATATTGTTAACCATTAAAGCGCAACCTGGCCCATTTTTTGTTCTTGAACTATCTGTGAAGATGCATAGTTTTCATGCTTGTTTTTAATTTCATTGTAGAGAGCTTGATACATTTGTGGATTCGTATCTTTCATGGGTATATACATAAATCTTTATTAACTTTTATTTTTGGTGTTGTCCTTGGGGATCTCTGCAAGAATTATATTTTGTTTTATTAACAGAAACTGAGTATGTATTTCTTGAAAAATTTATTTATTATATGATATACTGGTTTAGGTGTTCTTGAATTCTTCACTGTTCCTAGTGGAAAATAGATTCTTGTATGTTGAGTTGAGTGGTGACTGAGACATTTTGCATGCATATGTGAAGCAAACCTTTCTTCTTCTTCTTCTTCTTCTTCTCTTCTTCTTCTTCTTCTTCTTCAGATGAACAATGGTTCTTCGTTAGCTTCAGCAAGAATGCTTGAAATTGGACTGGTTCTCTAAGCTCTAATTGCCAGTCTTAAAGAAGTCAATTGAATTGTATTCAAGCCATTCAAAGTTGTTGTATTAGATAATTGATATTCTACAGATCCGTTGTCAAGTCTGGACCGTATAAGAGCTGCGTAGAAAGTCAATATTATATTTTTGTCAGCTCTCCAATTGGAGCCTTCAATACACTTTATTGTATTCAGTCTGTGAAAACATTCCATTTTTAATTTTTGGACGTGTGGTTTCCATGTTAATTTACTGTCAAAGATCATTCCCAAAATTTTGATTTGATTTGAGATTTTAATTATTTGTGATCCTATGTCAATTTATATAAGACCTTGTCCCGGCTGAAGAGGTGTTCCTGCCCCGCTGCCGAAAAAAACTGGAGAGGGAAAGCTCGCATGCGACTTGTAGATCGGTGTCGGATATCACGCCCCAAGACACACGCACTCAACCAAGGGAATATTCCAAAGTAGTGACGCGGCCGGAAATACAAAATAATCAATCAATCCGAACACTGAAACTATATTTCCCCTAACTCAAACATTTTTGGGCGGATCATTCTTCTTGTGCTCCCATGAGAATAAAAAAAACTTGAAACTTTCTACTGTAAATTTCTGAAAACCCTAAGAAATATTTCGCTTGTGTTTGGGCAAAAGGATATAAGTCCTGTTTCACAATTTTACAGGAGAGAAAAAAGAAATGCATTTAGTGTAGATATTGTTGAATAATTAATTTTCAAATACAAAAATATGTACATAGATAAATAGTATTAGGTTAGTTTAACATTAGTTTCAAAGGATTTAAGTAAATGGTTTTGAAATAAAAGAAACACTTAACTCAATATTCAATTTTCTGACACATACCCTTTTGCCCAAATGCGAGCGATTTAATTGCTACCAATTCCCAGGGGCAGCGGGAGGCGCGCGACGTCGCGTCGCAGGCGCAGGCGCAGGCGCAGGCGCAGGCGCGAGCGGGAGCGCAGGCGCGGGGCGCGACCTCGGAGGCTGCGCGCGGGGCGGCGCGGGGCGGAAGCGGCCCTTGGCACAATGCGCGCGCGGCGGAAGCGCAGACCTTGCGCGGCCGAGGAACACGCAGGCCGCGATAGCGCATCGCGCGACCCACTTCCCCGCCCGCGCCACCAGCCTCTCGCCGCGCATTTCACGCGCCGCGGGCCAGCAGACAGCGCGCTTTCAATGTGCTGCGTTGAAATGGTATCGACAGTGTCACGTATCGAAAATTGACGGGTTCAAGATAAGGGGAAAGTTATGTTTAGTATGTTAGTACATTTGGGTTTTTATTTCTTGGCGCGTGAGGGCCTATCTTCACGCCCAGTTTTTTGGCCCTCACGCGCCAAGAAATAAAAATCCAAGTATAGTAATAAACATTTCTTGAACATGATTCACATTTTTTTATTAAACGATGTCCTCGGCTAGAACAAAAAACAATTAAAAATATTGCAGATCATATGTTCGTCGAAACCTCTGAATTTTTGAAATTTCACTGGTTCAATTTTTTTTCCGCATTCCCTACAACAGCAATATTGAAGATATATTTTCATGATGGAACCGAGAGAGATGGCTCAATGCATCAGCTAATGTTACTGCAGTCCCTCTGACCGGGAGTTCTTAGGTTCGAGTCCCAACGGCTGCAAGATTTTAGACACTAGCTTTCAAGTAGGTCGAATTCGGTCGCTGTCTGGAGGAGAATTCTAGCGGTCGGCTGCTCTGATCGGTAGTTTTCCGTGGTTTCTCCGATCAACACAAGGTGAATGCCGGAGCAGTACCCTTACAAAAAGGCCACGATCTTTCCTTCCTCTTCGTTGTCCTATCCTCAACCCTTAGGCGTACACACACACACACATACTAACATGCATTACACTTCCACACATGCCGGGAGACCGGTCGGGAGCTTAGAGGTTTTCCCGGCTGGGGCAATGCCCTGCTGGTGGGAGATACCTGGTTGAGGAACTCCCCATTAGTCAATGGTAGGTCGGCGCCGGATCTCGCCATCCAGCGGGAAAAGATCACCGCCACCTCCCGAGGAGAAACACGCACTACACTTGCGGGAATAATGACCTAAGTAGTTGGCGCATCCGGAATCACGAACAATCAATCATGATGAAAACTTTTCTTCAAAGATATCTTTAAAGAAGATCACGTTCAATAATTTTAAAATATTAGTTTTCACGTAATTGTTTGTGAAATATATGCAAATTTAAACAATTCTTTTTTCAAAAGCGGTTCCATTAATTTTGAATGCGGTACATCGAATGCGCACTATCGGGTCAGAGCGCGCTTTAGACGTATTGTCGGTTGAAACGATTGAAATGATATCGGCACTGTAACATCTTAAAATTCGTCGGTTTCGAGTTAAGGGAAACAATATGTTTAGAAAATAGTCTATTTGTAGTAGAAAACATTTCTTATAGATGGTTCCTAATTTTTCGATTAAACATTTTCCTCGAATAGCGCAAAGAGCACTTAAAAACTATGTTTTATGGCTTCTTGATACAGAGAAATCGATAGATGGCGAAAAGTATGTCCGTCCATCTGTGGTCAACGATAGCATCTAAACCATTTAGACTACTTTCCAAAACTTGTATTTCTCGTTTTTAAAGAACTCCAGGGCTTGCGAGTTAGATATTTTTATTTGTGGGGTTACTTTTCATGAAGCCTCAATAGCAAAGACAATTTTTTTTAAAAAATAGCTGAAATTTTTAAAATTAAACTTCGTCCTTGAATATTGTAAGGAACTCTTACAAATGGCGTAAGTCCTATTTTTGTAAAAAGGTCTGAATTTTTGAAAATTGCAAAGGTTCAAAATTATTTCCCCGTCTTCCTACAACTACAGCACTGAAGAGTGAGATTTCTTCTTGATAAAAATTGTTCTGAAAAGACATATTGAAATGTTTCAATGTTCAATGTTTAAAAACTTATAGTAGTTCTCACGTATTTTGTATGAAATGTAGTCATTTTTTAAACAATTAATTTTTCAGAAACTGTTTATATATTTGGCGCAATTTTGTTCGAAGATTTGGCGCACTATCACCAACAGCGAATACTTGGTGACACCGACGGGTTAAATTAAGGATGATTGCTCGGCGCAAGCAGAATATTATACCTAAGATCGTCGTATGGGAAAGTTGTAGGGAAGAAACCTGTGGCCACAGCATTGGCCAGTAGTATATTGGTATCTGCGACCGAATTTTCATTCGAATATTGGTTCTGGAGCTGCTTTAAGTGATCTTCGCCTAATCGTCCCTTTCTTCGCCAAATGTCAAAGACATTTGAATCAGAATTGTCTGGTCGGGAGATCGTGAGCTCTCATTAGGACGCGACAGTACCAGAACAATTGAATTTGGTCAGTCGTCTAAAAGAACTCTTTTACATATCAGAAGTGTGACATAAAACACTGAGGATTTTCCTCTCTTCGAAAATACTGTCTCCAGGCAGAATCGAACCCGCAAACTAGGGTTTTGGAAGTCAATATACTAACCCCACGCCACCAGATATATGGGAGAAACCGATGGTTACGGATAAGCACAACAATATTACTAATTAAAATCTTAGCATTTCCGTAGAGGAAGGGGTTTTGTATGCGTTTCAATCCTTCTACTCTGTTTGGGGCATTTGAGTACTCAGGCACAAGTGTTTTGTTAATTTTCTTGGATGATCATAATTTTATTTTCATGAAGTTGGGAGTCAGAATTCCTAACAAATTCCTTCTAAATCATCTTCTAAAAACGTGTCCATTTATATTTTCTCTTATATTTTGGTTTCGGATTGATAATCTGGCTTATTTATCTACTATATCGTTACAGTCCCGTTTCAAAAATGTTTGTTAGCGTAATTGTAAGTTATCCATTTAGTTTCGTTTATCAGCACATGCTAAAAAAAGTAAAACTTTTAATTCTTACGAGTAAATATTTATACATATATTGTTATTTAATATGGTATAAAGAAAATAACAAGTTTCATCCCATTGTCAATGAATAGTTATAAATATAACTTCCACATAAAATACTTGCAAAATATTGATCAAAACGTGGAGTCAAAAATGGCCCCAAACAGAATTCACCGAAGTAACATTGAGAAACGGAGTCGAAGGGTTAATTATAGTCTCCACCCCTGATACTAGGGTTCCAATTCTTTTCTACGAATAAGGAATTGTTGGTGGACAAAGCGGAACCGCGGCAAGTATTTTCGGGGCGCTCTCAATTCCCTTGCTAAACAATCAACTAGTGCTCCACCATTCATAATATCTCAATAACTTAACCAACGAATTACTTGTCCTTCCGAGGGATAGTTATAGAATTAGGTTCTGTAATCATAATATAGATGATCTCTTTCCATCCATGTGCCACCCACGTCCCAGCGGTCTGGATGCTCCCCTCGTCAAGAATACCACATCTTTGCACACATCGCAGAGTGAAGTCACAGGCGAACAGCTATTCAGGAGAGGAGATGCAAAACGAAGAATTTAAAGTGATGTCATTGAGAAGGATTTTTGCCAGAAGCAGATTCATTCTTTAGTTGAATTATCATTTTTCTGTGTTGAACTGTTGTTGTTATGGAGAGTTTGTATAACTTTCAAGGGCTGCGTGAATGCCAACATTGACGTTCAATTTCATCACGCGAACAATTTGATCTGTTTCTGCCACCTTAATAGAGCAATCAAAGCCAAAACAATAGACGCTCTTTACAGATTAAAATGGGGCTTAATTATGCCGAAATAAGTTTATAAGATTTGTAAATAATTTTTCCGAATGCCTCAAGTATCATTCTGACCTGCGCTAAAAATTATTGATATTCAGCGTTATTGAAAAATCTATCGACCGTTGTATAGTTTGAACTGCCCCACAAGATAATCATTACCGCAGGTAGACGTCTCGAAAAAACGCAATTCGTGACTTTTTCATCCCATTGTCTGGCCAAGTAGCGGATGATTGCTATGTCTTTACTTGTCAGTTTGATCCCCGCTTAAGACAATGCCATCCAATAATTAGAGCATGGAAAGCAAAATTCCACGAATCCCATAATATTGCTTAACTAATTTCAAAATTCATAAACTCAAATACTTGTTTCCTGATAATATATTTTTAACATTCTGTTTCAGTCTGATGTAGAAAATGCGGTTGCCCAAGGACCATATTCTAATGTTCAAAGCGGTCACAACTATTCCTTATGTCATTCTTAAATTATAGCATTAATTTCTCTCGTTTACTTAAATTGAAACTGAAATATAAAACATTGTCTTAGATCTTCTAACTGTTCTTTCAAGACTAATAATATGTGTATTTAAGGCTCAACGATTGCGAGCACATTTGCTTTAATCGATGAACATGATGCCGTCAGCATAATCTCTTTCCCCACACGTCATATACAGTTTTTACTGTTTTTGACCAAATAAACATATAAAAAACATTCTCTTAAGCGTCCTTTACGCTATCTAAGGATAAGTTTCATCAAAAAATTTTATGCCAATTTTGAGAAAATTTTGAAAATGTTTTTGAGGCTTCACTTAAAGTTCCCTTAAAAATCAAAATATCCATTTGAAACTCCCAAAGCCTCGAGCTCGAGTTGATTCAGATCAATTGGGGGATATCAATTTTGAAGAAAATTCGATGAATGGTTTAGGCGCTGGCGTTGACCACAGACCGACAGACGTTTTGCCGTCAATCGATTTTTCGGTATCAACGACCCACAAAACATGGATTCTGGCTACACCATTGTTTACACCATTGGTTACACCACTAGAGTATTTTTTACTATATTTAGCAACTGGATTTACTCACTTTTCGTTACCAGGGACCTGTAATATGTGTTTTACAAAAAATCGCCGTTTTTCGGCGGACGATTACAAAACTTTCTCTTCTTGACGAAGTACCTTCGTAAGGGAGAGAAAGTAAAAGTTGTGGAACATGTTTAAATCCATATGGAAAAAAAATTCAGGAAGAAGTATTAGAACACAAGACTACAGAGAAGATATTGACACTAATTTTTCCTCAACAAAAGTTCCCTTGTTTTCTCGCTGCAATGGTAAAATAATGGACATAGTGGAAAACTCATAAGACATGCAGTCTGCCATGCATTTGCCATGCCTTGTTAAATAGCACTTTAAAGCATTAAAAATTAATGTTCTTGAGAGAATCTCAAGCTACAATGCGGCATTCAATATCTCAAATTATATTAAAATTAGTTATACATTTGTTTACGACCTTAGGCCATGTGCACTTATTTTATTTCCAAATTGATATTTCAACTTTTTCAATAACGAAACATTTTAATTCCCTTAAACATGATATAGCAATCTATTCTGGCAAGGGTGTGATCAATAATAATTTCCATTAAAGAATTTTCTTATAGGGTTTACCTAAATTAAGAATAATTAAATTAGAAAATTAGATTAAATCAGAAAATAATTCAGTTTGTAATATAAATGCTCATTTGAAGGGGAGCTAATTGCAAAATAAAGTTATGAATATAACGCATTTTCATTTCAGAAAACATTTTCCTAATTCGAAAAATTTCCATCTCCTCGTCGAGTAAAAAAGAAAAAAAATAATGCAACCCAGTCATTACCAGCAACATCCAAAACTCTCCATTCCTATTATACTCAAATTGAGAGTCTCGTTTAAATTAGTATTTTTTAAATTGGCAGGCTCTCGCCGCCGCCGTCTGGCGCAAAAAAAACGAATTGCTCCAGAAACAGCCGCTCGTGAATCTTGATTGCCGCCGCGGGCTGTCGGCGTCGTGATGCGAAACGACGACTGGAACTAATGCGACACCGCGCGGAGCATCCGAGGACGCCCGAGGCAGCTTCAAGCAGTTACATTGCGTCGCACTGTATTTCCACCTCACTCAAGGCTTTACTAGTGTGTATAAATATACATCACGTGTCACTCATAAGAACAATCGCTAATAGTCTGAGCTAAGAAAGGTCCTGCGTCTCAAAGATCGTAACTTTTAAGTTAAGTGAAGAAATACATGAAAGTTTACAAGTAAAATACATTGTTTTACTTGTAAACTTTCGTCCACTTAGTTCACAAAGTTATCGTCGATATATCGTAAACCACTTTGTCATTGGCAGCGGGATAATTGATTCCTCTCCAATTAAAACCGTTCTTCTACAAAATAGAAATATTTTAGATGCGTCACTTTTCTTGTATTGAGATGCTGTTTTCATTTGTTTTGTATTCGTTTTCGGGAACTTTGAGCAACTACATTGCGTCGCACCTCACTCAAGGCTTTACCAGTGTGTACAAATAAACATCACGTGTCAGTCATAACAAAAACCACTAATCGTCTGAACAAAAGAAAAGTCACGCGTCTCAAAGATCGTAAGTTTTAAGTTAAGTGAGAAAATAGTGTATGAATGCTTACAAGTAAAATGTATTGTTTTTCTTGTAAAATGTCATCAGGTTATTTCACTACGATATCCTCAATATATCGTAAAACGCTTTGTCACTGACAGTCAACTAAATGACTTCACTACGATTAAAAATCGTTCTCCTGCAAATAGAAATATTTGAGATGCGTCACTTTGCTTGAACTGTTTTTGTTTGTTTGTTTTTGAATGGCTCGTGCATTTTGTTTGTACAGTATGTGTTCTGCGTTGTGAGAGGATACTTGAAATTGTATTTTACGTCTTATGTGATTTATCGGTCAAGTACAAATTACTTTCAACCTAATTTGTTGCATAGAAATGAAGAAAAATGTATATTTATTCAGTCCGTAAAAAACGTATACATTAGTCAAAAAATTCTTTGCTAGTTGTTGGTCACATAGTGGTAAAATATGTTTTCAACATTCCACTCCTAGAGAAAGTTAACTTCTTTTCTCTGAGATCATGTTTTTGTAATTACAGTACTTTGAATGTCAGATTTTTAAATAAAATTTATATATTATGCAAGTACCATTTAATACGTATATTGTTCATTGACTAACAAATCACAAACCTTGCATAGACACTATAACAAACACTTGTAAGCCTCTAGTAATTTTCCCCCAAAAGCACCACAAACATTTTCAGACAACCGCGTACTTTGACAGCAAAAAGGACGTCGGTCCGAGTGTGCGAAGTCGCTCTAAAGGAGCCCCGTCGTAAAAAACGGGGAATCCCCTCTTGCCATTGACGGCCGAGGCGGAACGGCCCCTCGCAACCCCGCCGCGGCGTTTACTTCGGCGAAGATTACGCTGCCGCCGATGCGACGGCCCTGACGTCATATCCTGTTACTTATTTATTACTTTGCTCGTCACCATTTCGCATCTCATTTCCTTTTTCTTCCGTTCCGGCGACGGCGGCGGTTCAGATGCCCCTGCCTCACCCCCCCTTCTTCACACACGGAGAGATCGAAGGGGAGAGGATGTGAAGGAGGCAAGACCGTGCTAACAAGCTATGGTTTTTTGCTAGTGTTGCTTAATGCAACAATTAAAAAAACTTATTTGAATACAGAGCGGCTGAAGGAAGGGAACCAGGTATTGTCGTCGATAAGACCAATTAAATAGCAGGAGAGAGAACAAAATGAGTAACCAATTCGGAATATTCATGCCCATTTAATTTTTTTAGAAATTAAGAGGGTAAAAATAATACTAATAACAATAATAATAATCTTTATTCAGAAAAAGTGTTTTGGCAATACGTCAGTGGTCTAAAAGGACCGCTGTCCTTTTAGTTCCACAAAAATTTAAGCTTTCAGAATAAGTATGATATTGAAGACGTAAATGGTAATAACTGTTAAATTTAGTCATTCCACATATTCGTGGGATCAGTAATAAAATTCAGAAATTTGTTAGGCACAGTTTCACTGGGAAATACAATGTTCGAAATAAAATTCTCAATAAGATTAATGTAATTAAAAATGTTAAAGATGTCATACCATATAAAGAAACAGAAAATACTGTATATCAGATTTCTTGTCAAACAGTGCGACAAAAAGTACATTGGTCAGACGAAAAGAAACTTACAAATGAGAATTAAAGAACATGAGAGGAATATTAGGGAGCCATTTAGCAGACAGAACTCCGTAACGACTCACAGAATAGAAACTGGTCATGGGTTAGATTTTGAAAACGTTAAAATACTTGATCAGGACACCACGAGATTCCCAAGAATCATTTCTGAAACTATTCATATTAAATTAAATGACTCTATGAATTCGATGGTTGAATGTAATAACTTCACCAATGCGTATGATAACATATTATGCAAAATAAAATAATATTTATTATTTTCTTCCATTATTGACCCCTGCCTATGGTTACCTGACCCCCTGCCTGTTTATTCTATTCGTTTGTTTTACTTACTATTCACAAACGTAAAACTTATATTTAATAAAAGGTAAGCTTCCATATATATTATATATATATATATATATATATATATATATATATATATATATATATATATATATATATCCGCAGAATTTAAGTGCGCTCGTTTTAAAATGCTCGTTAACGTCTCGTCAAGAAATATTCTCGGGAAGGATACAAATACAATGAAATTCCAAACAAATGTATTTCGAAATCCAGTTTTGATTCACTCTGATAAACACTTAGACTTAGAGTAATTCAAGGTTAATGCTGAAATTACTTTGGGGGGGGGAGGAGGCAGGAACGGTCCGGAGGAACGGGCGGGGCGGATCACGGATCAGCGTGGCGACCGATTGATAAATTGACGATTGTTCCTGGGCACGTCAATTACTACGGACATCACTCCCGTTAGTGCAGTGAATGTTTTTGTTCCTCGAGGTGGCGGTGACCCTCTCCCAGTGGATGATGAGATACCTGTCGTCTTGCAGGGGAAATCACCTCCAGGTATCTCCCCCAGAGGGGCACCGCCCCTCACGGGAAAAGCCCTTAACTCGCCTTGAGTGTCCCGAAAGGTTCTTAGCTCCCCTTTGGTCTGCCTGTGTGAGTAAGGGAGAATAGGACATAGATATTCGTATTCACGATATTCGTATCTTTGTCCACACGTGTACCTGCAACCAGAGCTGAATAGTTTGCCTGTGGAAATTCATTATAGGCGGGTCACGTGTGCCAGGGTAACTGTAACTTCTTTTAAAATTTATTTAAGGTCGCTTTGTAAGGTCGCTGGGTCGTCAGCGACCTCTGTCATTGTACAATTGTGTATATATACATAATAGTTAACAATTATGACAGGAATAAATATGTTAAATTTATTTAATTTTTACATGCTATGATTAATCTAACTTAAGTAATACATTTTTCATAGCTATATAAGGCTGTATAGTTTTCTTGTTACTAAGAATTTTACTACTTTGGCACACTCGTCTGTGGAACTGAGTAATCATTTTAGGGTTCCTTCCATTTCCAGAAGTTTTCTTACACTATAAGCGTTACTTTGTTATAGAAATCTCCCGTATTCATGGGCAAAAATTAAACTACTTCGACCTCCCTCTATCTGAGGCATCTGACGCTATCGTAGGGTATCGCTAAATAAATGAATGCGATAAACGAACGCCCGGGCAACCTCGAACTAATTCAGCTAATATCTACAATATTTCCTGGGTTTCCGTGAGAGTATCATTACGTGAGAGTATCATAGAGTTACATACATTTTTATTTATATTTTTAAATATAAGCAATAAAAAATCAAAACATCGGGTTGTTATATAACACTGGCCGACGTTTTCAAACTTTTGAAAAGTTACAGAAACAAAACTCACTGATTCTGACCAATTTTGGGTCGCTGAATACGAATATGTTAGCCGTTTTACTAGATTTGCTCATATTTTTGTGTAACGCATAGTTGCCTAATTTACCGTTTTAGGCGTAATGAAGTATCTTGAAGGTACCGGAGAATGAGCTGTTTGACTGCAAAAAGGGAATCAACTCCATTTTAGCACGTGTCAAAGACAATAAATTTTTAAAATTCTATAAATGAATTGATCAAATCTAAACAATTAAAAAACTATTAAGTTAGTTTACGAGCATTTAAAAACTATACTTCAGCATTTACATACTCAGAATAGTTTATAAAGTATAATGTTCACAGATGTATACAGATCATCACTTAGTTTTGAAAAACACTATCTAATATACTTAAATCCTTCACCTACTTTGTCTATTCCTTTAACGAAATTCATAAGGTCCAGCTTAATGTGCAGAGGCGGAAGCAGAACCTTGTCTGGATCGACCAGAGACCCATACTTGACGTTGTTGGTATCGGGCTTAAATGACTCTCTGGGGGGGCCACTCCTTTCGTGAGAAATTTTTCTTGTATTTCTTGAGTCCCAAAGACACAAAAAACAAAAAAAGTGCTTTGTAAATCCACCTTCCAGACAAATATATAATTTTGCAAATACTTTTAGATCTCCATAAATTTTCCAACCATGATCTGTGTATTTGATACGATTTAAAATGAGTGCGAGATTCTCGTAAGTCTCTTTCATGGGAACAGTGTGCCACAGGAGTAGACGGCAGCTCATTTCCATTATGAAGCAAAACTGCTTTCAGACTGTACTTACATGAATCTACGAAAGGACACCAATAAGATGGATTGTGTTGGATTCCTAACTCATTCATCAGATCATTGATGTCCGTGCATTACGCAAAGGGAATCTTTCATTCTGTAATATTCTGAAAGAGGCTCGTTCCTTTCCCAGTGATGTGTAAGTAGCTCCGGGAGCCAGTAATAGTATATTCTTCAACGAGCGTAGAATGATAGCTATTATTCACGAGTTGATGTTTACGATACGAGCGACGTAGGAGCGATGTGTCGGAATTTCAACGAGTGAATAATCCATTCTACGAAAGTAGAAGACTATACTTTCTCTACGACTTGAAAACTGATATTTTAAAAATATCCAATGGGCGCCTTAACCTCAACACCAACTCGCATATTGTGTCGTGGCTCTACCTGTCTAACGACAGTTGCGACCAGCCGCGGCAGAGCAACGCAGCGCCTCTGTAGGCGACTGTGAGAACCTTCTGTCGTGGTGCAATGAACTAAGACGAATGTGATTGGTCGACAGCCGTGTGAGAATAATATTCTCGCACGGCTTGTGGAATCGGCATCATTACTGCATCCGATAACGTGCAGAAATGTATACATTCTGGAGCAGTCGTAGAGAAACACCATTCTTGGAGTCTAGCACCCAAAAATTGAGCTCTTTCGGAAGTTGTAAGTCTCTCGCTAAATCGTTCAATGTTGAAGGATGAAATACGTCTCATCTTTTAAATGGAAGGGACTATCAGATCATCATCAAATATTTAATGTCCTCATCGGTTCTCGTAGGTGCTGCAATATCGATAGTTTTCTCATCGTTCGGAAAAGTAGGTGCAGGTAAATTTTCTCCATGAGGCACTGCTCTGATCACGGATTGCAAGTTTGGATCTTCGAGGGCACGCTGTTCCTTCTTGCTACTTCCTGCTGTGTTGGTCAGTCAGACATAAGTCACTGTAGAGATTCTTACGTTCTCTCCATATCGTCGGAACAGTAAAAGGCATACTTTTCTTGGTTCCTTTAAGCTAGGGTGTCAGACACATCAGACAACGCACAAGGCGGGCCCAACTTTTATCCTGATCCTCAATCTTATAGTCAATATCTATCTATCTATCTATATAGCTCCTGTATTTCACCCAATGAGTGAAATACTATTTATTTCTCACTCGAGTGACATTGTGGACATGGTTACTTTGATGATAACTGAAGCTGTCCCTACTAAATGGTAGAAACTGGCAACTATGCGTTACTCAAAAATACGAGCAAATCTAGAAAAACGGGTGTCCATTTCGAATGCAGCATCCTGAAATTAATCGGTATCAATGGTTTTCCTTTTTGTAACTAAACTGACGTCGGCCTGTGTAATCAGTATAATGCTTGGTGCTATTGAAACGTCATTTAGTGGTACAATTGAGTAGTGTTTTCGCCGCGCAATTCGGCAGTGTCATTGATTTATGGGATTATTTTCCTTGTTTCATTTGAAACAATACAGCCACACACTAGGTAGGTTTCTCCAGGCAACAACAAGTAGATATTATTTGTGCGAAGAAAAAAATGTATGAATAGTAAAGAATTTATTAATATGGGAGCTTGATTTTGTTGTCATATTTGACGAACGAGTTACCCTAGTGATAATAAAATGAAGAAATATGACACATTATGTTAGGATGAATAATTACTAGAGACCGGAAAAATATGTAGTATAAAACGTCAAAATATGTACATAAATATGTAATGAAAATAGTAAGAATATGTAATAAATATGTAAAATCGAATATAATATGTAATATTAAAATACACAAATAATAAAATACATTTACGTTATTCGAAATTAAATTTATAAAAACTGCTCACTTCACATCATACAACTTTCTCTTCAGTAGTAAAAGCTTATCTATTGTAATCCAGGACCGTAGTTTAGCAGCTGGATCGCAATACAAGCAGCTTAATCGCAATAGAAGCCATCGCACAAACTGGCGAGATCTACGACCAGCAAACATACCCTGTAGCGTCTTCATCGATGTGTTACACGTCAGTGATAGCAAATTTTTCTCCTAAATTAAGGTTATAGATCACAAACTGCGGTGTCAATGATGGTTTGGACACCCAGATTTCCACAATAATGTAGGGAAAATGCTGATATTTAAAAAAAATACATCTTTTCTTAAAAAAATATGGAATTAAATAGAAGAAAATTAATAAAATAAGAAAATATATTGTGGAAACAGCAAAATGTGTAATATAGTACTAAATATGTAAAAATATGTAACGAAAAAATTCGATATTGTGTTAGGAGCGCTATGATTCGCCAAGATTACAATTTTCAGAACGGTAAGTAGAAAGACAAAAAATATGTAATTACATAAAAATCCGGTCTCTAATAATTACAATTCAGAAGAGCACCAACAAAGAAATTCTTACTCAAGTACAAGCTGTAAGTCGCATTACCGTAAATTACAATCGACTTGTTACTCGGAAGTTTGTGTAGGGAATGGTGAAGAGTGCCAAACATACAGCAGAGATGAGAGAAACCCAAAAAAAAACTTAATTATTGACATCTCAAAATTTCTTGGTGCATACTGTACGTCAGAAATGTGCGATAATTTTACATTTTTATCACCTTTAATCTCTTTTGCCGTAAATATACAAATAATTGATCTCAATGTTTGTCGACTTTCAATCATTACCAAATGTATGCAAGACAAATGACTCACCCGAAAAGAGGCCCACGTATTGTGTTCACTTGAATTACAATGATTGTTGGTGAAGGCATCCCGTTTGCTTCATGTTACTGCTGACAGAAAAATGCTGATGGTAATTTCAGGGTTAAGATTAAGAAGGTTAAGATACTAAGAAGCGTTTTTTGCAATTCAAGGACTCAGTGGCTGTGCTCCACATATTAAAAGTTTACATTCTGTATCTGATAACAGACTACATGTGGCAATCCAGAAACAACAACCCCACGCAAGCGCTTTGTAGGCATCTCTTTATTTGTGACTACAATAGGCATTTACAATTAGCATTTCTTGTATTTCGCGTTATCTACTTTCTAACCATGACAATTTTATTTCTAATTTTATCATTCCATGTTTAAATAATGACAATTCTTATTACATCTATCTTAAAAAATATATTGTGATTACTAATGAACGAGTGTTTGTGATGAAGTGTTGGTGTAATTAGCAGATTGTGGCAGGAGGAGCAAGCGTTGAATAGAGGAACATCCTGGTTCGGGAGACGAAGGCAGAGGGTATTTTGGGGAAGAGAGAATAGCTCGGGGAAAGCATGCGGGCGGGCGGGCGGGCGGGCGGGCGGGCGGGCGGGCGGGCGGGCAAGCCGGAGGCGCCTTACAGCCATCGCTCTCGTCCGCAGGTGAACCGAATTGCTTTGCATTTATTATAAGGCACAAAGATAAGGCGGCGGCAACGGCTTCTGCGGCGGGGGCGGCGGCGTCTTCCGCGGGCAAACCGCTTACGGCGCTGGTGGCGCCTTTGTGCCCTACCGCCCCGCCCCCATCTCTCCAGCGCTCCAGCACAATGGGCGTGTTGCTCTTCTCGGAGGAACGAATTCGAGGCAAATTCTTAGACGGTATTATTTTGTTTTGGTTTGAAGGCGATACTACAGAAATCGATCCATTGTGTGACATTACCTAGTACTTAAGATGATAGGAACAATGTATTACGAGAGAAAATTTGTAACAAAATTAATGAAAATAACTAAGTTATTCAGTATGACACTTAAAACCATACTTCGAAATTGAGTATTTATGTTCCCAATAACAAGTTGCTTCCGATCAGGTGGACAAAACTTATGAATATTCCATATATTGATCAACTCGAATCCACACAAACGATGTAGTATTGCTCAAAATTTTCATGGTGGTTATGAGAATGCCTTTCCCGTCTCTTTTTGATGCTTTTCACTTGCTTTTCAGGATCTCTCTCTCAACCAGAGGTATTAATGAGCATAAAGGATGCCACAAGCAAGATAATACACGTTTTAATCATCTGTGACAGATATAATTACATTCTTATGTGGTGAACAACGTAATTTTTAGTATATGATGAAATGGATTTTCCAGAAACGAAACAATCTTTTATAGCATGCTAAAATATGTTAATGAAGCTACGACCGCCTAGAATAACACCTTCGCCTATCGCGTATTGACGTCCTTGTTTCCCTCCTACTATTTCCTTATCCGATTCCATTTCCAATTTCCGCTCTGCCTGTTCTTCCTCACCACCGCCCTCGACAGCACTTCCATTCCATCCTCCGGTACCCATCTCGCTCCTATTCTCTTTTTCGTTTTCGAAGATGTTCTTCCTAGCCTGCCATATATTTCTTATCTTCAGCTCCTTCATTTTACCCGTCTCCCAGTCCTTCAGGTCTTCTCGAATACCTCTCGCAACTCACCACAAAACTTTCACTATTCAAAACTTTCAATTATTAAAACTATTATCCTCACTATTTGAAATCCGTTTCAGACGAACGATTCAAGATAATTAATTTCATTATTTCTCGATTACATCGCGAAGACAACTGCTCAAAAAAATATCTTCGCAAGATATGTATTCACGTTCTTTTGTTGCGACTACTTTCTTTTATATCTACTGCCCATTAATCCCAGCTATTGCACTAACCACTTGACCCACCTGACTTCCCCTGCTATCACCTTGGCAGAGTAGTTCGCTACCTCTCTGCCCAGAAGTCGACGCCCAGCCTGGAATATATGTGTGCATTTTAACAGAGTAGTCTCAATATAGTGGTGTACATCATATAATCATGAAAACTCGCCAAAATAACTACAAATCTGGAGTATAACATTTTTTCCAATTGTGCTTGAACATTCACGCATTCCTTCTACCTCTACTTCCATATTTTTCTCCTTCATAGCCACCAACCTCGGTACTACGCCTTCACATCGATTTCTCTTCCCGTTGTTCTTCTCGGACGCCTCCATTTTCCAAATACTTTCGCTTTTTCTCCCCGAGTCGCTGTCACCTTCGTCTGTCTTGCTTTTTAAACTATTTCCCCTTACTTTCTGTATGGGCATCCTCTAACCCATCTGTGAATGGATTCAAAGTAGTGCATTTCATTGCATCGTCACATAACTCAACATGGAGACATTACAACTCCTCAAAATATCTACTTATCTACCACGCTCACCTATTGTGTATCGACGTTTCTATCATTCCGTTCACTTTCCAACACCTTCCGCCCCGCCATCCGTTACTCCTACATACTTTACAGCCGAACTTCCACACTGGCTACTCACCAAGAATTAGTTCCTTCTCAATACCACCCGTACTGTCTCCTTACCTCCTCTTCTCTCGTGACTTATCTCACACTGCAGAAGTCGAGAACCAAACCCTATTATAAATATGACCATCGACTAAAAATGGTGAACATTATAATAATTTGACAATTGGTTGCGCAGACCACAACTTCTTAGAATACAAATTTCACCAATCTTTCATTTCTTCTAATTTCTTCCGCCTCCCTCTCCTCGACTGTTGCCGATACCGCCCACTGGGTCCTATCCTTTCTTGAGTTCTTCTTCTGCCCCTCCCCTCCACAAGCCATCGCCCGCCCTGGGAGGAAAGCTCGGAGGCAAACGAGAGGTATTCTGCGCTCCAGTGTTTATTGCGCGCGAACACCGTAATTGCCACGGAAATAATACCTCTTCTTTTCGAGGGGTTCGAACAAAAGCATTTCATTGTTTCAGAGATAACTCGAAAAAAATAAGTCGTAAAACCGTGAATTTGTTATAATTCCGGGCAAAAATATACAGCGCCTGATAAGCGCACTCGTATTCAACGGTTACCGATAATATATTTCGCGGTAAATTGTCGGGAATGGAGAAGTCGCTTCCGGTTACATGAGACTTTAACGGCGGATCGTGGCGTGAACGAAAAAAAAAATGGGGAGAGTTGCAACGGCGTGTGAGCACAAAAACTGCCTCCACACATTGTCCGGTATCGGAAATTAAAGGGGGCGACCAAACCTTGAAATTACAATCCGAAAAACGCTGAGTTTTCATACAAATGTTTTGTATTTCGTGTCGCGTCGGGTGCCTACATCTCACTCTCTCGGAATGCTTAAAGAGGACCTCCCCTCGCAAAGTTTCTCCGCGAGCTCACAAATGTGTCCTTTCACAAAACGATGACGGTGAACTAGTGGAAGTGGTTTTTAACAAACTGATTGGGATGCGCTGCGCCAAACAATCTCCAAAAGCAAAAAGCCATTCAAAACATATTTTAAGAAGAACTTTAAATGCCCCTTAGTTTATTCCAAACATCCAGATTCGCACAAAATTAAATATAGTTCGAGTTCAGTGACCACATAACACGACTAGCTCATAATTTTTATGAAAAATCTTCGCTCTTTTCAGAACTCCATAATCTTCAGTCTAGGGCGCAATGTTGCAAACTCACTATCAAATCCAGATACCCCACAGACCGATTCAAACGACAATAATTCCCCAAAACGGTCGATTGAATTAAAACTGATACGACCTTCAATCTTGCTTAATTTAACTTAGCCCAATGTTCCAACGAGAAATTAAAATTTTACTTGCTAAAACTTTCTCTCTACGTTCATCCGCGTAATGAATGGCTTATGTACGGTCTTTCCCAAAAGTTACAAATTGTGTATGGTTTAAAACCTTCTCGAGGGATAAAGATTGTCGAACTAAAAGAAATAAATTTAAAAAATATCAAGCTGATTATCACATTTCGGACTATATGCACGTGACACGTGACACCTGGCATTTCAAAGTAACAAATTTTAATTTTGAGAAGACTTACAGTACAAATGGATTGTGTGTGTATTTAAAAACAATAAACAGTGTGGAGGAAACTGTTCAAGAACGAAAAAACAGGCGTAGAATTGTATTTTATTTTCAATACCTGTTTCTCAAAAAATATTTTCTGAGATGTTTTTAACCTGTCATTAGTTTCCCTTTGTTCGCAGATTATGCTTTTTTGTTACTTTGTTGTTTTTCACAAGTAATAATGTAATGATGGAGCTCTTCAATATGAATAAACATACACGATAACAATTTACGTATATTACTAATATGCAACGCGCACAGATATTGAAAGAAAGTTTTGCTATCTTCGGTTATGTGAGAGGTGTCTATGCTTTTGTTAGGTAGCCAGGATCTCAGGGAAAATACGAAAACTATGAAAAATTTTCCATTTTGATCGGAAAATTTAAAATATTTGATTGTGTTGTTCTGCATGTTCACATAATGCGCAAACAGACTCAATTCAAATACTCAATGTGTCCCAGAGCTGGCTTCATGTGACAACAATGCTCTAAGGCTTTCCGATATTAAATATTTGCTATTTTACGCTCTGTTATGAAAACAAGATTGTTTTGGGTATTTAAAGAACTGTTATACTGTGTATCCGTATATACTACATTCACCATGTTATTGCAGTGCAGGTGAAGACATTTTTTTACAATATTTAATTTATCGCATTGTTATACGAGATCATTTTATTTGTTATTCTTAAACAGTATGCGTGATACCTTTTGGAAAACTGTTTGAATGGTTTTGTACGGGAACTTTTTTGCTGCTGCGAATCACTAGTAGATGCTAATTATACGTACTAAGCGTCTCAAAATCCATCCCTCCTTTTTGGCGTCCAGTCCTTAGCCATGTATCTCTTCCCAACCTTCGAAAGCACCAAACCCTAATTTGAGATTACATGTAATTTCTGCAAAACCCTAACTCATCTTTACACAAAAGTATAACTTATCTTTCCGTAAGTATAATTATCTTACTGTAAGCGGAAAGTTTATTAAACTCTATGTAGCTAATACTTTCTATGTCATATTCTTATAAGCTATAACTATTATTATTATTATTATTATTATTATTATTATTATTTAAAAATAAATAACTGTAACCTATACTAATAATTAAGAAGACAAAGGCGTTTATTGACTACACGGTAATCTCTGCAAATTCAGAACCAATATTGATTAAACTTTTGTGTTATCTTCGATTGAAGAGTATGAGTACTTAAGACTATGATTAACAGTCATAAAGATTCAAATGTTTACAAAATAATTATTTTTCTTAACTTTTTTCGCCTAGCATCACATCAAAGATTCAGAAATCCAACAATGCACTCCACTTCGTTGCACCTCGCCAGATTGTGCCAACGATTTGATTTACAATTGAATTCATCAAAACTTGGAATTGCTTAACCGTAGGAGAGGAGAGCGTTGTTTGTTTATTTTACATTCAAATAACTAATCCGAAATGTTCTTACTTAGAATGATTCTATCAGTTTTTCTTCACTCACTTTCATAATTTACAAAAGTAACTTTAATATTGATTTTCATTGCATCTGGGTGTGAATGGATTAAGTGTTTAAGAGACACGAAATGATTGAAAAAATAATTTTGCCAATAGAAGAGCTTGTTTTTGTCGTAAAATATATAAATGCTCACCTGTTTTCTGTATGAATTAGTTATTGGTTTGGTTGTGAAGGTGAAGCATGATTATGATGTATTGCACAAGAAAAAAAACGTATTATAAACGATTTACGAGTTGATGCTACAATTGTGACAGTTTTTGTAAGGAAGTGTATTATATAACTGTGTACCTGGCTGTTTGGGAGACAACGCGCCCCGGAATAGCGGTCCAAACGTTGGGACCTGCATCTAGGACGCGGTGTCTCCCGTGATAGCCAAGTAGTTACTGACCCCGGCAGCGGAAGCCTACGTTCAAGTGTTTTACGATTCTAGAGAGTGAAAATGTATCTTTGGTTGGTGAAGGAATGTTTATTTAAATTGATGAGAGTATGTTTGGCAAGAGATAAAATAACTGGGATAAAAGAGTATTGGAAAACACGTATTTAGAGGATTTTAATATGTGTTAAAGCTGTTTTCTGAGGTTGCTTAAAATAGACACAAACAGCGTCATTTAAATAACAGAAAAGTTTTGTTGAGCCGGGATCTATTGTCGAATGTTTGGAGATATTATATTTATCTTAAAGATTATTGGCACCTTTCCGTCTACCATTATTTTCCAAGGACCCTAAATCGCGTCTTCAAATGACATTCAAAAGACTGTAAGGGTAATAAAACGTCAGTTGCCTCAGAGTAGCGTTAACGAACAATTTCGAATCTTTCTTTATGAATAAGTGCAAAGAAAATAAATGTAAAGAAGAGTATGTTTTATAATGTCCATTGAAAGAATTTGTGTAATACATAAAACTTCACAAAAATGATTTACTTAAGTAAAATAATTTAAGTAAGTAAAATTATTTAAGTAAAAATATTTTTTTATTTACTTTAGATTTGTTTATTATTTTTAGTTATAAAGTAACAGAAGTTTAGGGGGGCACAACCCCCAATAGGACTATGTCAACATTTTTTTAGTGAGAGAAAGAGTGAGATCCGCATACTTACGGGTGAGAACAAGTCAAGATAGAGCGGGGATTCGTAGAATATGACTGATTATTGATTACTAGAAATTCCGAGCGCGTCAACTGATAAGGTAATTTCTCCCGCAAGTGCAGTGCATGTTTTTGCTAGTGAGGTGGCGGTGATCTCTGATCAGAGCAACTGCAGTGACATCAGTCGATGCCCTGAGCCAACTCTTTCGTTTAGAGTATATAGAAGTAGGCCTGGTCGCAGGGCAGGAATACATGTAATTCCTCTTCCTGTCTAATAAATTATTGATATAAGTACCCGACAACGCGGGGTACGTCAGCTAGTAGAGAATAAATATTGTCGATTTCACTTGTTTTTCCATAGCATTTAAAATTGTAGTATACATGTGGAATGTATATCATAATCATTGATAAAACTTTTAAATTATCATAATAGTATTGTTGCCAATGAAGTCAGTCAGTATTTCAGAAATGCTCATGCCATCTCCTTTTCTAAATCTGATTGGAAGTTAAAATGAACTCGTGGCAAAGATAAGTTCCTTGATACATTCTATCTCCGGACTGCTTAAATGCAAGATTTAGGGCCAAACTGTCCGCGAGCCTCTTACTTTCACTAGATTTCTTTATCCATTCTTTCCCTTCTATCAGCGATGCAAGTAGCGTCTCCTATTCCGTCCTGGCCGACTCGCAACAAGCCATGCCGTTTGCCCACAGATAAGCGATGTCCTTGGGTACGCCAAGTGGCCAGCTCACATGAGCAGCCGTTATATCTGACATCACTTGTCATGCATGCACATTCTCATTTACCTCAAGCTTACAGTTCTTCTCTATATCGTTCTATACACCTCAGTCGAATCACATCAACAGTATTCACAAAATTTGTGACTAATTCTAGTGCTTTTCTGTCAAAAGTGAAACCAAAATAACTACATGCTGCTTCATAACAACCATATACGTATTTATGTGCTAAAAATAAAAGACATCATGTGGAACAATTCTCCACTATAAAACATGGATTCTAAACCTACTTGTTTTTGAAAAAAACACAAAAATTTACTTGCATTTTAAATTATGCTAAGTAACTTAATTAAGTGACAAGAGACCGAAGTCATGTAATTTTAAAATACGTTATGGTTGTTTATTGAAAGCTGTGTATACGAAGTTACAGTTAATAATGGATAAGTTACTTTGGCTCAGATACCCAGTTTCATTTATTCACTCTAATAAGAATAAATAGGAAATTTGTCATTATATTTAAAATTGTACTGAGCCATTTTACATGTACAATAGAAAAATTATGAAGAATAATAAAATGTAAATAAATTGCCCCAAGACTGTGTTGTATATTCCTGCTATTTTAAGTGGTATGTTTTTTACAAGCATATTATACCATTATATTGTGATCATATAACAACGTAATTAGACTTGTTCATATGTTTGTAATACTTGTATTTATATCTTCATTTTTACCATTTTCTAGTTGTTGACTAATTCAAAAATTATTGATCTTTTGTACTAACATGTGGTCGCTCACGACCAAGAAGTTTATGCGACCTTAATAAATAAAACAAAAAAGTATTCACTGAATTGGTTGATCTTTAATGCTGCTTTCATCTATGTTTTCTATTTAACTTTTGATCCGCCCACGATCTGCGTTCTTCGTACGGCCAACGAAGCATTACCATCTCAACCACATTCACTTATTCTCACCTCGAATCCGACCTCAAGAACTGTTGTCTTTAATGGTGGTACGCAGTTCCCCAGCACGATTTCACCTTCCCCGCTTCTTGTTGACTCTTTCACTCCCTCGATTCCCCCCGTGGCCTGCCTCTCTACTCCCTCCTTCTGCAGCATCCCCAACCAACTCCTCTCCTGCCCGTCTCATCACTCTGGACACCATCACCACCTCATTTCCATCTCCTTGCCCACCACCCCCTCCTCGCTCGAATTCTCCTCCAGACAGCGACTGAATTCGATCTAGTTGACAAGTTAGTATCGAAAATCCTGCCGCCGTCGGGACTCGAACCTAGGACCTCCCGGTCAGGGGCACTGCAGTGACATCAGTTGATGCCCTGAGTCACCACTTCCCGTTTATTTCTCATCTCACATCCGATTTCAGTAACTGTTGTTTTTAATGGTGGTACGCAGTTCCCCACCATGACTTCACCTTCACCATTTTACTCTTTCACTCCCGCACCTGACATCCGACATCAGTAACTGTTGTTTTTGATGGTGGTACGCAGTTCCAGTCCATGATTTCACCTTCCCCACTTCTTGTTTACTCTTTCACTCCCCCAATTCCCACCCTCCGTCGCCTGCCTCTTCACTTCTCCTTTCTCGAGCATCTCCAACCCACTCCTCTCTTTACCCTGAACACCATCCCCACCTCATTTCCATCGCCTTGTCCACCACCCCCCTTCCTCTCCGCCGCCGCCACCGTCCGTCGACGCGGTGGGAGCCGGTCGAGCGCGCGGGCCCAGAAACAAGATTACGGCCCTCTTTCCTCTCAGTGAAAGCCCTCGGCTGAACTTATAACGCACTTAGAGAGGTTGCCATGCCCTCGCGAGCACCCAGCGGAGCATGCCAAGTACGTAACGACGTTTACTTCCATTTCTCCTGTATATATGGGCGGACGAAACTGCAGGCATTTCTCTGCCGGCGGTGGCGGGGCCCCTCATGCAGAATGTGACCGCGACGTGCCCGCGGTTGAGCCAAAGAAGGATGTCACGATGGAGGTGTGGAAATGCCAGGCGGTGATCAGTCGAGCTTACGTCGACGAGTGAGGTTGCAAGTGGTGGAATGGGTGGAATTTTCTGATAACATAAATGGTAGGATGAAATTGAGGAGGGTTGTGGGTGTGTGGAAATTTTTACGAAGTTAATGCGGCTAATTCGAAGTAATAAATTGTTGAAATAGTTTAATGATTGTGATATTATAGTTGACTGAATGGTAAAATGATGATGATTTTTATAAATAAGTGTAATGTATGAAAGAGAAATAATTACCAACGATCGGAAAATAATAGATCTTGACGAATATTAACTCTATCATGAATAAAGTTTGAATATCCTCATTGACACATCGAGAGTTGATACCGGGAGAGATGACTCAGTTTTCGACACTAGCTTTTCAGCTAGGTAGAATTCAGTCACTCTCTGGAGGAGAATTCTAGTGGCCGACTGTTCTGATCGGTAGTTTTCCGTGATTTCTCCGAGCAACACCAGGCGAATGCCGGAGCATCACCCTGACGAACGGGCCACTGACTGCGCGCGATCTTTCCTTCCTCTTTCTTGTCCTTCCCTTCCCCTTACACACGCGCTTACACTAACATGCACTACACTACCACACATGCTGGAAGACCGGTCGGGAGCTTACAGCTGCTGGGGCGGTGCCCCACTCGAGGTGATACCTGGTTAAGGGAAACCCCGCTAGTCGACAGTAGGATCTCGCCATCCAGCGGGGAAATACCACCGCCACCTCCCATGGAAAAACCACGCGGGGTAATGACCGAAGTAGTTGACGCGCCTGGAATCACGAACAATCAATCAATCCAAAGTTGTTCATATCTTGGCTGTCGAAAGATTTTGTAAGTGGTAACCTAGCGGTTATAGGCAATAGACACTTACTTGCAGTGTTCAGTTTCAAAATTTTAGTCATGAATCAGGCTCTAGTGCAACCATTCTGATTAATATGGTGGCAAATTCATAGATATTGCTCAAGTGAACAAGTAACGAACACACATGATCGCGCTTCTAGGCGTTTTAAAATGTGTAATTCCTTCATCAGGATCCAGTCAGTGTGAAAACCATCCCCTTATGATATATTTGTATTTTGTACCCTGGTACAGCTTGTAGCCCATTTGCAAGGAACAAACTCGCAACGTACAATCATATCCATCTCTTTAGACTTTTTCTAAGAAGAACCTAACAAACATCCCTTTACAGTCTGCGAAATCAAATGAATAGCGACAGAAAGAAGTCTAGCAAAATGCGTACGCTCGAAACGGATAAAGAAACTGTTTGAAAGACAATCACAATGCATCAAAACGAGAACCAATTTCCAGCGAAGAAAATTTCTAAAGGAACCTTATTCCAGACCGGATCATTAAAGACACCCAACAAAACGACGGACGTATTATACTTCAATAGCACACATTTAGTGAATTATCCACGCCACTACTCTTTCCAGCCGACAATAACAAAGCAGCGTGACGCTCATAAATAAACAGGCGCGACCGCAGCGGGGCGCAGCGGCGGCCAGCGGAACCCACCAGCAGAGCGCGCGCCGCTGCAGCTGCGCTTCCGGCGCGATTCGCAGAAGCGGCTGCGCGCACGGGAACCGACCCGCCGGCCCCGGCGCGGAGCGGCGCCGCGCGCAGAACGCTGGCGGGCGTTCCCACGACAGCCACGCGTCGCGCAGGGCGAGAGATCGGAATGCGCTGGGGGTGCAAGGACAGACAAAAGTACGATATATTCAATAAAGAATACTACGGACAATAAGGAATATCTACATGTTTTATTTTTGACCGAGAAGGTTTATATACTGTTAAATATGTTGTAACTACACTACATGGCGCTGTAGAACAAAACTAAATATTTACGTCAAATGCAACCCGCAACACATTCGGCTGGATTTTGTATCTAAATCGTTAAATAACTCCTAAACGATGCGTTCTAGGACCTTAAAAGCTAAACTTGTGCGGACCATTGCCTCAAAGAAATGTTTATCACATCGTAATCTACATGACGAGACTTTCTTGAATATTCTATTACATTTTTTTTCCGCCCAGAGTGGTGACATAACTCTTTTAGCCAATTATAGACCGGTAAGTCTTACGTCAGTTGTATGTAAGCTAATGGAACATTTGATAACTAACTATATTATACAAGAATGGGAACAAAAAGAATGGCTCTTTCAGGGACAGCATGGTTTCAGGAATGGTTTCTCTTGCGAGAGTCGGATAGTATCATTGTTTCAGGATACAGCAGATGAAGTTGATGATAGTGGGAGGGTGGACGCCGTAATAGTAGATTTTGCGAAGGCATTTGATGTTGTGCCTCACGACAAACTGGTTCATAAATTACTGCAGTCAGGTATTGACACCAGAGTTGTCGCGTGGATTGATGAGCTTAGAAAACAGATAGTGGATTGATGAGATAGAAAACAGAAAGTCCGAGTTGGACAACAATTTTCAAATCTAGCAAAGGTAACTTCAGGGATTCCCCAAGGAAGCCTCTCCTCTTTCTAGCTTTTGTGAATGACCTGCCAGACAATTTAATTTCAAAGGTACGACTATTTGCAGATGACTGTATATTATATCGAGTTATTCATTCAAAAGTAGATGAGGATATTTTGCACGATGATCTAAATAGATTACATCTCTGGGCGGAAAAAGATTGCATGACAATAAATAGTTCGAAAAGCAAAACCATCACATTTGCTAGGGGCCGCAAGTATACTGAAACTCAATACCGTTTAGGCAACGAAAATATTCCAAGAGTCGTGTCTTGTAAGCATCTGGAAATAATTTTTGATAGCAAATTGAGTTGGGAAAATCATGTAAACTTTGTGGTGGGGAAAGCGTGGAAATCTTTGCATTTTACTATGCGAATACTAAAAAAGAGTACTGCGAAAGCAAGAGAATTAGCTTATATATCTCTAGTTCGCCCATTAATGGAATACGGGACGGTTTGTTGGGACCCTTATAGAATCTCACAAAAGGAATATTTGAATAGAGTACAGAGAAGAGCATGTTAATTTATTTTCCGAAGCAATAGGAAGAAAGTAGAGTGGGAGTCACTAGAAATCAGGAGGGTTATGGCAAGACTCTGTGCTTTGTACAAAGCGTATGTCCGGTTATCCAGCTTGGAAAGATATCCGCATCCGGATCAGTAGACCCACGTACTTTAGTAGAGGGGATCACAAACACAAAATTCAGTTCAGGCCACAGAGAACAGATGTTGGAAAATTTTCCTTTACAAATAGAACTATAACGGACCGGAATAAGTTGCCTGCGACAGCCTTGGAACACTTTCCTCTAGGTGTTCAAAGATTTAAAAGTAAATTAACTAATGATATTTGTAAATTTTATTAGTTAGTAAGCTAGGTTCAATAGAATTGTTTATTATTATTAGTAATTATTGTTACCATTATTAGTATTGTGATAATTATTAGATGCATTATAGTTTATAGTACTCGTATTGACGTGTGGTGACGTGTTGTGAAGTGTGGTGCTATATAGAAGTAGAAAAGCAGTGAAGTGAAGTGTAGTGGAGTGCATTGTATAAAAAGTCGTATATGTTAGTATAAAGTATCTGTACAGGACCACCATAAATGTAAAATTAATGCGGGTATTGCTATTAATGCATTTTTTGTTAACATTGTTATATTATTATTATTATTATTATTATTGTCTTAAAATAATTTTAAGTTACATTGTATTTAATTCATAATTATAATATGTAGATATAATATGTAAATTTTAGTGTACCGCCACCAGGTTGTATAAACCTACCTGCGGAAATTATAAATATCTATCTATATCTATTTTTGCTGGTCTGGCGCTTCCCGATGTTACCTCATCTGCTCAGAGATGTGCAGAATCTGGAATTAAATGTGAATGAGAAGGACAGAGAGCGGCAGAGACAGACAAGGACAGGGACAGGGTGTGGAAGTGAGAGGGCGATGGGAGGGGAAAGAGGGAGATGAGCAGAACAACGCCTGCCAGGTTCTCCTAGTATTCAATAAGCAATGTGGAAATCAAATGAAGCGGATTGTGGTGTCGAGAGCACCAGTTTTGATTGATTAGTGGTTCCGGGCGCGTCAACTGCTAAGGTTGTTCCTGACGTAAGTGTAAGTAATGTTTCTTTCACGAGAGGTGTCGGTGATCTTCCCCCGCTGGATGGTGATATCCGGCGTCAACCTACCGCCGGCTAACGGGATTTCCCTCAACCAGGTGTCTCCCACCAGCGGGCACCTCCGCAGCCGGGTCAAGCTCGAAGCTCCTAACTACTCTCCCGGTGCGTGTGGTTGTGTAGCGCATGTATGTAAATGTGTGTGTAAGGGGTGTGGATAGAACAAGAAATATGAAGGGGAGATCGCGTGCGATCCATGGCCCATTTGTTAGGGTACTGCTCCGGCATTCGTTTGGTGTTGAACAAGAAACTACGGAAAACTGCTATTCAGAGCATCCGGTCGATAGAATTCTCCTACCATCGACAGGATTCGAACCGTAGGACCTCATGGTCAGAAGTACTGCATTCTACAAATTCAGTAATTGATGTCCTGAACCAACTATGCAGGTGCCAACATCATTGTTATTTAGCCAATGACATCCCGTGTAAGGCAAAGGCCTCCTTATATAAGAAAGGAGTAACCATTTCCTTCTAAAGAATGGTTAGGTTTATCAATTGGAGTTATTTTCGCGATTCTTAATTGTTGTATTATAATGTATAATTATTTTTTCATACAGTTCACACACATTCTTGTTCACAACTGAATAATTAAGTTGTCTAGTTAACGCAATCCACACACTTTAGAATATACTAGGAAAACCCGGCAGATGTTGTTCTGCTCTTCATCTCCCTCTTGCCCCTCCCAGCACCCTTTCTCACAGTCTCTCCCACCATAACTCTGACCCCGTCTGTCTGTTTCTGTCGCTCTCAGTTCTTCTTATTCACATTTACTTGCAGATGCTGCATGTCTCTGAGCAGGGCGAGGTAATATCGGGAAGCGCCGGACCAGCAAAAATGTAGTAGAATATTTGAGAAGAGCTCATTTTGTAGATTACGATGTGAGAAACGTTTATTTGAAGTCTTAGGCCTCAAAATTTTAGTTTTTAAGGCGCTGGAACGCCTCGTTTATGAGTTATTTAACGATATAGAATCAAATAATGCTGCCGAATGTCTTGGGGTTACATTTGACGTAAATATTTTGTTTTGTTCTACAGCGTCATGTAGTAGAGTTACAACACAATTAACAGCACATAAACCTTCTGGGTGAAAAAACACCAACAAGTGTCAACTTCCATGGAGATCAGTCCAACAGTGCCTGAGTTTAGCTCTCATATATATATATATATATATATATATATATATATATATATATATATATATATACCAACATACAGTTTTATGTGTATAGAAGAAGAAGAAGAAGATTCTCTAACGCCACTTGACATTGTTCGTAACTAATCATTATAGTTTCCAATTAGGTCATAATAGTTTGTAATACCTGGCCTGCTTTTTAAGTTCATCTCCTTTGTATTCCTCCATTCCTCCAACCTAATCTATATGTAATATGGTACAAGCAACATTCAGGAAACAATAAATTAATCTATATTGACTGGTCAATCTTACTAGGAAGGCCAGAGAGGCCTCCACCGCCTTCCCTCCCCTCCTCCGACCACCCTGCAAGCGGTCGGGCCGCGGCCGGCCCGCGTCAGGGCGCGGCCCGCTCGGTCCCACGCTACGCACAAGGGCGCGCCCAGATGCGGCCACCGCCGATTGCCGATTTATGACCATCTCACAAAGTACTTCCGACCCCTCCTGCCCGCGTCCGGGCCGCGGCCGGCCCGCGGAGGCCGGGCCCGCACGATCCCACGCTATTCAAAAAGACACACAAAGACACACTTAGCTGCAGCCCTCTCGCCGACCGGCCAACTTAACACACTCGTCTTCTGTCTGCCGTGATGCGCACACGCTCGTTCGTGCAGCTCCAACAACTTTTCTATCGTTCGCATGTGAACAATAACTGTGTGGTGGGCACGAACCCTCTAAAAATCCTTCTAACAACGGTGCCGCTAATATCCGGCAACATATCTATAACTAATTGTGTCAATCTCATTTGGGAACACACAATTGTGGTGCGCACGCCTTCTTGAATTACTACATTGGTTGTGCCGTTCCTACACGGACAACGCTCAAACTATCGCGGGGTGTCGAAGAAGTGATTGTCTTCAACCGCACTTCGAGTTTCTCCAGGGAACTTCCAGACGTCCGAGTGCGTCGCGGAACTATCGACGCATCTAATGCTGACGACCATCAACGGAGACTTGCGGCCTGACGCCTCTCCATGCATAGGTGTACTCCAGCCTGCAGCCGCTCTAACCACAGATGAGTGTCAAAATCCAGTAAAACCTTTGCAAAACTTTATAACTAAATTCCTCACGGCAACTTAAAACTAAAGTCATCAAAACTTGTCTTGAAATTGTCTTTTACAAACTTCATTCAATTATCAGTCTTAACTACTTATATGTCAACAGTTAATTTTCAAGTCAATTCATTGCATGCCAAGTCAAAAATTGTATATTGTACATAGTTATAAGTTATTCATCCATTTTTCATTTAGATTAAGGTAATCATAAGATCAGTGTATTGTTTTGCATCTAAATACAAAATAAGTGAAAATCACAACACGTTTTAATGAACTACCAGAATCCACTTGCTCCTCCGCCTGCAACCAGGCCCGCTGTGCAGATTAGCTGCGCAGGATAAAACATGACAATAAAATAATCTTTATTGTTCCTCTTACTCCAACTGGTTCGGTGTTGACCATCTATTTCCGTCTCGTTCATTCTTGTCTTTCATTCTTTTAGTCTTCGGTGGTTGTTTAAGCGATTTACAGATGTTTCTGTTTTGTGATAATTGTTGCCAAGAGTAACCTGCTGCAATTTTCAGTTCATCTGGCCATCTTATCCTTTGTCTTTCTCCATTCCTCAAACTTATTCTTCACGTAATGTGGAAATCAAATGAAGCGGCTGGCGGTGGCGAGGGTAGTTGTGGCGGAGATGTGGCGTTGGTGATATGTTGTGCAAAGTTATTCACGTTTTCTGTAGGATGTCTACGTATATTGAAGAAGTAAAATTCACAAATTAATGAAAAATAAGCAAAAAGTACCAAAGAATGTTTGGTGTCTCATTCATCACAATGGGCATTACAGTAATGGGTTCATTGAAGGACAAACATGTTGCCAGGATGGCGATAGGGTTGTGGTGATGGTGATGGCGAAGATGCAGGTGGTGATGGAGGCGGTGGCAGTGGAGGCGGTGTCGCGGATGAGATGGGTGTCCGTGTGGGGTTTTTCACCATCATCATAATATTAAAGAGCATCGTTTTATGTTAATTGAACGGAGAAAAATGTACGACACAATGAATTTACGAAGATAAGATAATTAAACGCATTTGTACATTTCTAGATTTTTCTACAAAATACAAAAAAACAAAAATATTTTACAATAACATATCGATGCAGAAGAATGTAGGTTTTGGAACAAGAACGAAAACAATTTCAGACACACTACAATAAAGCTTCATTTATTAAAACACAATAAGCGCCATCTAACAGAATCTATCAGCTACACTAGTAGTACTCATGTCGTCATATCGTTTTCACCGTCAGTTGCAATCACTGATACAATCATTCGATCATGTTGCTACCGCGCCACAAGCAACGTAATACGTAGGTCATTCAATAATTAAAGAGGCAAATTGGTCTGGAGAAAAAACAGTAGATAGGACAAGTTTGGTAATTTTAGAGCTTTAAGTTGGAATCACTGGGATGAGCCCTGACCATCTGGAGGATCAGCATCGTTGTGTTCATAACCTCAAAATAAGTTGAACGATAGCGATTCTATTTGAAAATTCCACATTGGTTGAACAACATGGCTGACGGGCTGACATTTTAGAATTTTTTCACTCATTTTCGTCTGGATGTTGTGAACTAACGGGACAGCCACATCAATGAGATACACCTTCTGGTTTTTCTTGTCATGCCATAGAATGTCCGGTTTATTAGATATTTAGACATCGGTCCGGTTTATTAGATACTTAGGTTATTATTACTAGCATTATTATTATTATTATTATTATTATTATTATTATTATTATTATATAAGAAAAATTGTCCATTTTATTTTTGACGCAATTTTCGAAGATTAGCTCCTGCTACTGAACCAGAAAATTAAGATCATCCACAGGCCACAGCCCATCATTCTGGAGAACAACAACCATACTGACTCTGTTTGCGCAAATCCACATTTTTAAACACTTGAAATACGAAAATTTGCTATTTAGCTGTTCACTAATTTTGAAGATAAAATTATCAGAAATGAATTATTAGAGAAGTCCATTGTTGATACCACTTATAGATATTATCTGCCCTTCAGTCAAGACAAAACAAACTTCACCTGACACTTCCCGCTACCGTTTTCGCTTTTAATCGCACACGAGGCGCCTTCCCTCCGTTCCGGTCGTTACCCTACTAACAAAGTCCTGCGTATTCCTTTCGGTTTCGGCGGGCAGCGCCAGCCAGCGGTGCCGGTTCGATGTCCGCCCGCCGCCGGGGCGCCCGCCGCTGTGCGTGGCCTCCGCGAGGTGGCGTCGGTCACGCCCCGCGGCGCCCCAATTCAATTGTTCCGGCGGCGGCGCCGCGGCGGCACGCGACGCGCCGGAAGAGCCGTCACGCAACGCCGGCCGCCGCCGCCAGGGTGCGCCGCCGCTGCGACGGCGGGGGCGCGCCTGCGTGCGTGCGTGCGTGCGCTTCGGAAGAGAAGCCATCCGCTGCAGCTTGCGCTCGATGCGACATGCTAGTCTTTCGGCAGTAGTAGTAGCTCTGAAGAAGGCCACAACAAACATGGCCGAAACGTCAGCTCATTCGGCGGAGACGCGGCTCATCCCGGGCAGCCATGAATCTAATGACTCAGGCCGCGGAAGCTTACGAACTCAGCTTGCGCTCGCCCATAAGCAACGGGTGCTGACAAGCGGACGGTTGTTGCTTTTGCTGGGCTACAAAGGGAGCTGAGTAGTCATTCAGGTCGATATAGAACAAAAACGGACGAGATTGGTTGATTGGTGTTTCCGCTCACCCCAATTTCTGTGGTCATTAGCTCCGTAGGTGTTATGCGTGTTACATCCCGGAAGGTGGTGGTGTTCTACGCTGGAATGTGAGATCAGGCACCTCAGCACACGTCGGTTTGTGAGGGAATTTCTCTCTCCAGGTGTCACCCCTTGCGGGGCACCATCTCAACCACCGCACGGTCGGACGGATGATGTTGATGCGAGTCATTCAATACTTTTTGTTATAGCACTTTTTTTAAGGTCGCTGGTTAACAACGTGGGCATATAGCGACCACTGTGATTGTTTTAACTGCAGGGGGAAACTGTAGGAAGAACATGTAATGAGAACATGAACACACACAAACACCCATGTCCTAGTCGGTATTCGAACCCGCAACCCTACGAGCCTGGTTAGCTACGGCCCTTCAACCTTCGCGATCTCGGCTATTCATGCCCCCTAATACCTCTTTATAACAAAAAAAATTATATAAATAAATACTTTGCTTTGCAAAGGAACACTTTTTCCGCTCTTATTGCATCTTTCACCACCACTCTTTCAAGTGTTTCGATTTGATTGAATTGTCTTATTAGAGTCGGCCGATAAGACCTCACCCTTCCTTTACTTGGTAGCGTTAAGTAAATCTAAGAGTACAGTGTTACCAAATATTATTATGAATGGTATTAGTATTTTCAATATTACAATTACTTCTGTAGCGGTAGCAACAACGACATTCACGAGAGTAGCAATGACTACCGTAAACAAGAGCACCGAATTACAAGTCTCCCTTCAATGCTAAACATTATTAAGAAGCGGACCGATCTTCAGCCGCTAGTTGCACACACTTCTGAGTACCTTCGTATGCCAGGTTTTAGACCAAGGAAGTTAACAGTTGGAACGTCTGGGTGAGAGCGTACTCTCCACAACTTCGAAAGCCGAAAAGTCTTAAAAATGGGTCCCGAGGGTGTGGCACAACTATTGACACCTCTTGAATACCTGGATCGAACTCCACTACAGTCTGGGGAAGAATTGGACGACGCGTAATCTTTCCTTCTCAATCAAGCAAAGATAAAATCCTTCGTATGCCTTCATTTAGAGAAGTAAAGTCGGCTGTCCCATGTTGAAGATTTACTGCCTGTCAAAGTTTCTCAAGTCTTAAAGAAACCCCCTGAGGTAAACTCAAATCACGTGTTTCATCGCTGGAGAAATGCCTTCATTCTCTGCTAGATGGCCAAACAAACGTAGCGGAATTCGCGTGGTCAGGCGGAAGAGTAAGACTGTTGCTCTAGGACTCGTCACGTAAAATAAGACATCGTTGAATTGAATTAATGAAGCCCTAATGTCTCATCCTTAAGAATTCCCAATGGACCCCCCACTCTCATATGTCCCCATCTTCATCCCTATTTTTAACAAGCGTCTGATAACCAAAATGTAGCCATCTGCAACTTTTCCCATCAAGACACTATGTCCTTCCCTTGGTGGAGAAATAACAACATATTCATATAAATATATAAATGTTATTTTCATCAATTATTACTACCATTATCAGAATGTTTTGACCCTCTACTTTTCGTATAATGGACAATATGCCAAAGTCAATCAACTCATCTACCAAGACTTTTATAACAGTCTGAACACAATCTGACAATAGCAAGAGAGAAAGCGTATCACTCACAAAGTATCATGAGACATTGTGACAGTGTTTCTGCCGAATATACCTATTCATATCTACATCGCCGACGCTCTTACCACACCATCAGTATCCGTTGCCACCTTTGTAGATGATATAGGAATCTATCCCACAAACCGAGACATAGAAACAGCAATAGAGGATCTTCAAAATCTCACCGTATTTTCCGATTGGCACAAAAATGGCATATTCACATAAACTCAAACAAGAGTCAAGGAAAGTTTGCACGCTTATAAGACCCCTCGATCCATCCACACTCACCTACTAAAACCACAAAGTAATGCTCAAGTGATAACTCATATGGAGAGCAAATATATCATACACGGAATTTCACTGGCCACTAGAATAACACATGAGTTATATCCCCTACATAAGAAATCATCCATACTTCAATTTCACACATCAATCATCTGTGCAAATATCTCTACCAAACAATGATTCGACCAATGTTAGGCTATGCATCTCCACTCTGAGCTGCAACATCCAAAACCAATATTCTCAAAATCCAAACCTTCCAAAATAAATACAAGAATAATCATAAAAGCACCCTGATGTATCTCAAACACCCTGATTTGATGAGACACCCAGCTCCATCAAGAACTCGGTATCGCCCCCGTCACTGTAAATTTCTCCCTTCTATCTGCAAAATTCTGTAAAACAATTTCTCGAATACCGTCAGTTACCCACTTCAAACTGGAAAAACAGAACCCTCATCGAAAATGCTTGAACAGAAAACTGCCCAGAGAATTTTTTGACCCTCCTTAGGTAAACTGGACACGATAATGTAATGTGCCCTTGAAATAAAATAAACTTAATAATAATTCAAAACGTCAATATGAAAATCGTTCACTGCATGAGTTGCACACAGCTGCTGAGAGCCACAGGTCAAGCAAGGAATAAATAAATAAAAAATCACTTAACAACAATGTTCACTATGTTCATTTACGAATAACACAATACCTTGGTTGGTTGTATATCATGCCAAGTATGTGATAGGGTTTTCTCCTTGCAAATTCTGCCTAATGCGCTGACACTTACTGCATGAACTATCCCCAACAATAGCACACAGTGGCCCAACGATGGTATGTCAAAATTAACAACTACTTAGATTGATATTTTTACAATGATTATTAATGAAAACATACTTCTATACCATTTGGTAGGATACTGTGCACTTGGCGAAAAATACTCATCAATTTCAGGACAAATTATTTTAATGTTGTGCATTGCAATAATCATTTATTCGTGATCTCTTTAAAAGTAATATGCATCTATCAAAAGCAATTAATCTTTTTCTCTCTAGGGAAGGATCACCTCTGCAAACATTTCAATGTTAAACTAATCTCGAAGTAGATAAAATTCCTTTTTGATTTCTCATTTAAATATTCGCTGTAGAAAGTCAAAGAATAAATGACATGGCAGCAAAAAAAACTTTCTCCCGATTGTCATTAGATAAGTGTTTGAAAATGGTTCAAAAGTTGCCGAGAATTTTCAATATTTATCCTGAAAGGTTTTCTCTTGAAAACTACCAATATTTGCTCCAAAAATACTCATCTTTTAAAGCAACGCGTAATCTGTTAAAAACAAAAGCAGATTATCGCAGGAACGCACAATCCAGACATTAAATTCTCGTAATGTGTTTAAACGTTTCATTTGTTTAATTGATGGGGATTAGAGATACTTTATTTTTTGTAATCCTTGCTTACCCAGTAGTAAAATACTTGTTACAAAAATCCATCTGTAAATTTCTGTTTTATTTTTAACTTTATTTATGTATGTGTGTGGACTCATTGATCAATGGATTTCACCGTTTGAAAGGTCTGCGTATCCTCACAGCAACAAGAATATGAACAAATGTTACATCGCATGAAACGTTTTTCGGGTGTTTACTTCTAATTTGTAGCAAATTTCGGTGTTATTTTTGGCAATCTATCGATATTAATTCTCACAATATTAGAATCCAAATTCCATGAGCTTTTTTCTAGGATTTGCAGTAATACGAGTATTTATACAAGCTACGACATTGATGATTTAATTTCCGCTTGAGAATTGGTATCTTTGTAATGATTATTTATATTGAGTACGGTCAGTATGAAAAAAAATTGGAATGTAGATGTTTCGTTTCATCCATTGCTAATGCAGCGTGGAACTTACTTATCAAAATAGGTATGACTTGATGCTTGATAATGTGTAAACACCCCATTGGTTTAGTGTCTTGTTTCCTACATTGAGGGAAAGAAAAAATGTATAAATTGCATAATTCAGGGGAAGACATTACGCTACATTCATAGCGTTCATCACAGAAAACTACACTTCATTCATCCGTAGGTACAACATACTACGCCACACACTGCACTACATTTAGATGATAACGCTACTTTCTCTATGGAAGTTTTTAGAGACTGATTCAGTTCTACTTTGGGTTGAAATAATATTAGAAAATAATTTACAATGTCATTATAATAAGTAAATTTTGTTCAGTTCCACAACAGAGAAAGGTCGTGTTCTAAATAAAGACAGCATTCTGCTTTACTTCTTATCAATTGATGAATGTATATAGAACTTTTTGTATCAAAGATTTGGTAGTGTTGCCATGTATTTATTAAGAGCGATTTGTCGGTACAGGAAGCATGATGATAATTTAAAACGTCCTCTAATCGGAATGAAATGGGTATCCATTTAGAAAATCGTCAGTTGTATGTACGGTTGCAAAATATTAAAATTGTATTTACGACTGAACATGTTTTACGGCTAATTTCACGTGAAATTTGTGGGATGGAATTCAATTTATGTTCTAATTCAACAGACACACAACAACCAGTTGGATGTAAAAACAAATTTAACGTACAAGCTTTCTCCTTCTTTCACTGCGACAGCTATGGAGATTAATTTTTACGTAATGTGTACAATGGACCCACATGTATAAAAAATCTAGAGTAACAATGGCAAACATTTTCTCTTTACTGTATCGGTGTATCCCTTTTTGTCATGACGCATCATTTCCTTCTCTTTCACCAACATTGGTTTTGAATGCGCGTCGTGTTAATCAACTGGGAGTACAGGAAAATTAGGCAATTTTAGCGTCATTAATTTCAATACGAATTTCCGCGTTCGGTGGAATTTCAACAGAAAAAAATTGAATGTACATTTCTCGTGAGAATTGCTTATATTAAAACATCAATGAGAGATGGGCCCTGAAATAACAAAATGTGTGTGCTAACTGGCGAGCTTCCCGACGTAAAACTCTGAGCTCGAGGGATGTGGACAGCGACGAGCAGAAAGAGAAAGGAGGGGGGTGAAGCGCGCGGGGGAGGGGAGTGTGACACCTGGCAGGGCGTGGAGACGACGTCGTCTGTCTTGGCGAGAGCGGGGTGGAGATGAGCAGGGCGGAGGTGGGGATGGGCAGGGCGGTCGCGGGGTGATGGGCGCCGGGAGTGGTCCAACGGTGATCAATCTCCTGTGCCGCAGGCCTCCGGGGAAGCCGCTGCGCTCACCCTGCCTCCCCTTCCCGGGCAGCGCACCCTCGCTGGGTTTTTTCCGCCGCTCCTCTCGGACGTGGAGTGGGGGGGGGGAGGTTTGGTGCGGTCCGGTGACCGCGCCCTGGGCGCGTCCAACTCTCGGCTCCGAAACCACTTTTATTCCTTGGTGGGAGATGCTTTGCCTCCGTTCTTCGAGTGTAATCATTTTGCTGAATAAAAATGTAATCGTATATTATCTTCAGAAAACAACCAACATAAAACAACTAATAACTTCAAATAAAAAATTATCTACATTTGAGAAATCTCGAGTACGATATCTCAGCACAAACTCTGGTAGTTTCAATTGATATTTTTTACAAGTTCTGCAAAGTCTTCCGAAACTGTGAGTAAAAATTCGTTCGACATTCAACCTCAGATATACTCTAAGAGACACCAAAAATTAGGCACAATAATGGTATCTAAAGTTTAGAAAAACAGTTGATTCCCAAATGTGGATTATTACTGTTTGCCTATGTGCTAAATTTTTGTAAGAACTGACAATGCATCAATGTTATTTTATACATTAGGGCAGTGTAGACGCATTGCAGAGTACCATGTTAAGGCAAATTAAGTTTCTCTATGCATCAAAATTACAAATTGAGTACTGATATGGAAAGTTTTCAAACAATGTCGTTAAAACTTCCACAACGACGAAATTTGTGAATGCGTCGAGTTGAAGAGAAGGTTAAAGAGAACAGACGATTCTGTTTCATTATATCCAGTTCATTTTTTCAATTCTTGATTCCAAGATAGGTGTTCTTCAAATCGGTAAAAAGCTATTACTATATTATGGTTAGCATAACGGGTGGCATTCTTCTGGGTTGACCAAATACTAAAGTGAGTAACGTGTTATAAAATGCTCTAGACAACTAGAGTTATTGGATGTGTCTAGAGGTAGTTACAGTGGTTAATTTACGAAAACGGATTTTACTTTTTCGGGCTTGCTTTCGTACTCTCATCTTTTTAAATTATACTTGCAATAGCATACTTTGTTTGCAAGAGAGTATATAAGATGTGAAGAGACTTAATTCTTAGTTCCTGAATTTCACTTTATCGTTAGATGATTTGGATTTCGTAATACAATATATTCTCAACATCATCTTTAACGAGATACCTTCCCAAAGGAGAATAATTTGAGTATTGTTTCATAAAAAGATTTATCCTGAAACTAGTGCAAATATCGTGTGTTGAAAGAACATGAATGTTTTGTCACGTTCTTTACTTGATTCATTATTTCCTGTTCCCTGGCACGTCAACGGCTATGGCCATTATTTTCGTATATGTAATGCATGTTATTTTCACGGGAAGGGGCGGTGTTCTTCCATCACTGGACAGAAAAATCCAGCTCCAACCTACACACGAGCTACAGGGGTTTTTCACATCTAGGTATCTCCCATCAGCCGGGCACCGCTCCAGCCGGAAGAAGCACCAAGCTCGCGATATATGAGGTAGGTAGTCATGTCAGCCATTCTTTACTTCATGAAAGTGAAATTCAAGGAAACTAACACATAATTTGTGCATTATACATGTGCATGTTCTATATTCAAAGTTGGATGTTCGTGTCCTCACATACAAAATAGAAACGAGCTCACAAGAGGTGAAAGATCACAGAGACATTTTTGTTCTTTCCTTTCGCCTCAGTCAGAGAGGGAGGTTCGCGAAGATTAACATTCAAAAGGGCGCCTCCGCGACTGTTGACATATGTCATCATCCACTTACGGAGACGCAAAGAGCGTTCCCCTCCGTCACAGGCCGGTGCGTGACAAGCAAAACCAAGGGATTCCGAGGGAACAGGTGCCGTGCGAGGAACAGCAGAACCCTTGGGCGGACGTCCTTCTAAATACGTACATGTGTATACCTGAAGGACGTTTCTACATACTCGGTGCACAAGAAAATGACACAGCTGAAAGATCATCATTTTGAAATCAGGGAAATAATGTGAGAAAAGAAACATACTTTTAAGTAGTAACATTTTAAAGTTATTTTGAAAAACAGATAGCAAATAGAGTGTATACGGCTCTACTGGAGATAAAACATACTCAAAGAACGTACACAATGTGTTTGAGAAGTGTCACTTCTTTATGTAGTGACGATATGTGTAATTGCACGTGCGATTTTTCATTGGAGCAAAAGTATTTTTTTTCTATTTTTGTTGCGTAATTAAACACGTGCATAAAGAAGTTTGAGATCGATCTACAACTATCAATCTCACGGGATTGAAAATTGTAATTGAACTCTAATGTTCAGACATAACTTCCATGCCGGGGAGAATGATGTTCGAAGCCATCATCGTACATAACAGAATTTGTAGTTCACAACATGAACTAGGTCTAGTCTCTTAATTGATTTATGACACACATATAACGACATAATAACTTGTTTCTACTAAATCATCAAGTAGCTGATAAACAATACTTATGAATTAAAGAGCAATAAATAATAATAATAATAATAATAATAATAATAATAATAATAATAATAATAATGCCTTTATTAATGGGGGGAGGCTCAGGCCATAGGGCCTGCTCTTCCGAATACTCCTAACCACTCAATCTACATTAATACAGAGAAGTAATATTTTAAGAGGGGGAGGGCCAGCTGTACATTTACATCTGGGAGAGCAAAACTAGGGACCACCCCGGCATACGCCTTAAGCGATTGAGTAGACCCAGAAAACCTCAATCAGGATGGCGGCTAAAGGCCGAAACATTTAAAAACAAAGAGAGAAGTGAAAGAGAGGGGAAACACAGATGGAAATGAAGAAGAAAGGCCGAAGAGAAAGAAGAAAAGGAGAGAGACTAAAAGGGGGGGACAACTGTACATTTATGACTGGGAGTGCAAGACAAGGGACCATCCCGGCGTGCGCCTTAAGCGATTGAGTAAACCCAGAAAAAATCTCAATCAGGATGGCGGCTTAGGGCTGAACATTAATAGAGCAGAATATATACACAGTAGAGAAAGAGAAGAGAAAGATGTTCGGAGTGGGGCGAGTCAAAAAGAAAAAATGGGAAATTTGTGAGAGAAAGGGAAGGGAGAAGAAGCGAAGAAAAGGAGGAAGAAAAAGTAGGCGGAGGACGTGAAGTTTATTCCAGAGACGTTACATCAAGGTACATTCGGTTTACCACTTTACATAAGTATAAAATCATTTTTAACACCAGAGGAGTACAATACATTATAGGCTAATAGTAACAATAATTTAAAATACAATATTGACAGTATTCAGGAACAATATAAAAGTATAATAGAATCCTAACATCAAATTGTATTTATACCAATATATTGCAGTAAAGATTATGATGATAATAGAAAAGTAGCTACGAGTATAAGTACTTTTATCTGGAATGTCGCTAGTCACTTATGTATATTTTATTTAAACAATTCCATTAATATACACTGAAAATTATATGATTGTATTAAATAATTTACAGGGTGTGATACAGAATGGGAAGTGAAGAGAGTAATGAGGTATGGGATGGAATTTTGAATTTAGAGAGTGCGGAAAGTACAGCATTTAGAGGGTGCGGTGACCGGGTGCTTGGAAGTGGGAAAGGTCTGGTGATTGAAGATGTTAACAGCCATTCTGCATGGCATTATTCCTTACCCATGTGGTTAATTCATTTTTGAATTTACGGAAAGTATTTGAATGTTTTAGACTCGCTGGTAGTTTATTCCAGGCTCGGATAACTGTAATGGTGAATGATCTACTGAACGAAGTAGTGTTGTGACGTGGTACACAAAGCAGTGCTGAATCACGAGCTCGATTTAATTTCAGAGGATTGAAGTTACTTATAAGACGTGTTACATGTGTACCGTTTAAAATTTTATAAAGAAGAAGTAGAGAATGAAATAACCGCCTTTTGTCTAGAGTAAGCACAATCAATAACGCTTTTTGAACAACAGGTAAATAGAAAGGGAAGAACGTAATCGGATGATCGTATCACTAGTAAGCGTTATCTGAAAGAAATATCAAATATATTAAACAGGTTACAAAGTTGGGATATTTCCGAAACCATCAGCGTACATAACAGAATTTGTAGTTTACAACATGAACTAGGTTCTCGCCTCTTAAAATGATTTACGACACCGACATAATGACATAACAACTTGTTTTTACTAAATCAATCTATCCAACTTGCAGATGTCCATCTCAGTCGGACGAGTATTTGTTAATTCCTAGTGCGTCAATTAATTAGATGATGTAAGTACGTATAGTGTATTTTCCACCCTAGGAGGTGCATGTGTTCGTTCGTCGCTGGAAACGTGAAACCTGTCGACGAAATACAGGCCAGTATGCCTTTCTCTCCTTTAAGAATACCTCCCAGCGATTCATTTTCAGAGTCGGGACAAACTATATGTTCCCGATACGCGGAATAGTGTAGTTCATGTATGTGTAAGGGGAGAGAAGGAGCCAAAATGAGAAAGGAAAACGTGCGTGTGTCTGTGGTCCATTTGTTAGGATATTTACAGCTCCGCCATTCGCCTGATATTGATCGATGAAAATGCGGAAAACTTCCAATCAGAGCAGCCGGCTCCTTCTGCAGCTAGTGGTTGGATTAAACCTATTCATAACAATCGTATTCTTCTATTTTATTCAAAGTTTATTTCTCTTACTTGACATCTGACGAATTCAATTGGTAAATTAAATCAAGCGCTCTAATTTTTAAACAATAGAAGTCTCTGGAGCCAAAGGCACATACGATTCTGCCCTTCTCTCGTGTTATCAAAACACTGTAAAGCAGTTAATACAAAGTCTTTGTGCAATGAAGCTCCGCCCGTTTTAAAAAATAGACCGAGTAGCAGCAAGTAGCCAGGAAGCCAAAAATGTTTTCAGATATTACTTTTTTCTTGAAAATATCGACAAAGAAAGCATCGAAAACGATAAAAGTGGATGCGTACTTAAACATTCCTTTTTCAGTTTTCAAGTGACTCACCAGAAATACATGATATTAACTCGAACTAAATAAGCTCGAGAAGGACACACCTTGCAGATGATCCCAACAGTCTTAGAGTTCTGTATCCCAAATCATGGAATAGGAATTTGGACGAAACATTTTGCTGGTGAGACGAAATCATATTTGGTGTCGGCAATTTATGGTCAAGGATATCGACATGAAGGGTTGAGTAGAAATTAAATTTCAAATAGTGAACAACGCATAACATATTTTTATAATGAAATTAACAATGAATAAAATGTAATGTATTTATGGCATTTAAGTTCTTGTAGAAAGTCAGTGTTGACAACGTTTTTTCAGGACTGACTAATATCGAAGTGGAAGTACGTACAATACACACACGCACGCATACACACACTTTTTGGGTGGAAGTCCTTGCCTCGCAATAGAATGTATAGCTGAAATTCAACAAATAGATAAAGAAAAATTCAGATAACACTTTTCTGCAAACAAAACGAAAGATGTGTAGTGCGTAACACTTAAGTTATGTTAGAAGAAGAGGGGATCGAAATCACTACAACAGAAAGTAGGGGGGCGTCGGAAGGGAAAGCCGGGAGCAGGTGAAGCAAATCCCTAGGGACACACGTGCCGGAAAGGGGGCGGGGAAGGCTCGGCGAGGGTGGGGGGGCGACGGGCGTGAGCGATTCGGCGTTATTTCAAACCGAATCAGGAAGTCCTGGGAAATTGGTTCCCGCTTGAATTGCCCGCTGCTGAGGGAACATAAATTCTGCACGGACCGCCGGTCGCCGCGCCGTCCACCCTCAGCCGACCCTTGTCGTCCTCTCTGGACGTCTCAGCAGTGAATTCTGCGATGCAGTACTGAATTTTTTAGCAATACTGAGTGTTTTACCAAATCCAACTTATGGAAGATTATGTTATATTTGACATACTTCTACGGTCTATATGACAATCACACTAATGCGCACGTAGAAGATTATTCAGACTTTTAGTTTTTCTTTTTTTTTTCGACGAAAAGATGTTAAAAGTCAAAAAAGAGAACTTGTTAGTAAACTTCTTAATTATCAGTTACTGACTTTAATGTAGTTGAACAGCAATACAAATTTTACTCTACGGTTTCCTTCAGTGAATTAAAATCGTTCTACATTCTGAATGTCAGTCTTTCCCCTTCAGCTATCATTTTAGCAATTCAATATTTTTTCAAATCTGAAAGTTCAATGGCCACGTTAAACAAGGAAAGATTTTAACAGGAAATCCGAGAGATAGTATTATAATATAACTAGTTGTCTGTAGCATCAAAAGCTCCTCACGTATTTGTCACTATTTAAAATGTACTTTTTTCCCCTCTGTGTAACAGCTCAGATTGGGCATTGGTTTAACATCCAAGTTCTTGCACTAACCGCGGATTCTTTTTCGCGCCATAGACAGCTTCACATCAAGGTTTCAACAGATTCAGACATAATATTGAATGACATTGTAGCATTAGTATCACAGACAAACAGTACGAAGTTATGCATTTGTATACCTTTAATTACAGTTTAATCGTATTAAATTGACGTCAATTACACAGTGAACAGTGCAGTTCTCCTCCATGCTCTTGCAGTTATTCTCAGGGTATGAGGCAGTGAATAGGCACTCGCAGTTGCGTGTTTCGAGGGGAGCTATTGTTCCGTTTAAAGAGAAACGCCTCCTAAGGTAAACGTCAATGAGTGGCGGATCCATTAATTGATTTCACTGCAAAGCCTCTGACCGGGAGGTTCTAGGGTTTGAGTCCCGACGGCGGCAGGATTTTTGACACTAGCTAAATAGGACGAATGTCTGGAGGAGAATTCTAGCCGCCGGGTACTCCGACCAGAGTTTTCCAGGGTTTCTCCTGACAACTCCAGACAAATGGCGGGGCAGTACCCTAACAAATGAGCCACGAAGCGCGCGCGATCTTTCCTTACTCTTCCTTGTCCTATCCTTACCCCTTACGTACACACTTACATGCACTTCACTACCACATAAGTCGGGAGGCCATTTTAGTACGTAGAGCTTGTCTCAGCTAGGGCGGTGTCCCGGTGGTGGAAGATACTGTGTTCAGAAGAAAAGCCCATAGGTCGACGGGTAGGTCGGCACCGGACATCGTCATCCGGCTTGGGAAAATAGCCGCCACCTGCCGTGATAAAAACATTCACTGCACTTCTGGAGCTCTGAGACGAGTGGACCGACGCAGCCGGGAAAAGCTGTAAGCTCCCGACCAATCTCCAGGAAACTGTGTTAATGTAGTCCGTGTAAGTGTAAGTGTGTGAAAGTTAGGGATAGATAGATAGATAGATTTATTAGTTCGCTTTGAGCTAATGCTCGGTGGCAAACATGACAATTAGAATTAGAACAATAAAACCATTAACAATTATAGTTACCATTAGAATTAGAGGATATCCTAGTTCTAATTAATTTCTAGTTATCTCTAAATTGACTACTAGTTTCACTAACACTTCACTTCACTTCACTTCACTTCACTACACTACACTGCACTCCCCTTCACTACACTACACTCCCTCCCCTTTCACTACACTACACTTCACTTCACTGTATAACGCTAATATGTAATAATAATAAAAATAACAAAAACTATATACAATAATAATAATAAATTAAGAATTATACCAAAGCTAAAAGCAGTGTTAATAATGGTGATATTTATATCAGTAATAATAATAATAATAATAATAATAATAATAATAATAATAATAATAATAAAGGTAATTGTCTCAGTATTGATAGTGATCTAAATAGAATTTAGTATGTTTTTAAATTTGCCTACATTAGAAGGAAGAGCCTCCAGTGCTTTTGCAGGTAGTTTGTTCCAATCTACTATAGTGCGATTCACAAAGGAGAACTTACCTACATCAGTTCTTTGCTTTCTACATCGTATTTTCCACGGATGGTCTCCTCTGCTTTTGTAATCTGGTTTATGCAATCTCTTACCGATATCTGCCCATGCTGTGTCTCCTCTGTAAGTCTTGTACATTACGCATAAACGCGCCCGTTCTCTTCTCTTAGAAAAGGACTCCCATTTTTCTCGTTCATCAACAATGCGCCCATGATTTGAAAACTTACCGGCCCGTTTTTTAATTTTATCTAACGCCTCAATTTGCCCTTTCCTGAACGGGTCCCAGCATGCTGATCCGTATTCTAAAATAGGACGAACAAGTGTAGTATATGCTAGGGATCGGGCATTTGGACTACTATTTTTTAGGATACGCATTACAAAGTGAAGTGCTCTCCAGGACTTTTTTACCGTATTGTTAATATGATCCGACCAATCCAAGTCGCTTCTCAGGACCAAACCCAAATACTTACAGCTTTTTACACGTGGTATAACGTTGGTTCCTAATTCATAATTGGAGTGTACATTTGAACGACACTTGGTAAAACAAATGAATTTACTCTTTTCCGGATTTAACTCCATCTTATTTTTGCACGCCCAGTTCCATAAACAGTTTAGATCGTTCTGTAAAAAATTTTCATCCGAAGATGAGCCAATACTCCTGTATATTATACAATCATCGGCGAAAAGTCTAACTTCCGATTTTATTCCAGTTGCAATGTCATTAATGAACGCTAAAAATAGTAGTGGCCCTAGCACACTCCCCTGGGGGACCCCAGAAGTTACATCGACTTTTGATGAATATTTATCGCCTATCCTGACTGTTTGAGTGCGCCCCGAAAGAAATTCTTTTATCCACAAGATTATTCGATTATCTAGTCCCGTTTCTGACAATTTGGCAATTAAGAGACCGTGTGGAACAAGATCGAATGCCTTAGAAAAATCTAATATTATTGCATCGACCCTACTCCCTTTGTCTAGTGAATCTGCTATGTCCTGACATAAAGCAATAGTCTGGCTGTCGCACGAATACCCAGGACGAAAACCGTGTTGATTTTGAAATAGCCAATCAGTTTTGTTCCAAACTTTTCTAATATACTCTGCAATTAAGTGTTCCATCTGCTTACATACAACTGATGTCAAACTAATAGGTCTGTAGTTGTTAACAACCCTTCTGTCTCCTCCCTTGTGAATCGGTACTACAATTGCCTCCTTCCAATTTTGAGGAATCATTTTATTATTTATAGTTACGTCCATTAACCGCGCAAGGTACGGAATCATGGCTTCCCCTCCCAGTTTTAGTATTTCTCCTGGTATTCCATCAGGACCTACAGATTTATTTCTCCTAATTTTTGCGATTCTTTTTCTAATAATTCCTGCATCAACTCGAAAGGTTTCTATTACGGGTGTTGTTTTACTTACTGGGGTTTGATCCTTCGGCTTGAAAACAGAAGCGTAATGTCTGTTTAAACAGTCCGCCTTTACACTGTCATCTGTAATTAACGAACCGTCTGCTCCGCAGATCGCTGGAATACTTTCTTTGCTCCCTTTCTTATGTCTCACATACTTTAAGAAATTTTGCCAACAGGTCAATCGGTCGTTTAGAATTGATTTAAGGTAATTTTCTTGGCTCTGTAATTTTAAAGCTAATAAGTCTTTAGATAATTGTAGAAATTTATTTTTCTGTTCCTTATTTGAATTACGTTTACTATACGCTTTCCTAACATGCCTTTTCAATCGCCTCACTTCTTTGTTGTAGTACAAGGGATCCGAGTGGTACCGTAGTTTCCTGGTAGGCACGAATTTTGCTAAGCATTCTGAAATGATGTTCTTAAAATTTGTCCATATCTGTTCTACTGTACTTCCGCTAGAAGCCCAAGTTGGATAATTGTTTTTCAAATATAATTGCATGTTTGTGACGTTTGTTCTAGAGAACTGAAAAAATTGTTGAGGGTAGGACAATGAACAGGTAGGAAAGATACCATGCAGTATGGACCCTGCGTGGTCTATTACACCACACAATTTCTTGTTCTACCAGCGGGAGTGAACGCCGGGGAGGGCACATAAGGTTTTCGCTTTTATCCTCGCCCCCCCCCCACCCCCCAATCTGGGACGAGTGGCCGATGGCCGTTGCAGCTTGGCGGTAGAGAATTACATTACAATCTCTTTCCCGCACCAACGCAACCTCCCGCAAACTCAACTCCTCGAGACCTCGGCCCGAGGCGGGGGCAGCAGCCGGCCGAGGGCTGCGCGGCGTCTGTAGGCCGCAGGCGCCCGGCGAGGAGGCGGCGGCCGCGCGCAGGCCCGCGCTCTGTCGATGGCGTGATGAATCGAGCGCGCCGACCCCGGAGGCCGCGTCGCAGCCACCGGGGCTCGAACCCGTGCCGCGCATTAATCACCCCGAGGCCGCACTGCCAGCCGCGCCGCCGCTCCGCGCCGTTACAGCCCGTCCGGAAGACCAACTGGCCTCCGTAGCACCCGCGCGCGCAGACGAGGCGGGGTGTCTGTGGAGGGGTATGCGAAACGAGGGAAGCAATCGTCCGCGACCACCCGTTCATTTGGAAGCATGTGACATCGCATGCCGACGATGCACAACAATAGTACCTGTTAGGGTTTCTTCTTCTTGAATGAATTATACACATACTGATAATTCGATAGCTAATTTATTCAATCAGTAGACACAATGAACAACGTTAACAGGAGAAGAGAGTGCGTTCAATCTTAACGTTCACATTTTCTCTTCGCGTCTCACCCTTTTATCCAGCTCCAATCACTTGCAAGAAGAATATAATTCTCTACCGTCACCCTGCAACGGCCATCAGCCACTCGTCCCAGAATGCGGGGGATGAGAATAAAAGCGAAAACCTTAGCTTTTATTCTCAGCCCCCGCCCACCCGGGATGAGAATAAAAGGTGGTTAGGTGTCCACCCCGGGGTTAACGCCCGCTGGTAGAACAAGAAATTGTGTGGTATACTGGACCGCGCAAGGTCCATACTGTACAGGATCTTTCCTACCAGTTCATTGTCCTATCCTTACCCCTAACTTTCACAGACGTCACTTACACGGACTACATTAACACAGTTGCCGGGAGAGTGGTCGGGAGCTTACAGCTTTTCCCGGCTGCGTCGGTCCACTCGTCCCAGAATGTGGCAGCGCGAGGCAGGCATCAGACGCAGCCCGTCCCTTCCCACATATGTCTCTATCAGGCGCGGCTCGTCATTAAAGGCTGTAAGGCGGAGCCTCTGCTAGAGAAATCGCCGTCCAAAAGAAATTTAAAAATATGTTTACAAATGTATTTATTTATTAATAACGGAATTCTGAGTTGTATTATGTTACAATCATATCAAAATTTTTCTTTGTCGGTTCATTAACGGCCGTCCGTAACGCATTTAAAGCTGTTGACAGGGAAGAGAAAAGCGTTAGGCTCCCACTTTATTCTCCCATAAGGCCTGTATAAAACGAGGAGGCGTGACGTCATGCATTCACTGCAGACCCTTACCAGCGGACGAAGGCTGCGGCGAGACAGCCTTCGGTGGAGTCTAGGGTCTGAAGAACGGCGGGCTCACCAGATAGCATTACTGTGCAGCTCCGCGAGTAGCATTGCGCTTCAACTAGTTTTCCCAGTATGCGGTAGGAGCGCTATACTTGGGTTTTTCTTTCTTGGCGCATGAGGTCTTGTCTTCTGGGGCCCGGTAAAATAGTTGTGAAACTGAACTTGCGAGTACTTGTGATTACTAGTACTAGTAACTTGTAATCTTTGTGAAACGGGCTCCAGAATGGAATATCTCACGGTATTTCGCGTCGTTCTCAATCGTCTGTATCAGACTTATTATTAATAGAAATACAATGCAGGCAATGCAATGCAATGCATTTGCAGCCTTCCCCATTTATAAAACCACGAGCCGCGACTGGTCTCTATACTTCGGTTTTTATAACGTGGCGCGTCAAGGCCTGTCTTTACGATGGAATATGTCAAGTTTTTTTCGATTCTTTCTCGGTTGTGCCGCTAGATGTCACATAATCGCCACTGTCTAAAGCAGTACGCTATCATGCAACATCTAGTGGCATGATCGAGAAATACGCGAAAAGTCGTAACGTATTTCATCGTGAAGATAGGACTTGACGCGCCACTTTATAAAAACCGAAGTAGCGGTAGAGTCCAAGAAGCGGTATCAACAGTACCACATATCAAAATTCGTGAAATAAGTGAAAAATATATTCAATACATATTCTACTTTTCGCTTCATATCTTTTTGCATCTTTTTGAAGGCAGGATAATTGATACATTATTTTTAATTTTGGGATGAAGATATAAAAATATATATATATATATATATATATTCCTCTATGCCCCAAAAAATGAAAATAAATGTATAAAATATAAACCAATTTCATAAAAATATATCACAAATCAGACGATATGTAGAGTAAAACCTTTTGTCTTGGGTGTAACCGGCTCCGCTCAGATTCAAACGTATCATGCGAAATGAGAAATTTCGTGTCTCTCTTTCATCGACAGAAAATGCAATTTGTTAGAATAATTGGACATTAGTGCGAACATTCTTCACTTTGCAAATTATGTTGAATATGGAAATGGCTTCGATGGCGCGATGATGCGATGGTGAATTACTTTTTCACTGTTATCACTTAATTACTTGACTTCCAAAAGAAGCAAACCTTAACCCTTACAGATGTTACAAAAAATTATGTGCAATGTTGTAGCATCTCTAGTTTTATTGGAACTTCAAAAATTTCCACTGGGGAGTTAAATGATTCGATGGCTTTCAAAACCAACATTTCTTTCTGACGAATAAAATATTCCTGGCTCCAACATTATTCAATGACATTGGCGAAGAAAAGAGGCCTTGCGCGAGCAGAGAGTAGCTGTGGACGGAGTGCTGGAGGAGGGAGGAGCGGGGAGGCAGAACGGAAGTGGAGGGGCGTCCACAAGGAGGCGCGGCAGAAGAACCGCGCCGCGGCAGTAAACTTGTCTGCAAGTGGGTGAAGGTCGCCAAGGGCGGCCGGCCGCCCACGCAACGACGCACGCAGGGCCACGCACGCGGAAGCGAAAGGTCGGGCCTGTACCTGTTACGTCACTCTGCAGTCCACCGCTAGGATCACATACAGGCTGATGCAAAATTGCCTTAGAATTCTGAAAAGTCAGCTTCTTCACTGATTGATCAACAGTTTACGGGATGTCAACTGCTGCGGTTATTAGTGTTAGAGGTAAAGAATGTCTTTCCCCGGGAGGTGGCGGTATTCCTCTTATGATGGATAATTAAATATTAACCGCGCAATTTTTCTCCACCTGATGACCTTGCTTCCCCCTCTCTGGCTCAATAAACAGTCGAAGGCAAAAGCTCGCACCGAGCCTTCATTTCAAACACATCTTAACTGGCGAAGAAAAATAAACTATCTTCTGTTGAAGACGAGAACTGTCCGTGATTTTCTCAAAAAATCTAACGAAATGACAGAAGCAGGTGAAGATCCAACACAGAAGATACCTCAAACTCAAAGAAAGTTAGAATGCGTATTACTGAGAAAGTTGCGAAGGCATGATTAATTCTCCGGAGATTGGTATTCCTTCATACAACCTAGTGGCCGATTCCGTAACTAATACCTCCACTCTACTCGCATTTCTTCAATCCATCCAGAGAAGTTGCGCGAGTAATACGGTGCCGTTCTATACGTTGGCTTGCGGGGGATTTCTTTTCTACAGGTATCTCCCTCGGCGTAGCATCGGAACTAACTCTAAGCTTCTCTCTACAAATGTGATAATGTAGTACATGTATCTGTGTTTGTATGTGGGAAGGTGTGTAAAAAAGACTCTAGGAACAGAGATGAGAAAGGAAAGATTAGCTCTTGGACTGTGCTCCGGCATCATCTCATATTGATCGGAGAAGTCATCGAAAACTGCAAATCAGATCAGCCAGGTCACTAGAATTCTCCTTGAGACAGCAACTCAATTCAACCTAGCCTTCTAGCTACTGTTGAAAAGCTTCCTTTGACGGGACTCGAACCCTAAGTCCTCCCAGAGTCATTTCACAGAGAACGATAATAGCTGTACTCGATCGAGAAGTCCTTTTATTGAACATTTTAAACGTATTTTGGTAAGAAATGGATAACGGCGTGCCCCCGTGGTGAAAAAACTTTGGATACACAGTATATATATATATATAGTATACGGCCAGAGGCTCTTATCTACGGATAGGCCGAACAAAGGGACGGCCTTGGAGAAAATGATGCGCTAAGCGTTGTGATTGCGCGACGCCCACCCCCCGTAACATAACTCGGTCGGAATTATCGTGGGCGTGGTCAGAAGTGTCACACGCTGTACCTTATAAAGTACATTCGTTCTCAGGCGGTAAAGCAATGTTAGGATATATGTGTGGGCAACGCATTCTGCACTGAGACAATGACTCAGAAGCGCCAGACTCATATTGACAGTACAATCTTTCTTTCATAATTATTTCAAAGCAATGGTGATTTCCCAAATATTCGCGAAATGGAATCACCATAGACAACGGTAGTGCCACCTTCGAAGGCATAAAACCCTTTAGATACGTTACTAACAACAGCTGCTGAGTTCATGTTCTTCTTTTACAACGTACGTACGTTCCACATACATTTGCCAACTGCTTATTTCCATTACTCGCGAGAACACAAAACGTAAATACAACAGATTCCCAGGATTTAATGAAATGTCACCAAATACTGGCTGCCTCCGAAAGTGAATTGTTCCGTTCTGTCAAGGGGTGTGCAGTGGTATCTTTAAATAGTAAACAACACAGACTAGAAATTGGGTAACATTTTAAAAACAAATTTTTCATTGGTCTTGTTCCGTTTTGCATGTTTTAGAGAAGAGTCCAGTCAGATCAGATTCTTTTTAATTTAAAAAAAATATTTATAATTCGATTCGTTTACTTAGTATTTAAGTAAGTAATATAGTCGAAAAATTCAAAATAATCATTTTTTATTTTAAAATCTTACGCAGAGAAAATGGCTTGCCGTTTATTAAATAAATACTTTAAAGGTTTTGGATATGTTCTATCTTGTTTTGTCTTTTAGTGAGAGTTGATAATCAAACTCCATGTGGATTTTAAAATGTTTGATGAATAGTAGACAAAAATTATTTGTTTGTTTCAATTATATTAAAAAATAATTTGATTTATAAAAGCATTTAAATGCATTGGATAAATAACGATACACATTTCCAATTTTTCATTATCATCCTTAGTCTCTAGCTTTTTCGATCACACTCGAGATGGTATTGATGGATGGTGATGGTAATGAATTGATCTCAATGGCGAAAAACCAATGGTGGAAGAGAAGAGAATTGTGAGAAACCAATGAGAGAGAGGGAAACGTAGGAACACAGAAAATCTGCCGGGAACTCGCTTTGACCGCTGCAAATTCCATACGGATCGATCGGAACTTGAACTCTTTTACCGAGATTTAGAAGGCACGTAGCTACCATCACAGTGCGTGTCACCTTTGATTTAAATTAGTTCATTATGTCTACTGATTCACATAATTACCTCCTAGTTTACAGCTTCACGCTCTTCCTGAGCAATTAATGATGTTACTGAATGCAGTGGCAGTATTAGGCCCACTGAATCAATGAATGATATTATTGAATGCGTGATGGACTGCCCTCGCCTTTTACGCTACAATCACAAAATTGAATATATTCATATTTAACGTGCTATTCAAATCCACATGCTGCCGCAGGAGTCTGCGTGACGTCCTACGCACGAAGATTGGAATAATAAGTATCACGGTAACAATGGACATCGAACTTTTTCCATTAGAATTTAATCTATACCATTATTAATATATAATCACTTCTACGTATTTTTTCACCCATTAGTTTATGTGCTGTTAATTCTGTAGTAACTCCACTACATGGCGCCGTAGAACAGAACAAAATATTCACGTCAAATGCATCCCGCAACACATTCGGCAGCATTTGGAATCTAGGATGGAGAGACAGCGAGAAAGGGAGATGGAAAGGGAAAGAGAGAGGTGAAGGGCAGAACAACGTCTTCGGGTTCCACTAGTATTGTATACGTAGTTTGCGATACTACGTGTATTAGAGAAAACGAAAAACAATGAAAACCTTTGAATTTGGTTCCAATGCTTTAATTTGCTGTTTATTATATCTCATTTGGATTTCAAGTATTTGAAATCCAAAGATTTTTCTGTAGATGAGAAGTTTCGCAGAGTTGTTACTAATTTTTCGTTATTTCCCTGTGATGAACTCATTTGAGAAACTTGGTTCTTTTCTCGATTTGGGATAACCTCATTTCAAGTTAATAATTCTTTTAAAAGTCCAATAATTTGTAGGCAGACTCAAAATAACATATTTTTATTTTACAAAACGTTTCAAAGGTCAATTGCCTTCATCATCAGGGTAAGAAATCTGCATCCATGAATTTGCGTATAAAACTTTAGTTTAAATAATTATGTTTGTTTCTTTCCTTATTGAAAACAATCGATTTAATCGATTGTTTTATTTAAACTAAAGTTTTATACGCAAATTCATGGATGCAGATTTCTTACCCTGATGATGAAGGCAATTGACCTTTGAAACGTTTTGTAAAATAAAAATATGTTATTTTGAGTCTGCCTACAAATTATTGGACTTTTAAAAGAATTATTAACTTTAAAAAGGCAGTCTTTCACAAATTTATTTTAATATCTCTCTTTACATAAAGAAAAAAAAAGTAACCTCATTTCACCTCAAACTTTATATATAATACAGTAAATTGTATTTTTCCTTTACTTGGTTGTAGATGATTGAACTCAAAGAACGTTTATCACTATTAATAGCTTTTATCGTAAGTGACCTTCCGAAAATAAATTGTCATGCTTTGTCGGACGAATGAAAAGATAATGAATGGAAGCAGAGTAGTGTTTTTCGGTAATAGCTGCAGATGAATACCACCTTTGGAAAATACATAACAGCGGAAATGTGAAATTTGAACCTAATGAATGGTTGCGAGAAAACCGTATAAAGAAGGACGAATAACAACTCAGAAATAACCTACTCACACATTTGCAGGAGGGTTCTCAGTTCTTGGTTACCACGCTACGAACACTAGTATTCTCCTTACAAGGTAATTGAGAAACAATTTTCCTCGCGAAAACGTCAAGGGCGGTAAATTAAATGAAATCAGACATTTCAGAACTGAGACTATAACACAATCCGGTTAACAATGAACTTCACATAGGTTGTGTTCATTTGTTAGTTCTTCGGCGTTTTACAGAACGGTGCTGATGGCGAGTTCGCGTCCAACAGAAAATTACTTTAATTACCCAAATGATGTTAAAAACCTGAAGCAGAATAATTGAAATTTAGTAGCTGTAAGTGGGTTACTGGTTGTAAGTGGGTAAAGTCTTCTCGTTACGGGAAATTAAAACCAATAGTGTTTAACTCTGTACACAAAATGCCCCAAACAGGACTGTGTATCTCAAAAAGTTTATCGCTTTTTATTGGATTTTTCTTACCGTTTCACCCTACTGGCCATTCATAAACTTTAACTCGTCTCTCTTAGGAGGATGTATACATCGATCGCTATGTCGATGCCCAATAAACCGCGTATGTATTATAACATAACTTCAATATTTGGCGCATTTTGAAACTCTGTTAGACATAATTTCATTCGTGAATTAGTCCTATTAAATACCACTCCTCGCTTCGTGAGTCGGGGATTTATCGACAATTTCCAAAGCACTCGTGGTATTACCCATGATAAACTCTACAAAGATCCTTCTCTGGAATATTTCTCGAATTTCTACTCAGGCTTATCACATATGCGATACCTTCATGACTCAAAAATTCAATAGTCCGTAAAGTGCATTTGAAATTTAAGATTTTTCCTTTGCTCCAACCTATATAATTTAAAATGAACGTACCTAAACGTTTCAGCAACTCCTACAGAGCTCTGCCAGTTTTAAAGATTTTTGATATGTAAACCATGGGTCATTTTAGAATATTATCGTAACCATGGGCGCCCAGAGAAACCCAGGGGCCTGGAGCAGTTGATGGGGGCCCCTTATTTCCAACAAAAAAATTCCACCCTCCTCCAATTCATAAACAAAATTTATTTCTCTATGCATCAGTAATAAAGTATAGCGTTTCATTGGTTTAGCGATTTATTTTGAATGAAAAATATACGGGGCTCCAATTAGTCAGGGTCTGGGGACAAGCTGCTCCAGCCCCCCTTCTGGGTACCCCTGATTGCAACACTTTATAATCGGCTATGAATGCACAGTGATACTCAGAATCCTTCTATTCAAGACTAATTTTTATCGACCTGTAGATCCTAAATAAGTGCTCATATTTCAATATAAATAATGCAACTATTTCCTTAAATGCAAATATAACCTACTGTCACATAGATAATTAAAAATAAAATAGATCTTATCATTTTACAGAAAGGAGTTTGGATATAAAATCTACGAGTTTTAAACGATTAGTTAGCTTTTTATTTAAATCACTGAGCCCACCGAAGCGGAGGATAAATTAATCAAATATTTTGATTATCTTATATTTGAAACTTATGTAATAAAAATATATAAAAGACATTTCATCGTAAGAACGAAAGAAATTATAAAATTTTTGGGTTCGGTCAGTTAAACACTTTGAGCAACACCAATTTTTACTTTGTGCCAAAGTCTGGGAAAGTGCAATGCTTATATTGCAATATTCGTACGCCTTCTGGGAACAATAATGGTAATTTTACCAAGCGTCGTAGTGTCTGTATGCAATGTTCTGAAGCAATACTTTCTCTGAATCCGAGTCGAGAATCGGAGACGCTTGGAATATTTCAGCGAATCTAATTCGAGTAAGTTAGTTTCGACAGTTAATAAGATGATCTTCGAAGTATCTTCCAGAGAAAGAATACGAAACTTAATGACATGCCGCAACGCATATTACACTAATATGGCAACGATTATCAGAATATGCTGTGATCAACATATTTTTTTCGTAGTTAAAATCTCATAATGTTGTCCTTCAATAATAAGGTTGAAAGTGAGATAAAAGATTGGCTTACTGGTTGTGAAACGTGGACATATCAAGGGCTCTTTACGCCTTCTCAATAATGCTGGTTGCAGAGTTAAGTTACAGAGAAAATTGCAAGAATTTACCTTCTGCATGAACTCTAAATTAAATTCCCGTACTAATTATCTGGAGGAGAGCGTGAATTCAACCAGGTAAGGTTTTAACCAAATTTTAAAAAATTAAAAGCTATTTAAACTATACTACGTCCACAATTGAAAAAAATAACAAATGTGTCGGAAAGTATTATTTTATGACCACCATCATGACAGCAAGTATTTATCAAGATTAATTGGGTTTTATACGTTTTCATTACTAATTACGCTTTTACTAATTACCAGTAAAATTCGTGCATCCTAATGAATATGTATTCAAGTGCTTTGTTCACCTACAAGGAACACAATTACAACCGCCGCGAAGCAGATGACATTGCTTCGTACAGCGTCACAGGCTGAGAGCCTGTCTGATGAGTCCTGAACTAGGACAAAACGCTTTGCTACCCTAACTGTTCATCCTTTGCGCCTCTGCGCTAGGTTCACCCTGCACGCACACATGTACGGTAGGTGGATATGGCACCACGCCGCTATACCCTTTTTCTCGAAAGAGAAAAGATGAGAGCAGTTGAAAGTAACACCCCTCTTCTACATCCACTGGTCGTTGACCGAGTGAGTAGAGGCCCGCTTCATTATTTGGTAAGGCTTGTGAAGGGAAATGTGTTAAAAATTATTCCGTGCTTAATCTAGAATCTCCATCGTATTCTGACGTGTGAGCGTATCACCTCAGTAACCTGGAAATTTTTGTCATTTTACAGCGCCGGATTCATATCTTAACCAATTTAATTCTGGCACCTCAGAACAGTAACAAGAATTGGAAACCTCCGAATAAATTTCAAAGTCAAAGAAAACCCGAATTAATACCGTATGTGTTGAACATTTTACAACAAGTTTTCTGCAAGTTAGTGTTAAAAAAATTAATTTTTGAGGCATATAACATTTTCTTTACTTGCGGTTCTTTCCAAGGGGAGTTTGATCTTGATTTAAGAATCTTTTCAACATTCACTTATCACTCCGAATGCACTACTGCTCTATCCATCGACAGATAGTAAGATAAGTTTGCGACCTTTTGCATCACACAACCAGAACTCACTTTGTATGCTCATTCTAACGAGCGAATTTTGTCGATGGAACCCATGCCTTACGGTTTGCATGCTGTATAACCGTTCGTCATGCACACCAGCAATCTTCGCATCCCGAAAATTAATCAGCTTTGTTAGGAATTAGAAACCCGCGAACTTGGGAACAATAGTCTAACACGTTACCTATTGCGCCCAGCACGTGCCACCGCAGCCGCCTCCGCAGCGAGGTGCAAATCTGAAGTGGTGCGAAAACGAGGCGATTAGGTATCTAATATGCGTAATTACTCCTAAATCCGCGTGCGGCGCCGCCCCGTGCCACTCGCCCGCCCGCACCACTACGCATGCGCGAGTTCTCGCCCTCGTAATTCCCCGTAAGCCCGCGCCCTCGTGGGGCGCGCAAGTCGCGGACAAGTCTCGCTGCTGCCTGCTACTTGGGAGGAACTTGGCCCGGGGATTAGAGTTCACGGAATCGAAGCACCGCCGCGCCGCGCCCTCTGAGGAGGCGGGTGGGCTCGTTGTCGCAACATAGGCGCGGCGTTGCCGCGTTTTGCAAATGCGGATGTTACTCAACTGTTAAGATAATGAACGCTCCAAGCAAACGTTCAAGGGAACAGAGGGATATCATGAAATTTTATTTTGATTGTGCGCGTAAAATTTCAAAATGTGGAGTAGACCTTGATTAGTAGATAAGTACTTTATCGATTTAAGCATTCTTTAGATGAAGACCTCGGAGCAATAACATGATACGCCACAATAAGTAAGTTTTGAGGAAACGGAGAGTAAAAGTTTACATAGTGCATTCTACACATTGGGAGAAAGAACATTAATTTATGAATTACACTGCCATCATACGGCGAATCTTCAAAGTAAAAAAAACCCAACGTCTAGATACATCTATGGGCATCGAAAAACACTAAAATCTCAATTTCATCACAAATGTGGCATAGCATATTATTGCCCCAAGGTCTTCAAATCTTAAATGTCTTAATTATTGCCGTCAGGTTGAAGAAACTAATGATTTAGTGGTCGTACTCCTTTTCAATCCCCTCTCTATGTAAATGCCCCCTCTCGGCTGAGACTAACGTTGTCCCAGGTGCAGCCCCCCTCCCCCGAGACATTTGCCTAATAATTTCCACTCCTCCCAAGTGGTCCGTGAGCTCCTATTTATCTACAGCAGACATGCACAGCAATTTGCACTTTCACTGACCTCAGGAGCTGCGTGCGGGCAACTCGGGTGCAAATGAGAAAATCGATGAAGGGTGGGGATGAGACCCAATCTAGGAGTGGGGGACCACCAATCAGGATGCGCAAATCGACAGATAGCGCGTAAATTTAAAGAGCAATCAGCAAGAACATGACGGTCATATACAGTTCAAGTAATATTGTCTTTTGTATTATATTGCAAATGTTTGTTTTCGGTATATGACAGGGCGAAATATGAAACTACAAAATACATATTAGATTTCGACACCAAGTAATATAATTGCTTGTACGGCTTATAATGTAATTCGCTTTGCTAGTATATCGCGTTGCTTCGCATGTAATCACAAATTTAGTGTTTTGCTAGACACAAAATTTTGATACTGAATTGTTTTTGTTGATGATGACAGCAATAAACTATTTTTCATAAACTATGTTTAATTGAATAAGACGATTTGCCGATTGCTCTCTCAAAGCCAAAACATTGTTCTTAAAAACAGTCATGATTATTTTCTGTTCTAGTTTCTGACATAGTTTTTGAGTCTTTTTACGACATCGTATAAAAATATAAAGCCGTTTGCATTCTATTTAACCAATACCCATGATTATCTTATGATTGTACGTAACCTATCGTCACAGAATTTTGCTCGTTGATCTCTTTTATTCAGTTTCATAATGGGGAAAAGTGGTTACAAATGTGTTATTAAACATTACCCTTCTTGGAATTGCCATATATTCTATTTTTGTGTCCATCTTGATGTGAGAGATTGCTCTCATGATTTTGTTCATTTTTCTATGATTTGGAGATTATAACATTCCTGGTGAACAATTAATTATTAAACTGCAATTTTTTGTTAGATAGAATTAAATAATATTTTTTCTTATATATAAGCATATATTTTAAAGCTATTGCTTGAAAAAACTGCTTACGAGTCACAATGAGCATGTTATTTTTTTTAAAAAAAATAGAAAATGAAAATACATACAGTGGTGGATACAAAGGTGGATATACAGTAGTGCACAGAACGTAGTGAATTATGACCCTGGTAACCTGAAATACTAGACATAATCCATTTAAACAAATGAGCATATAATTTTGAAGCATGGATCATTAGACGCCCAGGCATTCAATCTACGCGCCACGTCATGCTACGTCAGACTTCTCTCCTCCCCGCAAAGCTTCCTACTCCCCACTACTTGCACTTTCGGCGCTGCCACGGGCAGACGATCGGCTCGCAAGTGCAGAATGCCCGCGGGAGCAGGCGTTGTGCAAGTCTGATCTAGAGGGTTTCTCACCTGTGACTAGCAAAGCTTGCGGACCCATCGTTGATAGTCAGAATTTAAAGGTGTGAATCACACCGCATCCTTAAGTCAGCACTCGTGTGACTCGTAAGCCCACAGTGTGCAAATGTCTCAGCAATGCTGAAAGGGAGGAAACATTTTTCGGGAATGTCGCCTGCAGTGTGCAGCGCAAACCTGCCTCAGTCGCACGTTCCAACGCCAGCTGGGCGGACCAGGAACAAAGGGATAGTATTATGGGAAGGACGACGCTTGGTGGGTAGGATAGTTCGCCACAAGACATAGGTTCGCAACAGCCATCCCCAAGCGGGCCTCGAACCCGTCTCGCTCCAAACGAGCGCGCTACTGCTCTCACGCCTGAACGATCTCGGCTGCCCGGAAGTGCTCCATTAAAATATATTTTTTGAATGCTTATATTAATGAATGCTGTGCTAGGCTGAAAATCAATTTAGTTTGAATTATATGTCAATAGTCTAGAACAGATATCAAACCGAAACTAAAAAGGTAAACATTATAAAATATCCTATAGAATTAGTTGCTAATAGTTCAGTAATAGGTATGAAAACAGCTTCTGTTTTGGGACAATTCATGTTACCCCACTTGAAAAAAAGGGTTAATAATAGTGATAAAATAATATTCATATATATAATTCTCATATACCTTTACTAGAAAAACGATTTGAAAATATTTGAAGAATATCTTTCAATAATATACATATAAAATATTCAACTACACACAAACATTTTGAAGAGCTGGCTAAGCCCCAATGTCTAATATACTGACACGCCTTTTTATAGAGAATATTGATTACAGAATAATCCACAATTCGAATAATAATAATAATAATAATAATAAGTAATAATAAAAAATCAGCTATAAGGAAAGCTTTACATTTTTTTCAAAATACTAGACATTCTTAAATTTACCAATAAAATGTTGAAGATACCTGGAAATATATTACAATATAAGTGGTACTACTTACTACCACTTATTAACTACACTGGACGACAGGGTTTTGTTCACAAGAAATCTGATTAGTGAATCTAGTGCAGTTTTTCATACTGAATTCAGATATGTATTCAGAATTTTTTCCATCATGCACAGTATTTTTTTGCGACAGCTAGTTTTTGAAATCTGATTTTAACATTCTCTTCGACCTGTCGTAGGAACCTTTACCTTAAATGTAGCGATTTCATTCAATGTGTATCTTAGGAAGTTATATGTAATATCATGCTGAAATACCAACAGGTAATACTGTTCATTAATATTTTTACATCCTCAGACCAGTTAATCTGGCATTGAGATGTGTCATTGTGGTGTCTATGAGCTTGTTTGCACTAATATCACTAGTGATATATTTGCTTCCTTTGTTTAGAAGAGTAGTGTGTAGCTGTATTTTAGTGTTTTGTATTTTCATCATGCCAATGATGTGTGTAGATAATTTCTGTTGTATTTGTGGTGAGCTCAGAGGCGAAATTTAACGCCACTTTCGAAAAATTATCAGCCTTACTTTACCTGTTAAGTTGGTTATTTTGAAAAGAGCTGGGACCCAAAATAAATGTTTTGTGAGTTAAGAATGTTGTCTTTACAGACAAATGGTACACATTATATCTCATTTGCAATTCCTATGATTTGGAGGGAACAGAAAAATAATCTAGGTAATTATTTCTGTTTGACAAATATTAAAAGAATCTCGTATCCCAGATCAGAAAAATGAGTCACATGTCCATTTAGGTAATCATATATACTAGCGTACCCGTGCGAGAACTCTCGCATGGTAAACTCCACCCTTTCCCTATCCATTTGTCTATACTTTAGAGAAACTACTAATAAGCACAGAATATCAAACAAAATAAAAATACAATTGACGCAATTGATGTTGGAAACAAATTTTCCATGAAAGTTTATTCAGCATTATAGAGAAATGTTCTTGGAACAATTCATACTTCTTTAAAAAATATTTGAAGAAATTTTTCAATCTTCCTTGAGAGTTAGCTTTTCACTTTGATAGTCACAAAAATTAGAGAAAAGGTTTTACTCTTGAGAAAGCCAAGTAAAGTAGTGCAAAAATACCGGATCGGGCAAGTACAGACCTACTCTTTGCAATATTATTTAACTTTCCTTGATTTATTATGAGGAACAGAGGGGATTTTGGAGAGTGAGGGTGCCAGCTTGCTGGGATGCGAAAATTGAAAAATTATTTGTATATTAAAAAGTATTGGATTATTTTCTGCGTTCTTACGTACTTCAAGAAAAGCAATTCTGAGACAAAAAATAATCAAATTAATATTTTCACCTTTGAAAATACCATTTGTTGCCATTAGAAACAATTTAGTAGGCTTAGACTTCACTTCCGTACATGGGAATGTTGCTCAAACGATGTTTGCTTATCGAATATCTTAACGAACCGACACCTTGAGTTTAATATCAAACGGTGTATTATTTACAATATGAGTTTGCAGCTGGGCTTTGATGTACATACTACCAGACTCCACCAACATTTAAATCGTGCGTTTGGACTGCGATCGTTGGCAGTTGTCGAGTGACTTGCGCTATTCTTTCTATAATTTTAAATTTAGTAGTTTTTTTTAATTAATTCACGTAGTATTGTAGGCCAGTGCGTTTTGATTTTTGTTTTACATTTATTTCAAGCTATTTTACTTTAGCTACTTTAAAAAGTTTGTTCTTTGTGTTGTTCCATAGCACAAGTTTTCCCCCACTACCTCTGCGTACCCTTGCGAGAACTCTCGCATGTTAGACCCCACACTCATCCCTATCCTTCTATTTTCATTCTAAGAGGGAAAGTAGTTAACGAAACGTGTTTATTTGTTTAAAAATCTATAAAGATAACTTTTAATGTACTAAGACAATAACAAATAAAAATAAAAACAATGCAATTAATGTGCAAAAGAAATTTTCAATAAATATTTATTCAATATCTTGGAGAATTTTCTTGAAACAATTCCCAACACTTTCTTAAAGACATTTGAAGTAATTATTCAATATTCTTTGTCAGTTAAGTTTTAGCTTTTCGTGATAGTCACAAAAATATTCGCTTTTTTACTTTTGAAAAAGCTACGTGTCTGAACTCGTTCACTTGAAAATTTCATCTAATGACAACGAAAATATTGGTACAGGTAAAACACAAACACAGTCTTCGCTCTTCATTGAATATCCACATCCCTTCATAATTAAGTACACAGCACTTACAGATCATGGCAAAACGTTAATTGAATACTTTCACTACACGCATAAGAAACAATCTTCATAGGTATCAAGCAACTATAATTGTACTTCTAGTTGTTGCTAGAGAGCAAATCTTGCATTAATGATTATGAAAATAAACCTAATCAGGCTGCACAAACCACAGTGTATGCAGAAAGCGTAAATATAAGATTTGAGGAATCTAAGCCTTCTAGGCTTGTCGTCACAAAAATGGCTACCAGCATCAAGGACAGAAATATTGAGGTCCCTTGATAGTATAGAAGCGCGGAACTGAAAATTTAATTGAATGTTGGGGAATGTCTCATCTTATAGATTATGGTGTGAAAAATGTTTCCTTGAGGCCTTTGGCCTCAAAATTTTAGTTTTTAAGGCTCTAAACTGCTTTGTTTAGGAGATTATTTGACGAAAACTGTGGCCAGTGTTGCGGGTTGCATTTGACTTCAATATTTAGATGCATTTTTTAAACAAATCCTTCATATTTTTAAAGTCAACGTGCCATTCGTCATGTCTCCGTAAAATTCTCTTTCTTTAGAGACCTCATTCACAGAGATTGGTTTAGTGGACGGAAAGGTATACTACTGAAATAATATAGGAGACGCGAAGACGCGATATATATATATATATATATATATATATATATATATATATATATATATATAGTCTCCTGAAGTAATTGATTCTAAATTGAAAGAAGGGATATTTGAAGACCACAAATGCGGTTATTAATGGCTGTTGAACATTTTGAAGAACTTTTAAATCTACCGAAAAAAGGCTGCCTGAAAATCTTTAAAAATGTATATTGCAATTTCCTTCGAAACCACAAAGCAAAAAACGATCAGACAAATTATCTGATCTTCTGCATCCTTAAAAAGCTATGCAATGTAAAATATGTTTGAAAATTCACTTCTTTCTTTTCGACGTCCTCCCGGAAAACTCGGGGGCGGTCAGCGATGAGCGCGGCGGACGTTTTCGCCAGTAAATTTCTACAATGGAAAACAGTTAATAATGTAAGTGTGGAAGTGTGGTTCTAATAGGTAAACTGACTACTGTTGAATCAAGAAGAGATGTTTCAGACTATCCCCGAAAATCATCACTACTATCTAGAAACAAAATGAATCATCAGAATGTAAGTCAGGAAGAGTAGAATATCATTTGGAGTTGAAAAGCTAATTACTGATTTTATTAAAAATTATAAAATGTTCAAATTAATATCACACAAAACTCCTGCCTAATGGAGGAAAACTAAAATGATATGTGAATTCAGTATACTAGAATACTTCTAGAATCTATTTTCATTCATCTGCAAGAAAAAAGTTTATTTTTGTAGACTAGTGCTACCACCACAATTACAACATAAGCGGCACTATCAAACTGGAAATAATATTGCAAAATGTATCAAAATACACTTCTACTACATATGTAACTAGTCGTGCTACAACAGCACGTACTTTCCCGTGCTCTTGGAAACAGCTACTTAGTATTGAAATATTCCACTTTCTGCGCTACTTATATTTTAGCTATTATTTGTAAAGTCCAATTCAACCAAGAAGCAAACAGCTCACTGTTTCCATCGCAGTGTTGTCAAAATTATGTGAATTTTACAACTGCAAAAAAATATAATACAAAAGATTTGTAAAAATGTATTGGAAAAAGAAGCCTGATATCATACAGCTATATCAAGTCACACATGTAACTCAAAGAAATTCACAACATTGAAACGGAATTACATTGCTGCATTCCCTGCTTTGTCGATACTTCCTTAAAGAATTAGCAATTTTTCTTTTGGATATTTGAAAATAAATTATTTCAGTTCTGAAATCTGTTATTTTCATTAACGTGCAAGAAAAATAGTTTATTTTTGTAGACTAGTGCTACCACCACAATTACAATATAAGCGGCTCATTCAAACGGGAAATAAAATAGTAAAATGTATCAAACTATGTATTAATATATTAAAAATATTAATATGTAAATGTATAACAAACCGTCGAATGTAAGAAACGAACAAAGAAATAATATACAAAATTACAAATTCTAATTTACGACGCATCCGGCTGTCTGAAGCACAGTAAATTTGCAGCGGGGTATTGTTTTTCACGAAATTATAGAAAAACAAATCGTATTTTCAAAAAATTAAGCATGACGCTATTGGAACACGTAGTTTTCATAAATACATTTCATTGAGAAAACTCAGCTCCCATCTATCGCCGCCCAAAGTAAATATTTTTGACATTTTCATTTTCGGTTTCCTAATGGTAAAACTCAGAGATTTATTTTATAATATTAAAAACACAAACATTTCGTAACTAAATGGCAATTTTCTTTTAAAAATTTGTAGCCGCTTTCAAGAAAATGGAGTTTCAGTGCTACTAAAACTGCGAAATTTGAAGCTTTTTTTCACAGAAAATTTTCGAATTTTCAAAAAACTTCATTTGAAGTCATTTGCAGCACTTACACTCACAAATATAATAATGTTTACAAATTGCTGGTAATGTGCATATTAAAGATGTGAGAGATCTTACAAAAACACATTTAAAAAAATTACATTTGCGTAATTTTTGAAAAAAATAAAAAAATACCCCAAAATGAACTTTACGTCGTATTAACGAGTGCAATTCGCACTATCCGCTGGAAAATTTGAGAAAAAAATTGGAGCTTTTATGAGAAAATGGCGTTTGAGCATTTCTGAAAATGCGGAATTTTGAGCTAGTTTTCACAGAGAAACGGTTGAGGTTCTCGAGAAACTTTACTTAAAATTATTTAAAGCAGATGTACTTATTAATATAATAATGTCAACAAATCGCCGCCAATATAAATATTAACGACGTGAGAGACAAGTCAAAAAAATACATTTTTTAAATTTTTGAAAAAACAAAAGAATAGAGTAATATGGCCTTTATGTCATCTTATAGAGTAGATTTAGCACTATCTCTTTCAAAAGTTTAAAGAAAAAATTTGGAACCATTTTTGAGAAGATGTTTTTGAATTTTTTTAAAATTGCACATATTTCATGCAATATTGAGCGAAAACTACTAAAATTTTCCAACAAATGTACTTGATCTTAAAGAAAGAACTCACTATGAAGAAGAAATTTTATTTGAAGGAAAAATATCCATCTTCAATTTTGTATTTGGAGGAAGACGCCGAATAAAATTCAAACTTTCGCAATTTTCGAAAATTGAGAGTTAACCCTGAAAATTGGACCTGTGCCATCTTAATAAGTGTATTTTACTCTATTCTGACAAGTAGTTCAAAGAAAAAAATTGAAGCGGCTTTTGAGAAAATTTCGAAAATGTTGGGGGGGCTTTATATAAAGTACCTCCCAAAATAAAAATATCGGTTTCAAATTCAAAGGGCCACGAGATCAGTCAGATCGATCGGAAAGTATCACTTTGGGAGAAAATCGCCTGAACGACTTAGTCGCTAGCGTTATTCACAGACAGACGAACAGATGTTTTGCTTTCAATTGCTTTTTTCGGTGTCAAGGGACCCACAAAACAGGGATTCGGGCTAAAACCACGTATTAGAAGATTTTTTTTCTTAATTTAGCACTATGAATTTATCCACTTTTTCGTTACCAGGGCCCTGTAATAAGAGTTTTTCTGCCGAAAATCCGTCTTTTTTTGGGGCAGCATTACATAAGTTATGCTTTCCCTATACTATACGTATGTAAGGAAAGTAAACTAGTAGTGCTACAGAAAGGCACAGACTTTTCCGTATAGTTTTCTATTTCCTTGGGTCTTCGCTAGCTATTCGGAATTGCCACAAACTCTTTCTTCCCAGCTGTCATCTATCACCGCCAAAAGTAAATTTTTTTGTCATTTTCTTAATTTTTCGATTTCCTATTGGTAGAACGGAAAAATTAATTTTAGAATATTAAAGAACATAAAAACCTAGCATAAATGGCAATTTTCTTTTAAAAATTATGTGCCGTTTAAGAGAAAATGGCGTTTTAGCGCTACTAAAAGTGCAAAATTTGAAGCTCATTTTCACAGAAAATGTTTGAGTTTTCAAAATACCTTATTTGAAGTTATTTGAAGCATTTACACTCACAAATATAATAATCTTTACAAATTGTGGATAATGTGAATATTAAAGGTGTGAGAGATCTTTAAAAAATTACAATTATGTAATTTTTGAAAAAACAAAAAAACTAACTCAAAATAAACTTTACACTATACAAGAGTGTAATTCGCACTATCCGTTAAAAAAGTTTCAAGAAAAAAATTGCAGCCATATATGAGAAAATGGCGTTTGGGCGTTTCTGAAAATGCGAAATTTTGAGCAACTTTTCACAGAAAACGGTTGTGTTTTCGAGAAACTTTACTTGACATTATTTAAAGCACAGGTGGTCGTAAATATAATAATGTGAAAAAAAATCCGCTAGTGTAAATATTATCGACGTGAGAAACATGTGAAAAAATTTACATTTTTGTAATTTTTGGAAAAAAACAACCTCTAGAGCAATATGGCTTTTATGTCATCTGATAGAGTACAGTTACAAATATCCCTACCAAAAGTTTAAAGAAAAAATTTGGAGCCATTTTTGAGAAAATCTTGTTACTGTAATTTTTTAAAATTGCACATATTGCACGCTACTAAAATTTCGAAAAACACTTACATCACCTTTATAAAAGAACTCAATATGGAGAACAAATGTTATTTGAAAAAAAATCTCTATCTTCAATTTTGTAGTTGGAGAAAGGCGCCGAAAAAAATTCAAACTTTCACAATTTTCGAAAATTCAGAGTTATTCGTGAAAATCGGACCTATGCCATGTTAATAAGTGTATTTTACTCTATTCATACAAGAAATTTAAAGAAAAAATTTGGAGCCGTTTTTGAGAAGATTTTGAAAATATCCCGGGGGGCTACATATAAAGTACCTCCAAATTTTAAAGAATCTTTTTCAAAATTCCAAAGCTTTGCCTAGAACCAGATCGACCGGGGAATATCCATTTTGGAAGAAATCGTAGGCTCTAGCAGTGTTCACAGACGGACGGACAGACAGACAGACAGACAGGAAGGCAGACGGACGGACGTTTTCCTTTCAATTGGGTTTTCGGTATCAAGGACCTAGAAAACAGGGTTTCTGGATACACCACGTGTTAGGGGATTTTTTTTCTTAATTTAGCAACTGGTTTTATCCACTTCTTCGTTTTCATTAATTAATTTTATTCCACCGAAAATTGGCCATTATTTCGGGCAGCATTACATAACTTTCCCTATACTACGTATATCACTCCGTGTATACCTACATATACGGGAAAGTAAAAATGGAAAACAAAACAAGCAATGCGTAGAGTACACACAATATATGTATTTTACCAAACTGAATTTTTAAGAATTTTATATTATTGTTATTCGTTTTATATATTTAATTTTAATATACTTTTTAATAAATATTAAATGCTTCAGTTATCTTTCATTTTTAAAATTCAAAGTACAAAAAATTTCCAATTCTTGGAATTCAAATGTAGAAATAAAATGGAGCATTAAAACCTTCACCAAAACAATTTTTTTTCTAGAACAATAACTTACTCATTTGAAGTTGAGGAAGAAGCAACTTTCTTCATCAGTCATCCACATTGACTGGTGAAGAAGACAAGAATCAAATAAGTAGTTTAGTGACAAGTTTCTTTTAAGGAAGTGGTTATTCCAATTTAAAGGTATTGGCAGATTTTCAGATAAGATAAAAATTAAATTTTAATCTTATATTTAATTAATTTTTTCTGGTTGTTTATACTAATTTTAATAATTATTAATGTAAACTTCACAATTTAAAATAAAAAATATGAATATCACATATAGTTTCATAGTGGCAGAATACATCATATGACCTTATAAAAAAATATCAAAAAGAGAATTGTGTGCACTTCAAGCTGAAAATTGCCTATTACATATTACAAATTTGGAAACAATATTATATGTATCAATATTAGACAAGCAACCAAAAAATCATTTTTCAGACAATTTATTGAGTCTATTTATTAAACCAGAAGATGAATAATGAGATTATAAAAATACAGGCAAACATGAAAAATATTCCAGTAAACATGAGTAAATAGTTGATTCTTTTTAAGAAGATCTTTCTAAAACACTTCCATTGCTTCTCAGCCAGGTATCAAGAGAGGAGGCAAGGGCAAATAGAAAAAGTTTATGTCACGTACATCCACATTTCTGTCTCCAAATACACAAACACTATAACCTTATTTTTTTTTAATATTTGGCAAACTGGCTTATATGCTTCTCTTTCTTCCTATGCCGCATAATGTCACACAACTACTACAATTTGGGGATGCTGAGATAATGTGCACAATCACTGAAAAAAGGCTAGCTCTAATTTCTTATCACATACTAAACATAACAATAATACACTAATGGATAATTATATTAGACCAACTCACCTTTCCCCATTTCAGAAATTCTCCATTTCGTATTAACTACAGTAAACGTGTGGAGGAAATGGTATTTTCGAGGGAGCAATTCGAACGTTCTGCAAGAAGTACGATGCAAAAGTTTAAACAACAAAGTGTAGCAGCTGAAAATGTGGGAGTTTATATATTTCTACTAATTGACACAGTCCAATTTTAATTGTATCTCTTAGAAATACTTTCACAACCTCAATAACGTGAAATATATTGATATAGGTCGACAATAACAAACATTTCTGTCATTTTCATTCAGGTTAACATTTTTAATATCTGATATTGTGATAAATAATAAATCATTGGGGATAAAAATATAATAACTTACTGGAAATATAGGCCAATTCAGGAAAGAACTTGTCATTTTTACTTCTTTGCATATTCTTTCAGATTATGTTCCTCTTGATCTTGTGTTTTTCTTTATCTTTTCACCGGATATACAATAAACACTTTTGCAAAAGCAAATAATGCGGCTGATAACATCATTCATTCTACACATAGCAATTAAACTGCTTCGATAATTCCAAAGAACGTTATTGTCTCAGAGACGGCAATTCGAACCACCATAAAGCATTGCAGGTTTGAACAGAAGTTTATAAAATGTACAAGATACCAACCCCCACAAACCAAAACCTGCAAGGCAAGCGTCATGATAACATGTTGAGAGGTCGAATGGGAACTGAAATCATTTCAATTATACTTAAAGAATAATGAATAATCCATACGCAAAAGTAATGATTATATAGTAGGGTACTTTATTTGAAAAGCCAGCCCAGACACAGACCGCCATGTTGCATGATTAGCGAAAAGTGTTTAGAAACATTTCGAAACTGGTGTAAAATGACAATTTTCAACGGCGAACAACCTAAAATAACACGATGAAGGTGTATAAGATGCAATATTTAAAAGAAATGCTTCATATATCTGTTTCAATTTCTAATAAGGTGATCATTTTGAGATCTGGCTGCATTTAAAATTCCCGCTATTATTGTGACGCAAACTGGTGCCGGAAGTTTATTGACTGAAGTCAGGTACGATGCGCAAGAGCCCACCCAGCTCTTTCCACCACGCGCAACTCGTCGATCGCAGCTTAAATTTTTGTCGATCTGTTTTGTAGTTTATAAAAGTGAAACGGTAATATCGTATATAAAGTGATACGCTATTTACATTTCACCATGTTACAAAAATCATATTGCTATAAATGCGAAGTGATAAAAGCAATAGGGATTATCAGCAATCGATGAGTGTGTTCTAATAATCTGCAACGGCTTCTTAGATCTGTACATTGCCTGTGATTCATGTCATTTAAATGTGCAGGATTCGATCACCTTGGCTTTTATTTATAAAAGTACGTATCACCTGAGTTAAACGTTATCCTGGTCTACACACATGGTTCACAATTTTGCAGCATTCGAATATAGCTACTGTAGAGCTTCTTATTAGAATTAGCGGAGGAGGAAACTCTTCCCACAGAGCTACAGCGGCAAACAGGCTACCTAGATCATCTCAAGCGCCTCCACGAAGTATGAACTTCTCGGTAGGCCAAATCCGCCACTGCGGCGCTAGCGCATATCTTATCATTACAGCCGATAAGCACTCAGGACTTTTATGCCCCGCCAAAGGGAGGAAATTTTCAAAGTGATCATTAGATTAAAGTATACATTAGGTAATTTAAAATTCTCAATCGTTCAGAGAAATTTCGAATATCACAGGTAATATTTCAATAACCCTTTCATTCGCAATATCGTTCATAAATTTTTTGGGCTCAATATGAGGTTTACTCGTGTGACTGGGTACATGGAAGAAATACACCACGAGAAAATAATTCAAAATAGTGGTGCTAAAACAGCATGTACTTTCTCGCCCGCATTTTAACGCAAAATTACGCGCCAAGTACTGAAATTTTCGAATATTGTACATGATCTTATTTCAAAATTCATCTTTGAGGAACAGGTTTTTATGAAATGAAAAATCTCTATCTTTAATATTTTAATTGTAGGAAACCTGCGAAAATATTGAACTTTTGCAATTTTCGAAATAATCAAAGGTTTCAATGAACATGAAACCTGCACCACTCTCTTAAATGTCCTTCACACTATCCAACAAAAAAATAAAAAACGATGGAACAATTTTTTTTTGAAAATTTGTCAAATATCACATGGACTTTCTGGAAAGTACCCCTCAAAAGTAAAATATAGCTTTCAAATGCAAGTGGCTGCGACACACGGTTTAGGACGCTAGCGTTGTTCACAGACGGACCGGAAAACAGAGGTTTTTGCCGTCATTTGATTTTTCGCTATCAAGGACTCACAAAACATGCATTCTGGCTACACTAAAAGATAGAGGATATTTTTCTACATTTAGCAACTGGATTTATAACACTTTTTCGGTACCCGGGACACGTAATGCGAGTTTTTTCTGCCGAAAATTCGTCGTCTACATAACTTCCTCTCTACTCCGTAGCGAGAAAGTGAACATGAATTATAATATGACAAAATTTAAAAAATGCACTCGAGTTAAGTATACAAAATTGGAAATAATTCGTTTTTCAATTTGGCAAAGCTGTTACTGTTGCAAATTTTTCTTAAATAAATCATTTCTGAACAAAAGGCGATATGATCTAAGGCTAATGACCTTGAGATCTGGATAGTTAATTTAGAAAATTGATTTATATTTCAAAAGGATTTGGTCTCTAATTATGGTATAATAATTCAAAAATATTGTCTCCCGAGCCAAAATCTAAGGAGAAATAATTTCAGTCGGAGTTTGTTTGCAAAAGCTAAAGCTTGTTGGCAACGAAAATGTAAACGCAAATGTTACAAGCGCCAATGCTTGGTGACACATTCTCGATTGATTGATTGATGTTGCCAGACATATCAACAGCCATGGTGAATTGTCCCTTTGGCAGTGCATGTTTTAAGTCTATAAATGGTTGTGTTCTTCCCCCGCTGGATGGTGAGATCCGGCGCCTTCTTACACATCTTACTGCGGGAATTTCTCCAGTCAGATACCTCCCCCAACGGGGCACCTCCTCAGTGGAGACTAGCTCTGAACTCCCGACTGATCCTCAGCATGTGTGTGATAAGGGCTGAGGATAGGACGAAACAGAAGAGAAAGATCATGCGCGATCCATAGACCGTTTGTTACTGTACTGCTCCGACATTCTCAGTATATTGATCGAAGAAACTACAGAAAACTCCCGATCAGAGCAGCCTCCGCTAGAATTCTCCTCCAGGCAACGGCTGAATTCGACTTAGCTAAGAAGTTAGTGTCGAAAATTCTATCACCGTTGGACATTCCAACCAGAGGACCTCCCGGTTAGAGGCACTGCACTGCATCAGTTGATGGTCTGAGCCACCTTTGGCACGAAACCTAATGCAGGATGTAAAAACATAAATTTCTATTCATCAAAATGCTCATAAAACTCTCCATTGAAGCACTCGTGCGCTCAGGGAAAACAAAACCATGATGGTGTCCAGTTTTATTTAATGTCACTCGACTGCATATAGAATTTCTATGTCTAGTTTTTATTGAATCTTTTATATCGATGAATGACCTGTTCACGTTAATGTTGACGTTTGCTGGAAATTATATGTCATGTTTCCACAGAAAGAACTTACGCATTTACGACCTCACGTTTACGTTCACGTGAGTGACTGTATGGCTAAACACAAGTAACGCAAATAGTGCTATAAGAAAACATATTCCGTATTTTTCACATTATTTGTAACTGTTGGGTAATATTAGTTATAATATTTCGACTTGAATCCTAGCAATTTCTAGTAGCTCTCTTCGGCGAAAAAGAAGTACGAAAGCTCCGAATTTGTTATTTCTGAAGATTTGGAATTTTCGAAATTTCAGATGTAATGAAAATTGAACTTACATTATTTTTAGAAGCACTGTGCTGTGTTCAAACATAATATTTAAAGAAAAAGGTCCACGTTTTGAGACTCGAATCCAGGCTACACGTGTAGGTCACAACGTGAGCCATTTAGTACCAGAGACCAATGTGAATGACTGAGGATCAAAACAAAAGTAACAAAACTAAATAAACACACTCGAAACTTTATTTGAATTTGACAAACTTTGTAAGAAACCACTTGAAGCGTTTGTGCCCCAAAATGCATTAAATTAAGAAATACATCTGAAAATATTACTGAAGGATACGAAAAAAATAGAAATTCTTAAATGTAATAATGCTAAAGTTACTAATGAAACTGACAATTCTGCCAAATATTTAGTGGAAAATTATGCTCCATCCTTACAATTGTTTTAATGTTGAAAACGGTGAGAAAATCCGCTGGAGTGGATGTACATTTTTAAAAGTATATAAAATAGCTTATTAGACGCATTTTTACCCTCACGAGTAGCTCACTGTTCAGCGTGCTCGCTTTCCTTGACGCAACCCCGGGTTCCATTCCCGGTTGGGGCAGATTATAGTGTGCGCTCTCCTTGCAATGTCTCAAAATCCGTTGCTGTGTGGCGATGTGAAAACTCACTTCTGAGGTTGAGAAAACCAAACTACGGAGTAAGGATGTGTATGTGCTAACCACACGATCCCCTTAAAGTTTAAGGGGTTTAAGGCTTAAACCCATGACCGCAAGGCCGGGACGCCGCATAGGCCTTGGCCCCGTCAGAGGCTATGTCAGTACAGACAGGCAGACCTACGAAATGTTCGTTCATATTAATATTGAATCTATTCCAGTAATTGAAGGTCAAAACTCAAAATTAAAATAATAATAGTGAAATAATAATAGTGACTTTATTTATGTGGCGAGACTCGGGCCATCAGGCCCGCTCTTCCGCCTAACCACGTAATACATACGTATATAGATAGATAAAAATTGAAACAGTACATTTAGTAAATTAAATAAAATACAACTTAGATATGTCTTGCCCCTGGGCTCACAAAGTGAAAGTAAAAAACACAACGTCCCAGCATTTGCCTTAAACGGCCGGGGAAAATGTAGGAGATGGCACGGAAAGCGGAGAGCGTGCGGGGCGGAGCCGGGAGTGCAGAGCACTGTGAGGATGGCAGGCGGCGCCCTGACGGAGTGAGGCGGCGATTGACTGGAGATGAGGTATAAATAAATTTAATTCCATTTTACTCCAAAGATCAAATTCATTATTTCTCCTGCCTAATCGATGATTGTTGTTACTAAATGCCATGGCTAAGCCGGGTTGCTTCACCAATAAGAATTATTTTAATAATTTATTTAAAATACATACATAAGAATTCATCATTACAACTCTTAATACTAGTATACACTAATTGATGAATTCGAGATATGTGCGTAATGTTGATGTGTACATAAGACAGTTTGACTATAAACAATTTGAAAATTTTCAAACGTTTGATAACGAATATTAGATCTATCGTATTGAGATTTGGTTTAAAATATAAATAGATAAAATAATGCGATGCGTAAAAACGTATGCAATGCTATCATATTAAAACAATTATACGTGTTGCCATGAATGTTACGCAATAGAATAATGATATTTGTAATTCGTATATTTCGACAAATTAGTATTTTAATTCTGATAAAGATACTTAAAATTATTACTTAGGAAAACATTTCAAGACTTACGATATCGGGTCGATATCGAACATCATTTAAATAGTATTTAATGTCTACTTAGCTACTAGGGTCTAAAATGCCTATTAGTCTACGAAATTAATATTAATCTGGATAACAGCTTTGAAACATGTCTTAGCACTTGTTCGAACAAGTTACTATACATATTATATTTCTATTTTATTTTTATTATTATTCATTGAAGCACCTCGCATCTCGCAACCTCTGTTCCAATACTCGTGTTGCAATTAACGGAAGTGTATGTCACAACATTGCTTCTCTCAGCACCATTAGGCAACACTGATATTCTACGAAACCGCGCCTGTTAACTGCCAGGCATCTTTCCGTTACGTAACACAAAGCATTCCAAAACTTTATTATCAAACATACCAATGACATAACTATTGTAATTAAAATTTATGTCCATTTTGCATATCTTATCTTGAATTACCTTACGTTACAGTAATCACAGATATATTATTTTGCTTATCTCAATTCTCATTGGACACCGCCATGGTCTGCGCGCCTAATTGTCAATTATACAATATAAAGCATTTTAAGACATCACTGTCACTCACATTTCATGATACAATTATTACGATCAAAATTTATACCCGTTTATACATTTCATCTTAAATCTCCTTTATTTTATAATAATTGCAACCAAATATTTGCTATCTTAATTCCCATTGGTTCCTGCTTTGAATTGGCGGGAAATCCACGTCTTCCTCTCCCAGCGAACACAATCGTCCAGTAGTCTTCGTTAAAATGTTATGTGAAGCACTTCACGAGTCGGGGGCTCCGCGCCACGCGTGTTATTACTGTGGGACATCACGTCCATTTTTACTCGTTACTCAGTGAACAAGTTACTATCTTGCAACTTATAATGTTAACATTCCAGTCTGCAGTCAGTCTCAAGTGATGTGCCTCGCGACTCGGAACTTCGTGCCAGTGCGTGTTTCTCAGTGAAACTCAACTTGCTTATTATGCACTTTATTGTGTTAGTATTCAGTCACTCTGCATTCAGTCGGTACGCAAACCATTCCAGGACTCGGAATCCGCACTGATGCCTGTTATCATGTGTTACTCGTTTCTCCGTGAAACCCAAGCAGTTTACTTAATAACTTTGTACTCTTAATGTGCGACACAATTCACGTGATAATCTGCACATCAACCAAATGTGTTATTCCGTGAACCATCATGTGTTACTCGTTTCTCCGTGAAACCCAAGCAGTTTACTTAATAACTTTGTACTCTTAATGTGCGACACAATTCACGTGATAATCTGCACATCAACCAATTGTGTTATTCTGTGAACCATCATGTGTTACTTGTTTCTCAGTGAAGCTTAAGCAGTTCATCTCTTGTAACTAGCACTGTCAATATGTGGCACAATTCACGTGACAATCTACACGTAACACACTTCATGTGACAAGAGCTTCTACAAGTTGGTTGATGCGTGTGAATGCTTAACTCCCCGCTTGTAACAAGGTTTTTCAGAGATCGATCTGCTCAAACAATGCTGTGGCCATCGCAGAACATCACTCATCACTCGATGGCAACCGATACTACAGCACCCTGTGTTCACTTCAAGATGATGCAATCTTATATGTATTGTATTTCATTTAGTGCATATGTCTCCATGCTCCGCACAGCTCAGTGCTAATGTGCTTCGCTATAATCCAATATGTAACTCAGTGTTGATCTGCCCAAATTAATTATATATTTTCTTGTGTTTATATGTTGTGTTTCATTATTGCACTCGGTGACAACTCCAAACCAGGCAACCTTTCCTGCCTTGAGCAATCAAAATTGGAGGGTGGTCCTTCATGAGCTATGGTAGTTTTTGTTGGAAGAGAGGTAATATCACCACAGTCCACTGCTCAAGCTCCTTCCAACAAAATTGGTCCTTCGAGCCGGATGTCTGTCTTATGTATATTTCTTATTTCATATCTATTCATATAGGCAGTCAGAACCAGTAATTACAAAACGACTCTTTTCGAGCCAAATTTGTTCTATGTATATTCTTTAATTGTGCTTTCAGCATTTTGTGCAATTTAATTATTAATTATTTGTACCCCTTTTTTGTGAATGTCACCAATGCAACACAACTGTTTTTAAAAAGGCAATTATTCATTCAAAGCGAGTGATTAATTGCAATTTATTATTTTCTCAAGTGTGTCAGCACAACAATTGTTTTTCAACATTTTGTAAAAGCAATTCATTTTCTTAAATGTTTTTGTCATTACAATTAACTGTTCAACATTTTGTAATGCTCATTCATGCTTTAAATGCAAGGTTTCTCATATTTTTGGTTCAATGTTTCATGCAACTGCTACGCTGAGATTCATCAATTTGCCAGCACTTCATCAGCTGACCATAAACCTCACATATCAGCTGTAATTGCACACCAAACTGTAAGTATTGGAAGAGCTTGCGACTATGCTGTGCTTCAATGTGCTTCAGTGTAGGTTATTATCTTGAAATCAGTGCTTTGAATATGTGTCAGTGCATAATGCCTTGTGCTACAATTATTTGTTTTGTGTTTCTTGGGGAAACTATTAATCTTTAAGTGTTAGGATTCCTACATCCCACTGTCACTCCAATTCCTTTGTGTGTGCATTTAATTAGTTGGCAATTCACAGTTGAGTGGACAAAATTTTCTAATACCACATCAACTAACTTTGCTTAAAATGGCAACTTATACACCCCCAAAGAAGGTTCTTATATTAATGAATAAGGTAGTCAGCTGTTGTACTACCATTGAAAAATTTCTTACAGAAAACGAACAACTTACTTCTCTTAAGTATGAGGAATTACTTGCTAGGAAGGACATTCTAGATAAAACTTTTACAAGGCTCAATGATCTTACTGATACTATTGATGCATCAGATGAGTTCAATGAACAGTTACAGAACATTTTTTCCAAATATTGTCACCTCATTCATTGGTGAAGGTAGCTACATCCAGTTACCAATCAGCCTCTGCTGTGAGTAACAGCCCTTTGAGTCCTTCGAGCTCTTGCAATAATGCATCCATTACAAGTTCTAAATGTAATTTCAAATTACCTGACATCAAATTACCTACTTTTGATGGAAATTTAACCAGCTGGTTAACCTTCAAAAATTTGTTTGAAGGCCTAATAGTTCAAACTGATTTACCAAATTCTACTAAGTTTTATTATTTGGCTGGCTCATTAAAAGGAGTAGCCAAAGATCTTTTACAAAATCTCCCTGTCACTCATGATAACTTCAATGTAGCATGGGATCTCTTAAAACAGAGGTACGATTCACCTCGATCCATTGTCACTCGACATTTAAATTTAATTTTGAAGCCACCAGAGCTTACTATCGGATCAGCTGATTCCTTACAAGGTTTGATAGACTTTTATAGGTTACATGTCAATGCCATTAAGAGTACTAATGCTGGCACTGACTTGTCAGATTTATTATTGGTTGCTCTAATGCAGAAAAATTTACCTTCTGACATCATTAAACAATGGGAATTGTCATTAGATGACAAGGAACTCCCTACATTTGATTCTTTGCTTCAATACCTGGAACTTCATCAGCGAAGTTTAAGAGCTTTGGAAGATCCAACATCTTCCCTAAATAAATTTAATGCAAAGGACAAGCCTAATACTGCAAAGTCAGGGAATGTCAACAACGCAAAATCTAAATCCCATAATTGCCCCAAGTGCAATTCGGAACATTTACTTATAAATTGTCCTTCATTTTTAGAGCTTACACCCAAACAACGTCATGATTTTATTTTAAAATGTGGCAGGTGCATTAAATGTTTTCATCCCAAAACTAACAATCATTCTTGCACTAAAAAATGTGCCATTTGTGATAAAAATCACCATAAATTATTACATTTTGGTGAAAGGGCCCCACAAACTCAATCAATTTCAGCTGTTAGTGGTATTGCTAAGGTAACCTCTTCGGTTCTAGTACCCACTGCAGTAGTCTCTTGCACTTCTAGCAGTGGCAGAGACAAGCCATTTGTTTCACTGCTTGACACCGGAAGCGGTGTAAATCTTATTACTTGGGATGCAGTTAAATCTCTCAAATTGCCTACAGTCAAGGCTCCCATTGTCATATCTGGAATTAGTTCTGATGCCTTGACAAGCACCCACATTGTGTCACTTACCTTGAAGCCATGCAATGCTTCTCTAGGATGGTCATGCACGATTAAGTGTTCAGTAGTACCTACTATTCCTAAGGCTCTCTCTCATAGTTTTGACTGTGACAATTGGAATTTGCCCCACAGACATAAATTATGCAGACCCCAATTTTGAAATTTCTAAGCCCATCGATCTGTTACTTGGGGCAGATGTCTTCTTTGACATACTGTTATCTAACAAGCTAACGCCCTCTGATGGTGGTTTATCCTGTACTACAGGAAACAAAAACTTGGTTGGATAGTTGCGGGCAAGACCCCACTTCCCTCCCTTACTCAGACTAATTGTAATTTTGTTCAATCTTCGTTCACTTTACCTGACGAGATAAAACGATTTTGGGAAATAGAAGAAGTCTCTCCTTGCAAATCCCATCCTGCATGATGAGGACTTGGCAGAGCAGCACTTTCTTTCCACACATTATCGTAACCGCAATGGTAGATATGTTGTGAAACTCCCAATTAATTCTGAGCTCCACTCATTGGGTGCCTCGAAACCTCAAGCTCTTAAACGCTTCTTATCATTAGAAAAGAGGCTTGAAGGCAATCTTCAGTTGAAACAAGAATATCATGATTTCATCAACGAGTACATTAATTTGGGACATATGCATCCTGCACCCACCTCTAATGACTCCATTACTTATTATATTCCACATCATCCTGTGTTTAAAACCCTCTAGTTCCACTACAAAACTGAGAGTTGTGTTTGATGCTTCAGCAAAATCCTCCACAGGTGTTTCGCTTAATGATACTCTCTTGAATGGGAGCAAAATTCAAGATGACTTATTCGACCTTTTACTTAAATTCAGAATTCATAAGTATGCTATTGTAGCAGATCTCAAATGATGTTTCGACAAATTAAAGTTGATCCTTCTGATCACAACCTGCAAAGGATTTGTGGAGGGACTCTCCCTCCAGACCCATACATGAATTTGTATTAACTACTGTAACTTATGGCTGAAGCCTGCCTACATTCTTAGCTGTACGCACTTTGCAACAGCTGGCCAACTGATGAAACAGGCCGATTTTCCCATTGGCTCACAACTATTAAATCTAACTTTTATGTTGATGATTTTTTGTGCTCCTTTTTCTAACATAGAGGATGCAGAACATGCAATATGGTGAACTTAATGCCTACTGGCAAAAGGGCTGTTTCCTCTTACGTAAGTGGGCCTCCAATCACAAATCTGTTTTAGTAAATATCCCAGAACATTTGTTGGCTGAATCTGGGCAGAAAATCTTTCACTCGAAGGATTCTCAAGCTATTTCAACATTAGGTCTCTCCTGGGACACAGTTACTGACATGCTCAATTTGATGCTGTCCAGTAAAAATTGATTTCAACATTACTAAATTCACAAAAGAACAATGCTTTCAGTCATCTGTTTCTCTCTTGACCCACTTGGTTTTCTAGCTCCATGCATCATTAAATGTAAATTACTGTTTCAAAGGGTCTGAACTACTCCCTACACTGGGACCAACCTCTTCCAATTGAAATTGCCTCGGAATGGCAGGAAACCTTTGCATCCTTAATAAACATTCCCAACATTGACATTCCACGTTGCATTTTGTCCACCAACTGCTCTTTAATGAATTACATGGCTTCTCTGACAGTAGCCTTGTGGCTTACGGAGCAGCTGTTTATGTTCATTCTATCAACGAATTTGGAGCACATTCTACAACCTTTGCTTTGTTGCCAAAATCGAAGGTAGTTCCCTTGAACATAAAAACCAAGGGTGATTCTAGCTTAACCATTCCTAGACTAGAACTCTGCGCCGCAGTGCTTCTAACCAAATTAGTGTCTAAAATTATCAAAATTTTATCTTTAAAATTAACTCTTAGTTCCATCACATTATGGACAGATTCTCAAATTGTGCTAGACTGGATTCGTTCGCCACCTCTTAAGGAAACATTTTTGTACGAACCGGCTCAGTACATCAGAGAAGGCACAATGGTTTTACCTGGCGTTACGTTC